>VZTG01009765.1:85023-189716 GCA_013397845.1 Melanocharis versteri | reverse complement strand
CAGCCACTTTTTTTGTCACAGAAGAATTCTGCTTTTCCAAACCTGGAGTGTTAGGCCTATGCATGGATGGATACAGATTTGCAAGAAAATAAGAAGTGTTTGAGTTCTGATATCTGTTTTTCCTTATCCTTGGGGAATGAAGATGGATCCTTTTGGGAGGGAAAAGTAAGTGACAAGTATAACTTTGAACTGATAGCTGTAAGAGAAAAATAATAATAAAAAACCCATATGGTTTATTTTTCCAACAAAATCAATTGTTTATCCCATAAAATTACTGAGTCCTGAAAATTTGTTTCCAGATGTATGTTCTCCTGTTTACTATTAGATTATATTAAAACTAAAAGTAGTTTTAGAATCAACATTCTCAACTTGAAAATAGAATTTATTCTACTTTGTTTAAATTAAAGTCCATATATCTTTCTGAACATGCTCATTAGTTTTCCCATATTCTTAATTCTTTGAACTATTTTAATGTAGTTTTTTCTCAAGGTTTTCATTTGGATTGCTTAAATATTTTTATAATGTTGTCTGTTTTCCTCAACAATCCCTGAATTCCAAAAAAAAACCTTGCTCTGACTTATCTGTGTTTACATAACACCCTGGATCATGGTATCTAAGCATCTCACAAATTTGATGGCAATTACCTTCTTAACACCTTGCCATATAGATGAAAGACAGTATTTCACCTAAATGTTTTGTAATAATCCATGTTTTAGAAATAATTATTGTAAATTTTAAAATAGCAGTGTTTACCTAGAAAGGTGTTGATCTCTGGCTTGTCTAATATAGAAACCCAGGGCAGTTATTCAGAATACAAAAAGCAGTTTCTTGTTCTGTATAAATTGAGTAGATGCAATCACCCCTGTGAAAAACTGCTGTCCACATTTTTCTGATTGGGAAGAGTTATAAACAGGAGCTAAACAAATAGGAATAGATCACAGAAGAATCCTGCCATGAAGCCAAATCACTTGTCTTAACCTTAGGCTATGGATTTAAGCAGGGGATTTACTTGTCTCTAACCAGGTCCTCTATGCTGCAGGCTGTTTTTTTTCTGAAATCGATGGAAATCTATATTCATGGTCACTTATATGCGTAAGTTGTATCTGCAGAAATACTTCTTATTAAAGAAAAAAAAACAAACAAACCAACAAAAACCGCAAAAAACCAAGGTAAATGTTGTAATAATATAGGGTTTAATAATCTATGGAAATAAGCAAAAGAGATGAATTTATTTGCTTTTGCACAATTGTAAAATGATAATGAAAAGTTCAAGAGGTTTTCTATTAATATACAATGGTCTTCACTTAAAATATATTGCATATTTTTCATTTCCTCCATTTTTTAATCTTTTATTTTATTCAGCCTTCTAGATTAAATAGTCAGCTCACCTCTCAGAGGACAATTGAGCCTCTATTTCGCATTGATTTTGACAAATCACTTACAACTGCACTACTAGCTCCAGATATAACACAGGACCTATTCACAGATGCACATCAATAAATGTGGTGGCAGAAGTGCACACCAAAGTGGTTAGGCAGCATCAACCACTGGAAAGTTACACAGCTGTAGTGACTCCAACAGTATTTGGAAGCAAGTTAAAAAGGATTCAAAGGGCTATTTTTTCACAAATACTTTCTACAGATAATTTTGTAATATTTGGACATCTCTGAGGTACGGTAAGCAATGGCTCTGCTCAGAAATGTATACCTGAGATATTTACCCGGACTTTAAATTAAGATCTCACTAGACTTTTTGCTTTCTGTTACCTATATTTTCAGTTCTGTCTCTCTTCTACTGACATTTTTGTACTTTGGTCACCATCAACAATACTCTTATGACACGACTATGTCCATCTTATCTTTCTTAATTGTTATGGAATAGGTGAGGATACAGAGAAAACTGCCTGCCACTGTATTGATAAAAGTCATCTTGGTTCCAGAAATATACTAGAGGAGTTTCAGTGATATTTTTCGAAATTTGGGCACATATCTCATAATTTTAAATATTTTTTTAACTTTTTGGTGCATCACATTAATTGAATTTCCTATTTTAAGTCTTTTTTGTTATATTTCTTTACATACATTTTCTATCTCCTCTCTCATTTCTTAACTAAAATGGAGAATAACAATGTTACACTGTACTTTCATGTGTCAGATGAAAAATAACAAAAGACATAACTACATGTCATGGTTTAATCACAGTAAGCAACTAAGCACCACACAGCTGTTCACTCACTTGTTCCCCTCCCCTGTGGGACTGGGGAGAGAATCAGAATTGTAAAAGTGAGAAAGCTCATGGGCTAAGATAAAAAGAGTTTCATAGCTGGGGGCAAAAATTAAATAAAATAATAATAAATTGTAAAGAAAAGGAAAATAGCAGGAGAGAAATAAACCCTAAGAAAGGCAAGGAATGCAAATGGAAATAATTGCTCACCATCATGCAACTGATGCTCAGCGAGTCCCCAAGCAGTGCCCTCCCTGCCAAGCCCCCACCAGTTTTTGTGCTGAGCATGATGCCATACTGTATGGAATATCCACTTGGTTAGTTGGGGTCAGCTGTCCTGACTGTGTCACCTCCCAGCCTTTTGTGCACATCCAGCATACTCACTGGGAGTGGGACAAGAGGAAAAGGCCGTGGCTCGGTGTAAGGATTATGCTATCAACACTGTTTCCAGCACAAAACCAAGACATAGCTATGCAGCAAATTAATTCTATCCCAGCCAAAACCACAGAAAGAATAAAATTAATAAATGAATTCCCAAATGACAACTCAAAAAATATTTAAGCATTGAACTTAATTATTAGCATGTATGTTAGATGTAAAAATCTTTATCTTCAGTGCAGATCCTGAGTAGTATTCGTGGAAGACTGAAATCTAGTCTTGATATTTTGTTATTCTTTAATTTTTATATTTTTTAGAACATTTTCTACTGATGCTGAAATTTCTTCAGACTTTTCCTAGGGATCCTCTCTAATAGTAACTCCAGTGAAGGAACCTCCCTGAAAACATCTATCATGAGAATACTAGTGAGAAAAATTACTTTAAATAACTTTGCCTACGATATATTTATATATATTGTGCTGATTTAAAACTTTTTACAGTCAAATAACTTTCTACTTCTAAGAGGACATATTTTGGCACATTATCAAAATATTATGTGCAATATGCTGTTGAACTTTTCAATTTCTGCCCATTAAACTAATTGGAATAAGAGTAACACATTTTGTGTTTTTTCTAGCAAGCAACCTTTTCTAGAATTGTAATTGATTCAGTGGAAAGAGGTCTTTTATATCCAGGACAGCTGACATAACATATTGGAAAGAAATCATAGTAGAGTCTGATATTAGCATTGCACCTTGAAAACACATTGTAGTTTTTGCATCTTATCTTTTTTGATCTTAAGTAAACTGTGCATAAATATCCTGGTAAGAGAGACAAGATAATAAGCCAAAGCCATCTGTCCAGAAGATGAACCCCAGACTTTCTTCAGACTCTGATCTGATCTTTTGTATTCTGTAAATTGTAAATATTTCTTCAGTGCACTTATGTTTACAAGACCATAATAAGCCAAGTTTTCAACTACTTCTCATTAAAAAATTACAAGAGCAAATGATAGAATTCAGGCTTTAACCATACAGGGATTTGTGAGCTGTATTAAAATCACCTAGTCAGATTTCATATTTTGATATCACAGTTCTTTCAAAGGACTTTATAGGAAGCTGTGTTCTGGATAGAAAGTTTCTGATATTACTCATAAGTTTTTGAATGCAGATGCTTTAGTAGTTGTAGTATTAAGTTAGTAAAATTAAGTTAGTAGAATTTAGTAAACTCTTTGAAAGCCATCCTTTATCATTACTTAAATGTCAGTGTAATATTTCTTAGTAAAACTTTGTAAATCAAGTTTTCACAATGAAATATTATTATGAATTCATCAAGGTGTTAAATATCAATATCACATAGGACAGTCCATATTTTCCCTGTTCTCCAGTATGCACCATTTTGGAAGTATTATAAAAATATTAAAAGAATTTTAATTCTAATTCTTTGGTAGAAGGTACTAAAAATTCCTTCTAATATTCACAGCGCAGAGAGCTATGCCAAAAGGGTTGATATCGCATATTCAACAATTTTACTGGCATTTGGATTTTTATATAATCTAATGACATCATTTCAATCTGATTGACATATATAAATTCATTTCTGTGAATGTCTGTGCATGTACAAACACATTCAGAAGAGTGGAAATGGAAATTTTATACTTTTCTTTTGTATTATCTCAGAGATGGCAGGGATTCATATTCTATTTCTAATGGAACAAGCCATAAAAGCCTGCATGAGTTTCCTGAGAATATCATCTTTTAAAGAATTATTAAGTGCTAACACAAGAATGGTGTGGGTTTTTTGTTTTGGTTTGTTTTTTTATTTGTGTCTTTTTTTTTATGTTACACTGGATATGCAGAGATGGGGAAAAAAACTAGGAGTAGCTCCTGGAGGGTGGTAGAGAAAAGGCTGTAGAACTCACTAATGAATGTTATTTTTTATCTTTAAATGTTTCTTAGGCATTTTTTATGTAAATTTTATGAAATCCTTGTCTGTACATAAAAAGAATTGGTATCTGTAGAGGAACATGATATCTACAAAAACACTGATATTAAATCCTTGTTTTCAATTCCTAACAGCAGAGAGTTACTGAATTTTGCTCCTCTATACCCTGTTTCATATCAATGCAAATTATCTGTAAAATTCACAGGCTTACTATTTTTGGTTACTCAGAAGTTAGCATAATTTCTAACATGGTTTTGTCTTACTGTTTATACAACAGCCATCTTGTACAACCTCATGAAGTTGCAGTAGGGCCAAATTTGACCTGGTTGTTCATAGTGAGGGTTTGCTGCAAACAATATTTGACATGGTTTGAAGGCATTTTTGAGTGGCCCAATTGAGCTATATATGATATTTCATACTGGAGTTTGACAATGTACATGAGCTTTAAGCAGGGTCAACTTCACTAGGATATGTACCCAGATATTCCATTTTTATGCTCTTTATATATATCAAACCGCAGGAAAATTATGTTCTTGACATGTTCAACATTTTCTTTAAAACCATGTGTCTGAAAAAAGATTTTTAAAAATCTCTAAACATGTTTTATTAAAACATTAAAACATATTTCATTAAAAATATGCATACTGTTAATGTAAATTTCAGTACTGATAAAGTTCTAAAAAGATAATTAAATTCTTCTGTAGGTAACAATAATGAATATTCAGCATTAGAAATCGTTTGTATTTTCTATAAAAATCATGGAAGAAGAGAAAATTGTAATAGTTTTAAAGAGCCGACATCACATAAAAAATTGTCATAATAAAATATATTTTAAAACAGCACAATGTTTGTGAACTAAGGAATGTAAACTCAATCCCAGAAATAACCTATGGAATTTTGTATTCGATGTATTTTTCTACAGCTTGTAATTTTTTCGGTGCCTGAATCTTCCACACTCCCTTCTTCCAGAGAAATTTAAGGAAGACTTTCTAAATTCTACAGTCCAATAGTGCAAATACTTCAGAACACAGGAAAAAAAAAATCACTAAAACAAAAAATACATAATTACAAAGACAAATGCAGTTATGGCCTGTCATTTCTTATGTACTGTTTTCATGTGGCTTATTGGTTAAAAGATAAAAGACATTTCAATAATCTCTACTACCTGAAAGCACATGCAAACGGTAAATAGATTTTCTCATCAAGGAAGTGCCACTGTTGCAAAACTGATGCTTGACCCCACTGAGTTCATGTCAAGCTGTGCAACCACACTGGCAACTTTCCACATCTTTGCTTTGTTTCCCCACTTTCAGGTTTGTAGTCTGGTGTTACTGGATTAACTGTATTTGAGCCGTATTATAGCCTATATATCACAGACTGCATGGTTTCTTTGTCAGTGGCTGCATTTTTGCCTATATTCTTTGGTTTTTTTCTTGATTTGGTTTGCTTTGGTTTTTGACAGAGTAAAATGGTCTCATTGTGACCACAGTCCTAGGCAGAGAGATAGAATAAGTACTTCAGAATTTGTCACATCATACACACCATGGTTTATGCATGTTCTGTGAAGCTGTGGTCATCTGCATCAGAAATGGAGCACAGCACACGCTCATCACAAGAGGGTAAAATTCTGCTTTAACTGAAAGATCACTGGGCCACACCTACACTGGCAGTGACCTTATGGCCAAAAGACCACGGATCAGCAAAAGCAACTGCCTCTCATTCCTGTAGGCTTGTGAGAATATACAGAAAATATAGTTATTATCGGGAAGGGGAAGGGGAAGGGGAAGGGAAAGGGGAAGGGGAGGGGGAAGAAAAACTGGCCATCAAGGCAGTGACAGAGGTTCAGGAATTCTTTGCCTAATTTATGTTCCATAACAAATTTAATAGAACTTACAATGGTGACAGCTACTGTTAAAGAAAATGTCTCTATGAGAGGAGAAAACAAATACTGGCAAGGTCACGAGGATTGCACAAAGATCTGTGAAATGGGATCACAAAAGATTGGTTGTTAAGCTTTCGGAAAGGAACCATAAGTCATCATTAAGGATCTTGTATGTTCAGTAAGCTATTCTTAAGGGAAAGAGATGAGTTTGAAAAACTATTGCAAGTGTAGATAACTGGTAAAAAAAGGTATGTGGAACATGAATGTGTATCTTTGACATACAGGGGTGCAGCTAGGCATGAAAAGTCAGATTGTGAAAGTGAGTGTAGTACAACTGTATGTCTTACTGCCTAGGGAATTAGGGCACTTACAACAAAATCAGTAGTGGGAAAACACTGCTTTTGGGAAAGGAAGGCTGCTTCCATTTTTTTCCTGAGAAAAAGGGAAAACTGACTCTGAATAGTAAATACATGCATAAATTTAAAAATCTTTCTTATGTTTAATTTTACATTTTTCTCTGACCTCTAAAATTTTTGTATGTTGACTAGCATAAGTGTTTAGATGACTTCATGTCTGAGAAGAAAAAAATGCACAAAACAACTGTACCCACTAACAAAGACTATAGATTTGTGCTTCCTTTCAGTCCCGTTCAAGTGGCTCAGACAAAAAAGGTTGATCTTAACATCCTATGCTGTGCAGTAAGTGCAGTAGATGAGCAAAGGGAATGAAGCTGAAGGACCTCTCAGCAGATGAGAACAAATAATGCTGGTTATTTATTGTTGGTTACAATGACATTGATCTCTGCCCATGTAAAAATAAAGGCAAAGGCAATGTTCAGGTAACAGTCAAAGAAATGTTTTATAAATTGAATAGGGGCAAAATTGCAAAAGTTTTAATAACCTGATTTTTAAAAAAGCCTTATTCTTTTCCGTGATATTCTTTTGTATTCTACAGCTAGAGGAAGGTACTTGCTTCTAAATAGCTAAAATTAGGCAATTGATTAATCAATGCTTCATTATTACACATCTAATAATAAAAACTGGAGATCTTTTTTCCTTCACTGTGATTTCTTGCAGTTATTAAACAAGGAAGATCCACACATACCTGAGTAATTTCAAGAAAGACAGTGTTTTTTAAATTGTATTAGTTCATGAGACAGGAAAAAAAATAGCATTCAAAATGAAGATATCATTAGAATGTTCCTGTGGATCATTCACCTTGCATGTTTTGTGGGTTTTAAGGTTACTTTTGTTTAGTTCTGGCCAAAAAACTCAGCAGTACAAAATGTTCTAACAGGTTAATTGCTTCAAAATGCACTTAAGTCTGGTTTCCATGGCTCTCCCACTCACAGTCCAGAAAATACTAAATGTGATCGTACTTGGAGCATTGTTAAAGAAAAAAAAAAAAAAAATCAGGTAACTGCGTTATAGAGGAGAAAGTAGGCAGAAACTCACTGCCAGCTAGTTTTTGCAGTCCTGAAAAATTTACCTTTATTTTTTAATTGCTCTCTCATTATTGTTTTGACTTCTTAGGATCATAAAATCAGATAATAATTTAGGTCAGAAAAGACCTCAGGAGGTCTCCAGCTTAACCTCCTGCTTAAATCATTTATGAGATTAGACCAGGCTGCTCAGGGCTTTATCTGGCTGGGTCTTGAAACTTTCAAGGCATAGGACTGAAAATCTTGTCGGGGTAAGATCGTACTGTGGTAGATGATTGAATAGTAGAATGGTTTTTGTTGGAAAAAAACCTTAAAGTTCCCCTAGTTCCAAACCCCCTGCCCCAGGCAAGGACAATTCTCCCTAGACCAGGTTTCTCAAAGCCCCATTGAATCTTTTCTTGAACATTTCCAGGGACTGGGCATTAACAGCTTCTGTGGTCAAGCCTATCCAGTGCCTCACTATCCTCACAGTGAAGAATTTATCTTCCTTATATATAATGAAATCCTGCCCTCTTTCAGTTTGATGCCATAACCCTTTGTCCTCTTGCTGTACCACTACTAATGTTTTGTGAAAAGTCCCTCTCCAGCTCTCTTCCAGACTCCCTTTAGTTACTGGAAGGTGCTGTAAAGCCTCCTTGGGGCCTTCTCTTCTCCAGGCTGAACAGCCTCACCTCTCTCAACCTGTCTCCATAGCAGAGATGCTCCAGCCCTCTGATCATCTTCAAGGCTCTTCCTGGGACTCACACCAACAGATCTGTGTCCTTCTTGTGTTCAGGGGCCCCAGACCTGGACGCAGAACTCCAGGTGGGCTCTCACCAGAAAAGAGGGGCAGAACCACCTCCCTCAACCTGCTGGCCATGCTTCTTTTGATCCAGCCAAAGGTTGGGCTGGCTTTCTGGGCTGTGAGTACACACTGCCAGCTCATGTAGAATTTCCTTTCCACCAACAGCCCCATACCCTTCTCCTCAGGGGCTGCTCTCAATCTATTCTCCACCCAGCCTGCATTAGTGCATGGAATTGCCCTAATCCAGGTGCAGGACCTTGCACTTGACCTTGGTGAATTTCATGAGTTTATCACGAGCCCAACTCTTCAGCTTGTCCAGGTCTCTCTAGATGGCATCCCTTCCCTCCAGTGTGTTACTGCACCACAGAGCTTGGTGTTATCAGTGAGCTTGCTGAGGGTGCCCTCAGTCCCACTGTCCATGTTCCTGACTATGATGTTAAACAGTTTTTAAGAAATGTCTTGGGACACTGCTGTAAAATCTGTCTTGGGCCTTGTGGTGCTGAAAGTTGATCCTGTTTGACTCTTTAGCAATATTTAACTTAGTGTGATGCAAACAGACAGAGAACTGCTAAAGATTCTCTTTTTACATTTTTTTCACTGGCAGATGCAATAGGTCTTAAAGTAATATTACCCATTATTCGCCCCATGTGTTTTGCTGAGATAAAAAGTTTGACAGGCCAAAATAAGATCTATTCAGCCCAGAAAGCATGGGTAGAATTAAATAAGCCTAGCAAGAAAGCACTGGGAAACAGAAGCTCCTTCAGAAGCAAGTCCTCCAGTATTCCTTTGTAGCTGAATGAACTTTTATTACATTTTCATGTCCTTTTTGAGTACACAGTCTATGAATCAAAAGTCTGATAGGTAGATATGATAAGAATGCATAGCTTCATATTAAAAGGAACCATACTTTGAAACTATGAAATTGGATAGATGTGAAGATTCATGTTTAGATGTGACATTAGAGACATGGTTTAGTGATGGACTTAGCAGTGTTAGATTACTATTTAGACTTAATGATCTTAAAGCATCTTTTCCAACCTAAATGATTCTATGATTCTATGTAGTCCTGAGCTCTTTGAAAAATCAAGTTGCAATCGTTTCATACTGGATGTCTGGAGACAACATTTTTGTTCAAAGTTAAAATATTAATTGTTCAACTTCATATAAAGGAAAAATTTCCTGAGGTCTACTAGAGGCTTTTTTTTTCCTACACTCTTGAGAGGAAGTCTTCCTACACCCTTCTTCCTTCATAGCAGTGTCATGGAAGCATATATGTTCACATGTATGGGTGTTATACTGATATTTCAGTATAGCTTGGGGTTTATAATTCTAGATTACAAGCATTATTTGAATAAGATACATGCAAAAGATACAAAAAGAAGCATTGAAACAAACTTCATTTAATGGGAGCAGCAAGAATACGACTGGTCCATGAGGGAGATGCACAAGGAGCTAAGGGTGATGGGCAGGGCAGTGTCCTGGGCACAGTTCTGCGTGATCTGAGCAGTACCAGCTTGGTGACAGTGACAAGCTCTACCTGCAGTCACAGAGAAGGAAAGGAAATGAGCCATGTCTTGGGGCCATCCACCAGACAGCTCCAAGGACCAAAACCAATGTGACCAATAGCGCTGGTCCAAGATCCATTTTGGAAGATCAGCTGGGACAGAAAAAAAGCAGGACAGGGCACAGTCCAGATTACAGCATATGCTAGGGTTTTCTACCCTTTCATTAGAGAAAAATAAAAGTCCCAGGCAGCTGGTCAGGGCCAGTAAGCTTTGGAAGGGCACTCAGACAAATGGGTGTCTTGTGAGTGCATTTTATATTGACTGACTTCTGACTCAAAAATGACCGCCATATCTGGCCAGGTGAGAAAGTGGTCTTACTATATATCCATATTACTACAGAGTTTTTCAAAATTTATTAAAATACTGGAATTAAGATGAAGATGAATAGTGATGCTAATTATGATATTTGCTAACTTCAGAATACCAAACCTGTAAATATTTTTTTTCTTGGCATTGATTTCTTAAGATGATATTTAAATTTTAAAAAGTCAAGTCTCTTTTTCTTCTTTTCCTCTTTTCTTCTTTACCACCTCATTTCTCTGAAGCCCTCTCTTCTCTCTCCCCCACCCCCGCCTTGATTCTGTAGGCAATTAAGTTTTGAAACTGAAAAAAACAAGGGAAAGGAAATTACAGCCTCTAGGAACCAGCTGTGATCTTCACATTATCTGAAAACACAAGATGAGAAATGTGTCCAAGAAGGAGGTTATTTGATTTTGTAAAATCTCTGATTCTTGTTTTTAAAGAAACAACTAAAACTACTAAGAACTTCACACCTTTATTCTGTTTTATGTGTCCCTTTATATGCAGCTGAGGAGTGTCAGATGAGAGGAAAAAAATTTCTTTAATCTTCTATATAGGAAAGAAGAGACAGAGAGGGAGGGTGGTGCATTGACCTTCACTGGTCTCCAGGTGCCCACCAGCCCACTCTGTCACATCCCCTCCTCAACAGGATGGAGGAGAAAAATGATGAAATGTCTGTGGGTCAAGATAAGGACAGGGAGAGCACTTAGCAATTACCATCATAGGCAAAACAAAATCGACTTGGGGAAATCAATTTCTTACCAGTCAAAACAGAACAAGATATGGAGAAATAAGAACAAATTTTAAAAACTGCGCCTTACCCCTGCCTTCTTCATAAGCAAAACTTCCCTCTTGACTTTTCTACCTCCTTTCTCCAAGCAGCGGTAGGGTCAGGTTGTGGCCATTGCAGTCAGTTCATCACATGTTTTTGCTGCTCCTTTCTTCTCATGTTCTTCTCCTATTCCAATATGGATTCTCTCCCATGTGAGACAGTCCTTCATAGCTTTCTCCAACATGAGTCCTTCCCATGGGCTTCAGTTCTTTGGGAGCTCCTCCAGCGGGTGTTCTTTCCATGGTGTGCAGTCCTTCAGGAACTGACTGCTCCAGTGTGGGTCACCCACAGGAAAAGTGGTCCTGCCAGGAGACCTGCTCTAGCATGGACTGCTCTCCATGGGGCCACACATCCTGTCAGAAATCTTTTCCTGTGCAAGCTTTCCATGGGGTAACATCTTCCTTCAGGATACAACCTGCTTCAGCGTGGAGTCCTTCATGGTCAGCAGCAGGGCAACCTGTTTTACCATGGGCTGCAGGGAAGTCTCTGCTCTGGTACCTGGAGCAGTCCCTCCCCTCTGTCTGCACTGAACTTGGTGTCTTCAGGGTTGTGTCTCTCACACATGCTCTCTTTCTCTCTCAGCTGCTGCATAGCTATCTAACACTTTCTTAAACATGTAATCACAGAGACACTACCGATGTCTCTGACTGGCTCAGCTCTGGCCAGCATCAGGTCCATCTTGTAGTCAGCTGGAACCGTCTCTGTCCAACCTGGAGACAAGTAATGGCATCTTCTCACTGAAGTCACCTCTACAGTTTCCCACTAGAAAAAGCTTGCCATGAAAAAACAATAGAGATATTGTCCCAATAAAAATATTAAGGTTGGATGACTCTTACTATTTCTGGAGAGCCTTTCATAACTCTGAATACTGGCAATTAACAAATATTTCACTTTCTTAAAACTCCTCCTAACATTTATAGCTCCCTATATTCCTTATTCTCCTGAAGTATCTAGTTTGGCAGTGGAACTAATTTATAAACCTTGTTTCCGTGTTCTTTTTTTACAGCTTTTCCTGTTTCAAGCTTTTCTCAGATAGAGCATCTTAAGTGGCAAAACAAATTCTTTTAGACAAGGAGCAATACCACAGATTTCTCTCTACACAGAGCCTAAATTGATTAAAAAAGGAATGGAACTGTACTCTAGAAAACATTTATTCTTGTTTGAATTAGTGATGGAGGAGACTTATTTGGGTGTGCATGAACCATATCACCTCAGCATCATCTGTAATAAAAGATTTTGACTGATGTCATGCATATGGATGAAATAAACAGACGATGTTTCTTAGAAGAAAAGATCAAGATGTCAAGAGAAAGCAGAATAAGAACAAGAGGCCAAATGTAACATACAGGAACATTAGTAGAGTATTAAAATTCAAATCTTAATGTTTCTGCACATGATATTTGCAGAAACACCTCAGGAATAACACATCAGTCTTCACTGTTGGCTAACCTATCTTCAGTACCCAGAATGACAACACTAAAACTAAATTAGATTTTTCCAAGTTTTCCTTAGCTCTGCTCTTAAACATCAAGCAGTGCCTTCCGTTACAAGAAAGATCCCGTAACAGAAAGAAGAAAAAACTTGCAGGGTAAGAGCATTAAGATTGTCTTTCTCTGGAAATGTACTCTAGTTTAGCCAGCTTCAAGGCAGAGGATTTCCTGATACTGACATTCCATACCCCACACAGGCATGCACGCTTACAGAAACATACTATGTTAAAATGAAAGGTTGCATATACCATCTCAAATTTATCAGGATGAAGACTGCTTTTGCTCATTCCTGTTCTGTAGGATTTCTGTGGCTGTGGCTATAATTTTGTATACGTACTTCAAGACTGATAAATTTAATTATTTTTTACCATTTTAAAATGTTTTTCACACTAAATGACATTCCTATAGAGTGTAAAAATATATGAATGAATCTTCCTCTTCTCCCCCTGATTTATGATATATCTTTTATCACCAAATGTTATTATTTGCTACATGATTGGCATGCCAATAGAACTAGTTTAGAAAAAAAGCAATTTTTTTTTTTCTGAAAGACATTAATTTTGAAGCAAGCATAAAGAATATCAGCCTGGAGAGTTAAACTATTGAAAAAGCTATAAGCAACTGACAATGGAGCCTTTTATTGCTAAATACCAAGAAGGTCTCATAGGCAGCATATGATAAACATGAATCCTTCAGGATATACAAAGCAAACTCGAGAAACAGATTGACAAGAGTGAGGTTGATAAAGAGTAATAAAACAGATAAAGAGTGAATCAAGCTGAAGGAATTTGATATCATTCTCTTAACTACTTTCCAAAAATAAGTATCAAAAAATGAAAAGAGAAATGAGAATTTTTTAACATAATGCTTTAAGAATAACACAGTAATCCACTTCTAAAAGACCTGAAATAAAATTGCTATATTGAAAAGCAATTATCTCTATATATGTCATGAAAGATTTTAAAAATTCAAGAGAATTTATGGGTTTAAACACTTAACAGAATTTTAGGATTACTTTGAAGAAAGTAATGGAGACATGACATAAAAAATACAAGTTACACAAAATTATTTCAGTAATAAATAGGCTTTCTCAGAAATAATGAGATTTTTTAATTGACTTCTAAAAAATCAAGATAAAATTCCCAGTGGAAAATTTAATAAGATCATTGCTCTCGCTACAAAATAATAAAGCATTTGACATCCAGGTACTGGAAGACCTGAAACCCCTTAGCACTTGTTTGATGGTTTTTTATGGATTCTGTGACACTAGACCATGTGATTGCAAAGTTCACGTGACACGAGTAGGTGGCAGTGCACCTGCCTTTGAGCCATGCTTGCTTTAGAGCAGTAATGTTCACCAAAGAAAAAGGTGTCCTCATATCTTCATTCATCTAAGATCTCAAGGCTTATTACAACTCATCAGCAGATTAAGTGGATACTTTCTTAAACCATCAATTCTATGGACAACTGGATTCATAAACATTCAAGAGCACATAACAATTGAAATCCTCTGTGCATATTTCAGCCTGTTTTCCCTCATTCAAACAAACCTTCTTGACTCCATATCAATTTCTTGCTATGTGGATAATTCCAAACTGGAAGTCTGATATTTCTGTCTCTCCCAAATTGGAGCCTTTGCCATTTCTCTAACAAGCTTTCTGTTCCTGATATAATTTCAATAATTTCTTTTTTTGTACTCTCTTCTCCATCAATTGTCAGTGAGACACCCTTATTTTACAAAAAAAAACAACCAACCAAAACCACAAACAAACAACAACAACAACAACAAAAACCCTATCCACTTTATCAGAAAAGCACAAGTATTATTATTATCTAATAAAGGATAGATATTCTAGTTACAGAATCATGGAATAATCTAGGTTGGAAAAGACCTCTAAGATCATTGGTTCCAACCTTTGACCAATCACTACCACTTAGTGTCACATCCAGTCATTTCTTGAACACCTCCAGGGATGGTGACTCCACCACCTCCCTGGGCAGTCTGTTCCAATTCTTGGCAACCCTTCCAGTAAAGGAATTCTTCTTAATGTCTGAGCTGAACCCCCCTTGGTACAGCTTGAGACAATTTACTCTTGTGCCANGGCTGGCAGCTCCAAGCAAGGCCCCTATATCTACGTCCTTAACAATAAACCTCATGCTCTAAAACCAAACTATAGAGATCTCTCATCGCCATCTGTCCCGACCGTCCACCGAAACATCAACCCTACAACTAGGTATATAAGGATTTTGTCAATGTGTCACGTTCAAAATACAATGTATAGTCTAAAGTATAAAAACATAATTCCTAGTCTGAAATACAAATTTTGCATTTGAAATTATTCCCAAAATCATGCCAATGGAGCCTGNTTCTCCAGGCTGCACACCCCCAGCCCCCTCAGGCTCCTCATATGACCTCTGCTCCAGACCCTTCACCAGCTCTGTTGGGGGACATGCTGCAGCCCCTCAATGTCTTTCTTGTTGTGAGGGGCCCAGAACTGGAGACAGCACACGAGGTGTGGCCTCACAGAGCCAAGCACAGAGGGATGATCCTGCCCTGGTCCTGCTGGCCCCTCTATTGCTGATACAGGCCGGGATGTCATTGGCCTTCTTGGCAACCCGGGCACTCCCTGGCTTGTGTTCAGCTGGCTGTTGACCAGCACTCCCAGGTCCTTTTCCACAGGGCTGCTTTCCAGACACTCTTCCTCAAACCTGTAGCCCTGCAGGGGGTTGTTGTGACTAACATTCATGGGGGAGTTTTGTTAGATTAAGCAAGGGCTCTCAAATTTGGTTAAGTACTAGGTGTTGGGGAAGATGAAACAGGGAAGTTTTATTGCCTAGCCAAAGATGCTGAGAACATGGAAACTATAGGTGAAATAGAAATGAAGGCATACTTTGAGATACCAGGCCTCAGTTACTGAACAACTGGAAAATAATAGTGTGGCTGACTGAAGATAATCCCCTTTCATTGAACAAATACCTTCTGCCAGCAAATAGGTCCAAGGGTCAGAGCAGACCCTGCTAGCTTGGCAGAAAAGATCCAAAGAGTGGTTTTTAGGGTTTAAAATGTAACACAGTATGGTAATGCAATGATTCTTATAGGCTGTATTTAAATGCTATAGGATTTGTGTCTTGTACTAGATTGGTTAATGAAAATCAGAATATTCAACGCAGAAGACAATTTATTGTATTGTACACGAGAATCTCTCACTCTTTTTGCTCTCTCTTACACTCCTTCTTACTTCTTACGTTTTACTTCTGCTCTCTCTTGCTTCTCTCCCTCTTGCCTCTCTGGCCTGCTTTGAGCTGTGGCTGGCAGCTCCAAGCAAGGCCCCTATATCTACGTCCTTAACAATAAACCTCATGCTCTAAAACCAAACTATAGAGATCTCTCATCGCCATCTGTCCCGACCGTCCACCGAAACATCAACCCTACAACTAGGTATATAAGGATTTTGTCAATGTGTCACGTTCAAAATACAATGTATAGTCTAAAGTATAAAAACATAATTCCTAGTCTGAAATACAAATTTTGCATTTGAAATTATTCCCAAAATCATGCCAATGGAGCCTGCTTTTTTCTGTTTGTTTTTTTTTGTTGTTTGTTTGTTTTTTTTGGTTTTTTTTTTACCTCTATAACCAAGTTAATTTTAATATGAAAACCCCTGTAGATTTTACTTGGCTCATAAATTTCTGTTTCATCTGTTGGCTAAGGGTGAAAATATCATATTCCTCCCACTCATCGAAGGTTTACAGGTGAACCATATTAAAGAAAATTTGCATTTTCAAAATGTCATTAAGGGTTGCAGAAATTAAACCCATTCTGAGGAAGGACTATCTCAGAACCTTTAGTGTTATCTTTCCCCATTTTGAATAAAATTGCTATGCTTCTTCTGTCCTCAGAAGTAAAATAGAGAAATATTTATTCTCTCAGACTCACCTAATCATGCAACTTTTGTTTATTTTATCTCAGTGAAGTCTCTGTTCTTTACTGTTGCTACTGAACTAAATGTGCTGCTGTGAAATAACCATTCCCTCTTTTAAGTTGTGTTTTATTATTTCAATGTTTGATTTTTCAGACCCTAAAAAAAGTTACTGCTTTTGAAGCCAAAAATGAGCATGTCCATGTTTTAATGATTTAATTTAAATGCAGATGAAAATTTTGAGTATAAATATTTTTACTTCCTTGGCCTGACGAGGTCCACATATAAGAAAAAGTGAAAGGGGGTATGTTTATCTTTGGATGAAGAAATCTGCAAAACTATAAAGTAAAGTTTCTAACAATTTGTATATTTCTTTAAAATTATGTAAGAAAATGGTTAATAAAATAGGTTATAAGGACAAACCTGTTATTGGTTACTATTTCTGTCAACTTTAGAAATATTTCCAGTTCAGGCCATTTGAAATCTGTTTGCAGTATTTCTTTAATTCTACAAATATAAGTATTTTATGCTTGTGGTGAACCATTCAAAACACACAGAGAACTGCTGGAGTGTATGGACTAAAGCTTACTTTCGTTATTGTGAATTAATATATTGTACCTCAAACTGGGCTGGTTTTTTGTGTTTCTACACATTTAGACATTATACTTGTGTCAGAAAGCACACTGCTTGGTCTAAAAAGGCCTTTGAATTTGTGATAAGCTATAGAATGAAAAAAAAAATCACAACCACCTAAATACTTTAGCCATTCTAATCAAATCCATTATCTAGATAATGTAAAAATAGACAGAAATGCAGAATTCACACTTTACAACCCTTTTAATGCATACTGATAAAAAGAAATATATCTTTATGTAAAGTGCTAAAATGCAAACAAAGCATCTGAGGGAATGTCGTCCTAGATAACAATTGTCAATATAGCTAGAAGGCTATTTTTTGAAAACTTTGCATGTCTGATATTACAAGATGACTAAATATTGATTAGGATTAATTATTTTTTAAATCGTTTTCATATCTGAAATAGTTTTCCTGGAGGTTTCTGTTTCCTTAGAATCTCCTTGGAAAATCAGTATTGCGATACTGGTTAGAGTGACATTATAATCTGGAAAGTGACTGTCACTTTCTTAATCAATAAATCTACTCTTCAACTCTTATCAGCTTAGTGACAAGAATGAATTTTAAAACTTTTTTAGCCGTGCTGTGCTAACAGACTTTATGTGTGATGGATTGGATTTTTGTCTTGTGGTGTCCATCAGCTGAATTATTTCCTAAGTTTTGCCTCCAAAAACAAGCTCCTGTTGACTATACCTGAGCAAGTCCATCTACTTCAATTACTAGGTTTGTAGATGGACTCTGACAGGATTCTTAAAAATGCACTTTTCACAGAGTACCCAACTTTTTCTAATGAAAAATTTTGTGCTGGGTGTAGACTACCAAAAGATGTATTATGTATCCATACGAATTTCACTTTGAGCTTAGCTTATTTTCCTTGTAGCATCATGAGTTTTCTTGTCTACCAGGAAAAAAGCCTGCTAATATCAATTAGAAAAAATGTAATTGTTATTTCTAACTTAATTTTAAGATTCAACAGAAAGTAAACTTCCAATTAAATAGTTTAAAAATCTGAATGGTTACTTCACCACTATTATTATTATCATTATCATTGTTGTTGTTGTTGTTGTTGTTGAATTTTTTGCCTTTTTTAGCAAAAAGACCTAATCCACTTCAGGTGAGAATTAATGCAGGGAAATTCTAAAATCTCTGACATAAAATCGTAGAATCATAGAATAGATTGTGTTGCAAGGTACCTTTGAAGGTCACCTAGTCCAACAATCCTGCAGTGAGCAGGGATGCCTTCAACTAGATCAAGTTGGTCAGAGCCCCATCCAAACTGACCTTAAATGTTTCCAGAGATGGAGAATCTACCATCTTTCTGAGTAACATCCTCATTGTAAGAAATTTACTCTTTATATCCAGTCTAAATCTATCTTCTTTTAGTTTAAAACGTTACCTGTTGTCCTATTGCAACAGTGCCTGTTAAAAAGTCTGTCTCTGTCTTTCTTATAGGTCCCCTTTAAGTATTGAAAGACCAGGATAAGGTCTCCCCAGAGCCTTCTCTTCTCCAGGCTGGACAACCCCATTCTCTCAGCTTCTTTTCAAAGGAGAGGTGCTCCCGCCCTTTGACAATTTTTGTGGCCCTCCTCTGGACCAGCTCCAACAGCTCCATGCCCTTCCTGTGCTGGGGACACAGAGCTGGATGCAGCACTGCAGGTGGGGTCTCACCAGGGCAGAGCAGAGGGGTGGAATCCCCTCCCTCACCTGCTGCCCACGCTGCTTTGGATGCAGCTCAGGGCACGTTTGGCTTTCAGGGCTGCAGGGGCACATGGCTGGGTCATGCCCAGCTGCTCATCCACCAGCACACCCAGATCCTTCTTGGCAGGGCTGCTCTCATTCCCTTCGTCCCCCAGCCTGGATTGATACTGGGGCTTGCCCTGACCCTGCACAGCGCTTTGTTGAACCACATGAAATTCCCATGGTCTCACTTCTCGAGCTTGTCCAGGTCCTTCTGAATGGCATCCTGTCCCTCAGGAATGTCAACCTCACAACTCAGCTTGGTGTCACCTGCAAGCTTGCTGAAGGTGCACTTCATCCCCCTGTCTATGTCACAGATGAGGACATTGAATGGCACTGGTCCCCCTGAAGGACACCACTTGTCACTGATCTCCATGAGGACATCAGGCCATGGACCACTACCCCTTGATGTGATCATCCAACCAATTCCTAATCCTCCAAACAGTTCACCTCCACATTTACATCTATCCAATTTGGAGAGAAAGATGAGATGGAGGGCGGAGCGAGAGGGCATGTCAAAAGCTTTACAGAAGTCCAGATAAATCACATTTTCCTTTGTCCTTCCTTTGTCCACTGATGTAGTCACCCCATCATAGAAGGCCACTGTCTTGGCCAGGCAAANGTTTGCATTTGTTTGTTTTGTTTTAAAATAACTAACTAAAATGTATAACTTTAATTTCTTCTTTTTTATTTGTCTCCTACACTAAATTTTTTACATGGTGCTTTTCTTTCCTGTTCTGCTGCCACAAGTGGCAAAAAAAAAAATTGTTTGAGGNGCTGCAGGGGCACATGGCTGGGTCATGCCCAGCTGCTCATCCACCAGCACACCCAGATCCTTCTTGGCAGGGCTGCTCTCATTCCCTTCGTCCCCCAGCCTGGATTGATACTGGGGCTTGCCCTGACCCTGCACAGCGCTTTGTTGAACCACATGAAATTCCCATGGTCTCACTTCTCGAGCTTGTCCAGGTCCTTCTGAATGGCATCCTGTCCCTCAGGAATGTCAACCTCACAACTCAGCTTGGTGTCACCTGCAAGCTTGCTGAAGGTGCACTTCATCCCCCTGTCTATGTCACAGATGAGGACATTGAATGGCACTGGTCCCCCTGAAGGACACCACTTGTCACTGATCTCCATGAGGACATCAGGCCATGGACCACTACCCCTTGATGTGATCATCCAACCAATTCCTAATCCTCCAAACAGTTCACCTCCACATTTACATCTATCCAATTTGGAGAGAAAGATGAGATGGAGGGCGGAGCGAGAGGGCATGTCAAAAGCTTTACAGAAGTCCAGATAAATCACATTTTCCTTTGTCCTTCCTTTGTCCACTGATGTAGTCACCCCATCATAGAAGGCCACTGTCTTGGCCAGGCAAAACTTGCCCTTGGTGAAGCTGTGCTGGCTGTATCAAATCATCTCCCTGCCTTCCATGCGCCTTGGAGTAGCTTCTAGGAAAATCTGTTCCATGGGAAAAAATCATCTTAAAAATATCCAGACTCTTGTGCTGAAACTGGACTTCAGCATTTTTTGTTTGATTGGTTACTGTCCTTTTTTCATATAAAGGTAGAGGACCAATAGTTATGCATCAATTTTCATCCACTGGCCTTTGTAAATTACTTCTAATCCTACATATTGTGAACTTAGTATAAGACTGCCATTCATTTCAGGATTTTNGCAAAAAAAAAAATTGTTTGAGGTAACATTCTGATTCTCTAACCATTTTTCTTACCATGAAACATCAGCTGTGTCCAAATGTATGCAAAATTCACTAGTTGCCTAATTTTACTAGTCACGTTTGTGGTGAGTAGGAAAGTTTCCCACTGTGAAACAGGCCCAGGATCCAGGTCTGGACTTTAGACAGGCTGAGAAGCTGTGGAGACATTGAAGTGAGCCGTGCATGAACTTCTGAATCTAGACAAAGTGGGCATGTGTATGTTCTGTAGTGAACCTCAATCCTGACTGCTTGGAGAGGAGGAAGATGGATTGGCTATCTGTACATATATTTTCTCTGACTTTTGGCAGTGTGTGCATGTCTGTCTGTCTGCCTGGAATACACACTCTGCCTTGCTACTGGTTAAAAATGCAAACAAGAACAGGAGCCAGGAAAACAGGCATGCCCACATGGGCTTCAGCACACAGTCAAAAGGAATTGCCAGATCCAGGTGTCTGGGGAATTTGGCAGCTACTTATAATGTTCTTCGCAGTATAAGGTTGTCTCTTTCACAATGATACGAATTTGGGAGGAAAGTTTAAATTAAACTCTCTGATAAAGTCAGAAGTATGGAGAAAGCAAGAATGTGTGTGTGACTCACACTTAGAAGCTGTTACATGTAAACTTATGGCTAAAAAAAGTAACTTTCAAAAGAAAGAGTTTTTTAAAGTCCATTTTTATTTTTGGTTGTTTTTCAAGGTTTTATAAGTGATCCGTTACTGTGTGGTTACAGGACTGTTTTATAGTGTTTATTGCAAGTTGTCAAGAGTGTAAGAGGTCTATTTAAGACCACCAATTCCAGTGCTGAGAGAGACTTACAGCAGCGGGTTTTTTCCAGGATAAAACTGTAATTTCTAAATGAAAGGGTCTAAATTTTCTGGTTCGAAATCAGTGCCTTGTTTTTGGTGATCAAAAAACCATTAGTTTCATCTCTAATTCAAGTTTTACTTTACAAAGTATTTTTAATTTCCTTTCAAAATCATCTCCAAATGTTCATATGAAAAGAGAGGAAGAGAAAAGCAAAACAGGCATAAAAATGTACAGTAACATCAGGGAAGTGGTCTAAAAAGAATTTGACAATTGTGCTCCATTTTCAGCTTGCAACTTGTGAGTGTGCATTGTCTTCACCTAGAAAAACATATAGACCTTGGAGATCATGAGCAGGATGTTAAAACCGAGTCCTGTGTTTGACAGGGAACTAAAGAGAAAAAAAAAAACAACCTTAATTAAAAAAACCCCATAGATCAGAATATAAAAAAAAAGATATTAGGGAATCTTTCAGACTAATGAGATGGCTGAAACAGCTGGTTCTCTGCTACCAGGTCATTGGAGAGCAAGAATGGGACAAGTGACTGCACTGTTCAGATGAATGAGAAAACATTCGCATTGAAAACACCTTCAACCGGAGAATTATAAAATGGCAGGCTTGCCATAGATGTAAAACCATCGTCCAATAATTATACTGAACCTGGATTGCCTTGGCAGAAACAGATTCTTATACAGACAGCAGAGTCTTCAAGACAAAACTCTTAATCTGATAAAAGTTTATTAATTGGATTTTTTGTTTGCTTGCTTGTTTAATTAACAGTAGTGAATAAATTTCTGTTTTCATTTCACTGTAATAATGTTAGCTTCAAAATCTGGTACAAAACACTGAGACAAATGTGGGGATTGTTACAAACTTACCTGTGAGCTGTAGCTAACAGCAAGACCTCGGCAGTCATAGTAATAATGTAGACACAACAGAGTTTCTTGGCATGATATCATACAGAAAAACAGCTACCTAGGACATACATGTTCTGGCAGCTGAAGGCACATCTTTATTCATGTCTAGGAGGACTTTTGCCTTCTTTGAAACACACACAATATATTCTGGGGTGTTCTTATAGTTAGATTGGCTGAAATAGGAGTGAGGTCATAATAATTGCATATAAATATAAATAGCTGAGAAATTCTGACTTATGTCATCCTTTTTTTCAACAAAATATCTGTATGTGTGTGAGCAGAAGCACCAAATAAGTGTTGGTTCAATACGTGGTAAAAATGCAAATGGATGAAAGAGGTGCTAAGTTTATAAATGTATATAACACCTCTACTCAAGATTTTGACTTATATCCTTTTATCAGTCCATTAAAAAGCAAACTAACATTCAGTATCATATTTTTAGGATTTCTGCTCACCTATAGTCATCTCCCAATTTCCCATGACAGTGCCTTTTCAATTTGTTAATTTAGAGACTTTTGTTTTCACAAAAGAAAAAGTTTGGTTACAGAAAATATCAATGCTTCTCAGAAGCTGGTATAGTAAAATCAAGCTATTATTTCCTGCTCTGCTGGGAATGCCTTTGAACCCAGCATAGACTAACACAATCATGACTAATTTTCAGTAGACTTTTTCAACTGTTACAGTTTGGATTCTACTTAATCTAAACTTCTGGGTTTTTGGCATCAGTCATTGGCCTTGAATGGCAGCAATTGATTTTATAGTAAGCAAAATTCCTTTTTCCAAAATGGAAAGAGTTCAGAATTTAAAGGACAGAGGAGAAATGGATACATTTATTCTTTTCTTCCTGGCCAATACATCCTGCAAAGACAGTAAGTTATCACAAACAATTATCAAGTTATGGCTTATCTACAGAATGAAGAGCATTATGTCATTCCTTCTTGTCAGGATCCATGAAGAGTAGGCTGCAACACTAACAGCAACCATGTTTACTACAGGAGACTCAAGTAATCTATTTAACTTGTTTCCCCATGCCCAAGACTATGACTTACTGTCCAGAGTATATGTCCCTCTCTTTGGAAGAAAAAGAGAGTATGTATTAAATATCTCATTTTTTAGAGCTAAATTTAGATATGATGAATCTCCATTCAATACTTTTGATAAAATCCATATGGCAAAACTGTTTTAGAAACCAAAATAGTGTCCTAAATGTCCTGTCCTACAACCCTTTGCTGAAGTTAAGAATTATAATTATTTGCACACCCTTTCTGTAAAGTCTAACAACTATTTCAGATACACTGCTGTGATGCACTATTTTATATTGTCTTTTTAGCCTTAGGAAAGTAAAGAAAATGGAAACACAGTTTTGTAACTAATATTCAAACCTGAATATAAACAATGGGGTTTTGCATTAATAAAGGTTATTTTAATTTAGATGGCCAGGTACAGTAGTGTTGAAAAACTATAAACACTGCTGTAGCATGTTATTAACTTAGTCAGAACAATTGTTCCATCAGAGAGAATAAGAAAATCTATTTCTTTCATAGAGGGAATCCATCTTGAATCTGAAAATGCTAACCCAGCCAGCTGCTTTGCAGTTTTACAGCTGAAATTAAAAAATAAATCAATATATCATCAGTCAACTGTCAAGTGTATTGTAGACATTTATAATGAGCAGCTATTCAAAAGAACAGTGTTATTCTATTTCATTTCTATTAATGACATTTACTTTGGTAATAAAAGAAGAATTGCAAAGCTTTTGTCAAGCACAGAAATAAAGGATTGTGGTCTACATTGAAAACATTAGACAAAGACTAGGAAAGGCATCTTTGACCTTACAAATTAACATACCTGCAGCCCACAATGTCCAACAAGAGTCTTGAAATCTATCTTTATCATACTACCTGCCAAGACCAAAAATCAATCCAGCCAAGAGATGAACAGTGCTTTTTGCAAGTGATGCTGTGCCACTTTGAGCCATGGCATGTCATAAAGGACTAACAACTTGGAGAAAATAGTTCTGTTCAGAAGCAGAGGTGGGGTGCATCTGGAAGAAGACAGTTTCCTCTAAAAAATAAATAAATAAATAAATAAATAAATAAATTCATCTAGCGATAGAGTTTTAGCAACACATTTTCCACAACTTCGACATTTGTTTTCTTTGGGGTTTGGGGTTGTGTTTGTAGGTTTTTTTGTTTGGTTTTGGTGTTAGGATTTTTATGATATAATACGTGGCATAAGGAGATGGCAGGTAACTTAAAGGTGGATAACTTACCTGGGACTGATCTATGAAATGCCCTATAAAATTTATGTACACACAGCACATGGAATGCAGGGGAAAGAGGTGGTCGGGTGCTTTTTTGAGAGGTGAGAGCTGATCTAGCTGCATCCACGGTGTATTTCCACATGTACATGTTGTGGTTTAACCTGGCAGGCAGCTAAAAACCACAGAGCCTTTCATTCACTCCCTCGTGGTGGGATAGGGGAAGGAATTGGATACAAGGCAAAATAGGTGGTTGAGATAAATACAACTGAATAAAAGAGAAAAGGAAGAAAAAATAATAATGATAAAAGAATCTGGAAAACAAGAGATGCCCAATGCAATTGCCCACCACAGGCTGCCAGATGCTCAGTCCAGCCCTGAGCAGTGGCTGCCACATCCTGGCCAACCTCTCAGAGGTGTTTTTGTTCAGCATGACAGCACACAGCATGGAACATCCCTTTGGCCAGCCTGGGTCAGCTGTCTCAACTGTGTCCCCTCCCAGTTGCTTGTGGACCCCTGACAGGACAGCTGGCAGTATGAGAAACTGGAAACGCCTTGACATAGTGTAGGTTAAACATCAGTATATCATCAATATATTCACATCCTAAATCTAGAGCACAGCACTATACCAGCTACTAGGAAGAAATTTAACTCTATCCCAGTCGGAAGCAGGAGAGCATACTTCCAAATTTCTGTTCATAGAAAAAAATGAAGTGTCCTTCAAAGTCCCTCTCAAGCACAGATTCTTCAGATCCTTAGGGACCTGGACAGAAAGGAAGGCAGGACTGTATAAACAGTTATACAGAATATCTCTGAACAAAGAAGAAACTGTTGTGGGTTTTGGTTTGGGTGGGGTTTTTTTCTCATTGAGTGCTTGTTTATTCTGATTGTCATTAAAGGCCCTAATATTCTACAAGAGTCACCCGAAGAAGGATCCTACCTATTTTGCTAAAGATCTACAAGAATTTCTTCTGAAAATGGTATAACTATAAACACAGTAAAGAAGCTCTGTTGCTTGGATCCTGATTACACCTATGTTCTGACAGAGGATTGCTCCTTCACCGTTTTGCCATTGAGGCAAGAGCAGTCAAGTCAGCATACCCACCAGTGTATTTCTTTGCTGAAATACCCAAATCCTTAGAAATCTCAGTTGTGAATGAAGAGTTGTGTTGTGTTGTCCTCTGAAATTGCCCAGATGTCTCAGTATAAAAAGAAAAAATATGCACAATACTCGAGAGGGTTTAATCTCTCTTCAGGTTTCAGTGTCATGTCTTCATCTGTCAGTCATTTTCCTTGAGCATGTGGGTTAAAAAAAAACTTGAGTGGTAAAATATTTGTTTTATGCATCAGAGGCAGCTGAGTGGATGTGCTTTGAAGAAATCGCCACCACTGGTGAAAAAACAAAGTGCTTGAAATCCATGATATGTATTGAAGATATACAGCAAACAAAAGAGGAAAAAATATTTGGAACAAAAAACAAAAAAACAAAAACAAAAACAAACATACAACAACAACAACAACAAACAACCAATAAAACCACAAAAGCAAACAAACAAAACCAGAAAAAAACCACCAAAAATCCACCCCAGAAACCCAGACAAAAAACTAACAATAACAAAACCTAAATACAAGCCCTCCCCAGAAAAAGACAAAAAAAACACCCCAAACACCACAAAACTTTCAAGATGCAAGACAATCAGTGTAAATAAAAAAATAATCATAAATAACTCATCATGAAGGTAAGATGGTCTCCCATGTGGTGGCTGTGAAGAACTCAGAGACATTGGAATGTCCTGGCTGCAGGCAGACAACAGATGCTGAGGTAGAAAACAACTAGTAATCCTACTGATATACTACTGAATTATTCTCCACTTCCAGAACTTTTAAAGCCATGGATTCATACCTGTAGCAAGAGATAGATATAGGTAAACAAACAAACACATTCAGTTTGGGTTATAGTCTTCCACCTGGGAAGTGAAGCTGATATATTTGTATTAAAAGCTCTGTGTCATTATCCCATAACATTTATTCTTTTTGTCTGCAAGAGCAGACAAATATATACTTTCTGATTTCTAAATATGAACTTCAGAAGACTTGCAGATGATTGTTTTCCACAAACTTTAGAGAACAAATATTTTATCAAGTGACACCAGTAAGTAATCTGACAGAAAAATAGAAACCATGTGACTCAGACTGTAGGAAGAATTTAATCCGATTTCTACCTATTCAGGTAGAATTATATCAGAAATAATAATAATGATAATGATAATGATAATGATAATGATAATGATAATGATAATAATAATAATAATAATAATAATAATATTTTTCTCCTTCTTCTTCTTCTTCTTCTTCTTCTTCTTCTTCTTCTTCTTCTTCTTCTTCTTCTTCTTCTTCTTCTCCTTCCTCTTCTTCTTCTTTAAAATTAACACTTCCAGAGACATTGGCGAGGAGTTCTGATGGGCTGCCATATTGCTGAGGGTCCAAAAATGTATTTTCACAAACCTCCACTTGGGTGTAATTTGTTTTTCTAGCATGCATAAAATAGAAAACAAGCTTTGATTGCATTCAAAAGAATAGGACAAACCAGACACTGACAGAGACAAAAACAAATTCTAATAAAATGGAGGCACAGAGATGACCAAGCATCTAACTACAGAAACATCTGAGATTAAAAAAGGGTAATAAATGGGAAGAAATAGAAGGCAACCTAAAAAGATTTCATTTTGAGTGTTCACTTGTACAATTTTATAGTAACTAAAGTTTGAGAGTCAAGGGTGTTGGTAGAAAATTTCACTAGTCATCAAACATTTTATTTGCATTAGAAATAGTTCAAACTGCAGAAATAAATGCAGGCTAAACATAAATGATTAAACTTGATGTAACAACTCTATTTAAAATATAGATTGTAGATTGGCAATATTCTTTCCCCTCAGATAGTTGCAGTTTAAGAGATTACTATAAAGTTTCCCCAAAATTAAGTCATTTGTCATGAATTTACTAATGTAATACCTGACAGCACCACATCCTATTACATTATCCATTACTTCCAATCAAAATTCTCTTTCCTCAGTTTTTTGCATGTTTACCATCTTTTTTTTTCTCCACTATATTCTTCATTTTTAACCATGTAAGTTTAATTTTAAAGAGGTTTCCTTTAGATGTTTTGATGAATTTGTTGTATTGCTACAATAATCTGATTTGCTAATATTTGGAAATTTCTTTAGCAGAAAGGCTTTCCTTTAATTTAATTCAGTACTACTATGTCAACTTTAATTTTTACTCTGCTTCTCAAAGCTGATAAGAAGAAAATTCTTTAATAACTGCAGGTGCTTAGCTCATATTAATAAAATGTCTTCTCCTTCCCTGCAGGGACAGATTTAATATTTATTACTTTACTGACACTACCATGTGCAGTAAGTATAATGTCCACTTTTTCTGAGCCACAACAGAGTTCAACAGCAGTTCAGAGAATTCCCTGTGTCACTTTACTATTACTCACCTCACACTTCTTTTATTTGCATTACAAATAGTTTGAACTGTCGAAATTAATGCAGCCTGAACACAAATGATTAAACTTGATGTAACAACTCTATTTAAAATGTAGATTGCAAATTGACAATATTCTTTCTCCTCAGACAGTTGCAGTTTAAGAGATTACAATAAAGTTTCCCCAAATTTAAGTAATTTGCCATGGATTTACAAGGGTATCACCTGACAGCACCACATCCTATTGCATTATGGATTACTTCCAATCAAAATTTGTTTTACTGAGTTTTCATTACATTTTCCAAACTAAACCACCCGATTAAAATTTTCCGTTCTAAGAATGCATCTCAGGGTGAGGTTTTTTCAAGCATTTCAGTGTTATGTGTCTGAACATATTTGTATTTTCAGAAATCACAGGCAAACAAACACAGAACCTGAAAACCAAAATCAGACATCTTAAAAAGATCATGCTAAAAATTAATTTTTGAAATAGATAGCTCACTACTAAAAAGGATTTTTAATTTTGTGTTGTCATGTTATTTAACAAGCTATAAAAGTACACTCATTTTCAGGTCGTGGTGTTCTTCAGAGGGGGATATATATGTTTGATTTGTTTTACTGTTTTTCTTTTCCCACAAAATACTTTCAATATCTGATTAAGTTGTACTAATTGAAATTTATCATTAAAATTAGAAATACTGTGTGGCAGATGTTCCGCAAACATTCATTAGAATGGATTAAGTCTCTAAATATTTATATTTTCTCTTCTTTAAGTATGCATCATGCCACCCCTGAGGCATGCTTGAGTGCTAGCTGGGAGAAAGTTAGCACGAGTCAAGACTGTGTTAACAACTTAACAGCTTGGATGGCTGCAGACCAGTATTGTACCTGTGCCACAGCTCTTTGTCACCAGCTAATATAGATGTCACGTATGGATGGCACAATATGTATGGCACATTGTATACAGATGTCTTGAAATATTCTGTATGAAGATATCTGACACAAACACAGAATAGAGTTGCAATATAAGAGTGAAACGTGTGGTATGATTGGGACTGGCTAGAAGAGGGAGAATATGTTATGAACTGAGTGAAGAAAAATGGAATCACATCAGGAAGAAAACTAAAAGCTAGTAAATGGATGGAGGGCAAAGCACAGCATGTACAGATTGGAGAATCCTCACCTAAAACACAGGGGAGAGGGGAAATAGAGTAAGAAAAACTAAGGCCTGCATTATGTTTTGCAATTTTTTAATGATGTTTCCATTTGTATGCAAGAACACTTTTGCAAATATTTCAGGATGCCTATTAAAACTTGGGAAAAAGAAAGGAACAACAAGTTTCAAGGTATTACACAAAAACTGTCCTAGGTTTCCTCAACACTTGGTGGGAGGAAAAGGTTGCAGACAATCAGTGTCTTCTTAAGAGAGTTATCTGGGCTCATGGAACGTGCAGCAATGTCTAGAAATTCCATGCCATACAGGAAGCCAACTCTCAACCATACAGGAAGCTTGACTATCAGTCTTCTAAGTGGCTAAAATTTGATAAATCATACCTATCAGGGTGTGAACAAAACACAGACATACAAACAGGTATATTTTAGAATACAGTACACAGGACATTTAAAATATTTACTTTTTCCTGTTCCTATAAACCTTTCTCATATTCTATTACCTGAAAAATGTAAATAATAAATCAGCGTCTGATTTCATTTTCTTAAATCTTGTCACTTCAATATCTCTCATTTTTAGGTGTAATAGTCTTAACACAAATTTATCTGAAAGCAGCTTAGATAGGTGTTTGCTTCCCTTTTGTGCAAAAAGTGAAGGATGTCCTGGCAGAAATGTTCTTCTCAAATTTTTCATTGGCATGTGTAAAAGCTCTTCTTCAATAGGATGACATAGGAAGCATACCTATGGAGAGCCGTTCTACAAGTTAAAATATTAGTTGGGTAGGTCTTCCCCATTTTGTCTCTAGCTCACTTCAGATGGCATGTCTGTTTTAGTCATGCTGGGAGAACACCCTTCAATCTTTTCAAAATTTAAACTCAAAGCTGCTATCTATGCTAAAACATACAGAAACTGTAGAGTCCCACAGTGCTGTTCCTTTTTTGTACATTCAGATGATGGCCACACATTGGCAGTTTGAAGACTGAGGATAGTGTTTGTAATTCCTGTAGTATTTATCCCACTATGGAGAGCCTGTCAGTTAATAGCAACTATAGTCCTGACCTTGCTCCATCTCTTGCCAATAATTTTTGAGTTTTTTCTTCCCAGAATGGATAAAGGATCCTACGTAGCATCATGAAATGTAGTCTTCAAGTGCAGATCTTCAATAAATATTTTACAATTTTTCTTTTAAAAGACAGTAAAAGAAGCTCGAAAAGAACCCTTGAGAAGTTTAGCCAGAGACTGAGTAACAAAGTTACTATATAAAGCATTTAGTGAAGGGCATTTTTAAATTGTATCAAAGTTTTGCTAGAAGTTGGTAAAAGTGATGGATTAGGATGTTTTACTTCTCTGCTGTTCAGGAAGTAAGGCTTCACATTTAAGATTTGCAAGCATATAGAAAACTACTTTATTTTTAAACAAAAAAAACATTATTCATGTTTCCTTGGGCCATTTTGGAGTGGTGTGAAGAATCCAGCTCTTGCAGTACTTTTGTCTCTTTATTGAATACAGACAGCAGCCACACCGTTGGCTACCAGTTGATGCTTTCATAGTCAGTGAAATGAATTTAGGTGTTACTGTCCAAACTGTCATGTATTCTCTCATAACCACAGGAATCCATTTCATTAATACTTCTGCTTTGTACCATTGCAGCAGCTGTGAAACTATAGTGCTTTAGTCTCTGATAATCTAGTTTTATATCAATACTTTGGAGAAGCATATATTCTGAATCTACATAGACCAATGGTGACTTAAAAGTAGAAAAACACAAGCAAAGCCTTGGAATGCATCATAGCAAACAACAGAACACATTTCTATTTTAAGATCTTATTCTGAAAAGTCCTGTTTGTGTACAGCAACATTATATTTTATTTTTCATTATTAAAAATGTTGAGACTTGAATGGCACTCAAGTGTTTATCCTTGTTTTATTTTCTCTTTTATTGAACTCATTAAAAGTTACTAAGCAGATCATAATTTTTCTTAAGTTTTCTTGTGTTCACTATACCAGTTTTGCTACCTAATTCCTTTACATCAAAACCTTCTCAGAATACATATGAACATGTGAACAAAAAAAGCCACAAAAAAACCCAAAAACCAAACCAAAACAAAAACAAGAAAAAAACCCAAACAAAAACAAAACAAAATCAAACAAATAAAAAACAAAACAAAACAAAACAAAACAAAAGAAATATTCTTCTTGATCAATGCTTGGACCTTCTTGGAGCTTCTCATAAAAATCTAAACCAGCATGCACAAGAGCAATTTCTGCAGCCAGCAAGATTTCCATGTAAGACCCCAGAACTTCAGTTTCTTTAGGGCTAAATGGTGACGCTTCAACAGCTGGTGGTCCATCCATCACGCAGTGGACTTGTTCAAACCATACTGCTCCTGTAATACAAAGTTAACAGCATCTCCTCTCTTCTCCACATTCACTAAGACAGTCATTTTGCCTTGTAGTTCTGTCAGATGTGGTTTGCCTACAATAAATCCATGTGAAATATTCCCCATCACATTCTTGTGTTTCAGTATTTTCTCTTTTCCTCATAATTTAGACCAGCTGTCATGTGTATGTTCAGCCAATAAACAGATATTTCTAAACTGTTCCCCAAAATGTCCCTATTGTATTTTTTACAGCCTTATAGAATAAAGTCAGTTCATCAGTTTATGTTAAATCTCTCGCACTTGTTTTCAAAATCTCTTTATGCATATGACGGCACCTCCCCATAAAACCTCAAGACCCTCCCAAATTAGTAGATAATTTGAATAATAAGAAAAATGTGTGAGAAAGATACACAATTTCTATGAGAACAAAACAATCCTTTGGATCCATGATTAATTTTTTTCCAAATTATATTTGCATTTCTTATAATAAAAATATGAATCAGATCTGATAAACACTTTAGAAACCCAAAAATATTATGGAGAACAGCTCTTAAGTGTTATATATGTGGATTTGCTGGCAAACTATGCACAAGACAGAGAACAACCCATTAAATAGTTAGAATTAAATTAAATTTTGCTCAGTCGCTTCATTCACAATTCTCTGTGCACAGTGAATGAGTCTTGTGAAAATAAGTGTATGATAATGCTATTAAATACATCATAGCAAATATACATCAGGGACAAAAGTATGCTTAGGCATGTATAACCGATGTTCCTTGATATTGCCACCTTGTTTACTTATGCAAGGTAAATTGCAGCACTCAAAACATAAATAAAAGTAGCATCGTTAACTTTCTACTCACTATGCTTTCTGCCTCTCATTTCTGCATTTTCTATAGGTCCCATTCCTACAACTGGATTCATAGATAGATTTCTGCAACTTGCAGGAACCTACTCACCAAGATTCATAAAGGCAAAGCACAATAAAGAACATCAGGAATTCTGTCTGTCCGCCTCTGTATATTACATGCCATGGAATTTGCCCTTTTATTTGTCTAAAGCACATCTATTGGAAATAAATCCAGTTTTTGAGGCATCAAAATATAGTGAAGTACTACAAATTTTCTTGGTATTTTATTGCAATAATTTATTATTCTTACTTTTTTTAAAAAAAATCATCATTTACCTCTCTATTTTAGAATACTCAGTTTAAGTTTCTGGTATGTATTTCCTCTTTCCTGATAGATATTATAGACCTTGATATTTAGTGTCCTTTTACGAGTGAGGATATTTACATTCAGTCATGATGTTATCTCTCAGTCTTTTGATAAAAGGTAGGTAGAGGCCACCACAATATCCACTTCGGTAGATTTATCCCTCAAACAAATTTTTGTGACCTTTACAGTTTTTAGCATCCTGAAATTTCTCTTACAAAGTGAAATGCAGAATGTCGGAATCGTTATATCATGTAGCACAATGAATTTCAGAATTTTTGATGCACAATATAATTCAATATGCTCTTTCTTATTTCTTTTCATATTATTATTTCATTTCTTTTAAAAAAAATTAATTTTTTCTCTGAAGATAATTTGATTTATAAACTAATTTACAAACAGAACGGTGTATTATTTCCAGATCTGCACTTGTTACTCTGTATGAGTTTGCTAGTTGAGTCACACTGCATATCACTAATTACTAGAATTGTGCTAATTTAAAACAAAGATGTAAAATTAGAAGATATTGGCACTGATGCTAATTTTATTTCTGGAGGGGGTTTTAATATAATTTACTACTAACGTGACAATAAATATACCTTGGACACTTCTCAGAATCCTTCTTTTACTTCTAATAAAGCAAATAGAGTACTAATATTTGCTGATGTATTTCTATCAGATGCAATGGGAATAGTTGTTTCAAAGCTAATGAAGAGTCACTAGAATCAAGAGAAGAATGCCCAACAGATGGAGAAAATTGCTTTTTATTCTTCTATTTTAGGGTCTGTGGGTTAGAATTTGTTAACTCATTGGAGTATAGAATAAATCTCTGTAGGTAACTGTTATTAGAGTGCTTTGTCAGTGAGGCATAAGAGCCAACATTGCAATGCATTATTCTTGTGATATTTTTGTGTACATAGTCCACTGGTAACATTTCCATTTGTACAGCCGACAGGCCTTAATTGCACTTCTATGAGGACAACATCATGCAATATGGCATTTGTGTTTCTCCCAAACTGTAGTAATAATGAAGGAGAGAAAGCCTTCAAGGAACATATATGGGCAAGTTAAAACTGGTAAGACAAAAATAGAAACATTGAAAATGAAAAATGAAATTGTGATTTTACATTCAGGAAAAACTGAAGGGTGTTTTATGCCCCATTTATTATGCAGACATAGAGTGTACATTGCTAGCTGATGTTAATACTGGCAAATATGAGAAAAAGTCTGGGAAAAAGGTGATAACAACAGCGGTGAGAGGTCATTAGGTTCCTAAGAGAAGTGGGTCTGGAAGGATCAAATTCACCAAACACAATCCACAGGCCTGAGTGTTTCCCAGTGAGAGACATGGGACCCTGAATTAGAACCCAGCTCCAAGAAGATTTGCCTGCCCGTGCCCCAGGATGGAGATGCAGGGTGATGCCCCATAGCTGGGGTCAGGATGAAATGGGATGAGCTGTGAGAGCCAGGGTGGTGAGATGTCCACAGGGCCATCCTCCATCTGGGGACTGCGTTTCTGCTCTGGCCCTTGCCCCTGCATCTGCCCATGCCCTTCATTCCACCACGGCCGTGACCTTCCAGATCTGACCATAACCCCGGTTCTGGGGCTGAGCTTCGGTTCTGGTTGTGGAGACAGTGGCTGGGTGTCTGCAGATTGGCAGTGAAATGCCTGGGATGGAAGCTCAGCAGGGAAAACAGGAAGACAAGGCGTGGGTTTCGTCTGACGGTGTCAGTCTCAAATGTAATGTCATTTGAGTTACTCACCCAAGGATTCCTTAAAAAGCAGCGGAGAAAAAAATAGGCACACCAGAGAGATTCATCCTATCCAAAAAGAGACTCTAAAATACAGTTCAGATAAATGGCATATTTGTCTCTGAAGACAACTGGGACAATGACAACTGAGACTGGGAGAAATGAGCAGAAAGCTGAGTAAAATAAAATACAGTCCAGGTTGTCCCAATGTGAGTGAGCACAGCCACAGGACCCTGTAAGAAGCCTAGAAGAGAAAACTAAACTCTTAGACTGAAGTATTGACAGACTAAGACATGAAGCAGTACATCAAAAATAAATTTTCACTTTATTAAGACTGTGATCAGGAAAAATAATTTCTGTTCTTCTGAGCGGCAGCATTATGTAAAACTGTCTCTTTTTTGTACTACCTCATCATTAATTAGCATAACCTAATGGACAAAGAATTTTTGGGTGAAAAAGTCAAAATAGGAGATAAAATACACTCAGGCCAGTAAAAATATATTTCTTTTTTCTAGAATTCAGGTAATACAAAATATAAATATTTTATTTTAAAAAATAATTAACTTCACAGGAATACTTCACAGGAAGCTTTATTTCATACAGGATATTTCAGAAATGTTAACTGCTCTTTGAATGCAGTACTATAAGTTAGCAGCAAAATAACGATGCTGTAAGCAAATCTTAAATGAGTATACATCCAAACCTCAGAGAAGAAATTTAAAAAAAAACAACACCCCCCAAAAAAATCAAAAAACCCAGTCAAGGTCTTTAGTTTCAGACCACCTAAAACTGATTTAAGTGTGATGCTTTCACCTTCAGATCAGAAGCCTAAAGAGTTGGGCAAATGAAAGTCATTACCTTGCTTTTATTCATGTCTTAGACAAAAACTCCATTGAGGTCAGTAAGGGAATTTTATAAAAGACATAAAAATTAGATGAAAAGTTATTTTATTGCTTGGCAGCTTGTGTAATAAAAAGAAAGCAATATGAGGGGAAAAAATATGATTAAAATAAAATTACTGCAAAGTAACTTTTGGTGTAAGTAGCATATATGATGGCCTATAACTCAAATAATGATGAAGGGAAACTCATCTCTTGTAAAGTGCAGTGATCAAGTATTGTTAAGTAGACGAGACGATCATTTTATTGAGCACGAGAGCTCCTCTTCTCTTCATTTGCTTAGTGTTGATTACATCCATAAAGTGAGTTAAAGTATTTCAAATTCAGTCATTATTCTGGAGATAAATTTGAAGAATTCAAGGTGAGTTTTCTATATTCAGTAGGGTTCCTTTCATGGTTAGAAGTATCTGAGACAATCTGTGTATCTTGAAGCTTTAGTTCTTTCTGATGAGAATAATTATAGAAATACTATATATCAGAAAATCTTGATGTTCTGTATCATGCAAGTTTGTACTGCAGTTTCCATGATAAATTGTTCTATATTATAAGGCTGAACAATTGCAGAGCCTTGTTGTATCACAGGAACTTTGTAAAAGTGTCCTTCTGTACCATGATTCTGAATATTAAAAGAGAGCAGCTGCAGAGTGGTTTGAAAAGAGAGGTTTTAAAACCTGATCTCCAGTCAGTTCAGTCTTGCAACTTTGAATTCATTAGAGAGATTTCAGGAACAGAAAAAAAATATCAGTTCTCCTTATAGACAGTTTGGGGGCACCTTTTTTTACTCAATACAAATTCCTAAGGAAGTGAGGATTTTAGAATTTCTAGAATAGTAGAATAACCTAGGGTGGAAAAGACCTTTAAGATTATAAAATCCAATCATAAAACTAACACTGCTAAGCCCACCACTAAACCATATCCCTAAGTGCCACATCTACACATCTTTAATATACCTCCAGGGACATAACCACTTCCCTGGGCAGCCTTTTCCAAAGCCTGACAAACCATTCAGTGTAGAAATGTTTCCTAATATCCAATTTAAATCTCCCCTTGCACAACTTGAGTTTGTTTCCTCTCTTCCTATTGCTCATTACTTTGGAAAAGAGACCTCCTATTTTCCCATTTCCCTCAGCCACTCCATATAAGACTTGTGTTCCAGACCCTTCACCAGATCTCTTGCCATTCTCTGGACTTCCTCCAACGCTTCAGTGCAGTCATGGCCCCAAAATTGAACAGAGGGCTTGAGGTGCAGCCTCTCAAATGCTAAGTACACAGGGATAATTTTTTCCCTAGTCATATAGGCCCCTCTATTGCTGATACAGACCAGGTGCCATTGTCCTTCTTGGCCACCTGGGCACACTCTGGCTCATGTTCAGCTGCTGTTGACCAGTGCCCTCAGGTCCTTTTCCTCTTGGCCACTTTCCAGCCACTCTTCCCCAGCCTGTAGCCCTGCAGGGGTTGTTGTGACCCGAGGGCAGGGCCTGGCACTTGGCCTTGTTGAACCTCAAACAATTGGCCTCAGCATCAATCCAGCCTGTCCAGATCCTTCTGCAGAGCCTTCCTGCCCTCCAGCAGAACAGCATTCCTTCCCAACTTGGTGTAGTCTGCAAACTGACTGCGGAGCACTCAAACCCCACACAACATTTTCCAACTCCTGTTTATTACCCGCACTGCATGTATTGCTGTTAGATGCACTTCAGTTGGGTTGTGGATCCCACCACCTTTTCAGGGGAAGAAGCCCTCATTCCTGTGTGACTGTTCTCAGGCATTTTCCATGGTTTCTTAACACATAAATAACTCTTTCATTTCTTTCCTCCTACTGATACTCCCTCCTCCTGACATTTCTGTGACTTTATAATTCTGTAATTGCTCCTCACAGGCATCTTTTTGTAGAAAGATATTATGTGGTCTTTGGTTGCTGCATCAAGGATGGCCATGGGGCCCTACTTCACCAAAGGTGAATCAAAATGTCTGAGAAGAACATACCATAAACCTGAAGGTTGTTATGATATGTAGAGCAGGAATAATGTCCAAGAAAATAATTACAGAAATTAAAATCAAATCATTACAGAAGTTAAAATCAGATCAGATCCACAGTAACACTTCATTAGAAGACCAGAGAACTACCAATTGATTATTCATAATAAAAAACTAAATTACATGCACTACTGGATAAAAAACAATGTATCCCTCAAAAACAATTTTTGGTATTTTCCCTTCTAAAATACAAAAATCTAACAGATAAAAAAAAAGAGAGAAATAGAACTTCTTTTTAAAGAAGCACTAGGTTAAAAAAATAAAAATTTCTGCTCATTTTCATTAAGCTCTAGTAAGTTCACAAGTCTGACTTTTGACAAATGGTCTCTATCACACTAATGTTTTATCAATTAAACTGTGTCTTCTAGGAGACTAGAAATTTTTTCTAATGATGTGAGGCAGCAGTGTCTCTTCACTCACAATAAAAGTAGCTTTTATTGGCCTTTGCTAATACCAGTGAGATTTCTTTCAGTTAGAAAAGGGAAAAACATTCCATGAATGTTATTTTGATAAATGCCTGAAAAGCAGACTTCTAGGTTCCTAAACTTTTTAATTTCACTTATACAGCCTGGTATCATTTTTCTAAGTCTTCTTTCGTATCCTGTTTTTTTTAAAAAAAACTAATTGGATTTATATATCTGCTTCTTTTAGGTACTTTTAATTTTTTTAAAAATGTGAATACACAAAAGTAGCAATAACAATTGGATTTAACAAATTAGTCTTGGTTTTCTTTCCCCCAACAAAGCAGACATAGAAAATCTAAAAATGCTACCTTAACACATCATGAATTACGAAGAATAATGTTTTTTGTAAAATCAGTAGTGGCAATGTAGAGAAATTGGTAGAAATTTCCCATTCTATCCAATCCAATTGGTTAGAGCCCAGGCAAAGTCAATGGTCTTGGAGGAGTTTCTACATTATAATTAGGTTCCACTGACCTCTCTGTTCTAAACTATTCTGGTTGTGGTCTAGTCTAGCATGAATGGATTTTTTATATATAATAAAGGCAAAAATGAGGGTCCATTGTTTAGATGTGACAAAAATTTCCTTTCCAATAAGTTAGCTGGCATATAGCAATACATGTAAGAGGGTGTTTCCACTTAGTGTTCTGATTTGCAATCTCATTATATACTCCTTCAACACAGGTGGCTACAAAGCAGTTGAGGTTTAGTTTAAATAAATGATTCTGGGTGAGAGAGTGATAAAGCAATTGGGGATAATTGCAAAATCACAATTGCTTAAACTTGCAAAATAAGGAAGGTTAAGCATAATCGAGTTTTCCTAAAATAAACTTCCAAAGGAGTTACTGGGAGAATTTAAGTCTCTTTTACTTTTTATTTAGAATTTCTACTATTGAACACGTATAACACAACACAAAAATCTTAAAACATAGGCAAATATTGGTTTCAGAAATATAAATTGATTCCTTCTCACTCCTTCCCAAAATCATTGAACCAAGATTTTGACAGCATCCACAGTTCCTACTGCTGGTTTTTATTAACAGATCATTTGATGCTTTCAAGAGATGGAAAAAATGGTGAAGTCTATGCCTGAAAGCTAAATCCACTAGGAAACAAAAACACCCTGAATATTTATTCTTTTATCAGCATATCTTTGTATTAGCCAGAAAATGTACCCTCTCCTTAATAAGCTACAGTTGCTAGCGCATGTACTGTAATTGCAGTGTTCAATTTGGGTGTCATTGGGAGCTTTAGTTCCAGTTTCCCTAAATATAAGCCATGAAATCTAGACCGATGGAGTCAAGTAATTTTTTTCATGTAGATAAGCTGAGACAACTAAGTTAAATCTCCTAACCTGGCAAGCGCAAAATATCTCTGCTAAAATAGTTAAAAAAAGATAATTATTACTTTAATTTTCTTAGAGACAGAAAATAATTGCTTTACACTATAATATCATATTTGAACAGACTACTAATTAGGAACATATTCTATTCCTGATTTAATGACAGATAATAAGCTGCAGTTAGAATGTTCAAAAGTGCAGTAAACATTTTATGGAATGCAACTAGCACTACATACCCTCTCAGAATAACTAGCTAATCCCAAACAAGACTTTAATTTTATTTCCTAAATGAATAAGACTTAAAAAATAGCTCTGTCTTTTTGTCCATCTCTTTCTATCCTCATCTATCAGTTTCCTTTAATAACTTTTGATCTCACTGGGCTTTTTCCATCAAATTTGACAGATGGGTTAAGGTCTCAAATATACAAAATTTCTATGAAATATTAAGTTTCATGAAGTATGGTCAATGGCTAGGACTGAGGATGCAAAAACTGATATCTTCACAAAGAAAATAAGATGGGTGCAACAGTTATCTGTCTTTTTAGTCTGCCAACCCGTCTGTCATCACACTAATATCTCCCAGTCAGCTGCAAGGCTTCCTACCTTCCTACCTTTTGCTTTAGATAAGCTGGGGATGAAAGAAAATCAAACGGGACAAAGGGAAGATAGAAAAATGTGAAGGGAGATGGAAATACTTGTAAATAACTTTTTTTTTTCTTTTTTTTTTTTTTAGGAAAGACGATGGAAGAACAGCAGGAACAGGAAAATTGTAGAAGATATGTTGACTAATATGTTGACTAACTAGGGTTTTATTTGGCAGGAGGGAAATAGACATTCCTGGAAAGAAAGCCTCTAGCAAGCCTCTCATATTCTTTGAGTATATCAGTGCACATAACTATAAAAATGGTGTGGAAAGAGAATAGATAGACTCATTAATAGATTATTTCAATACTTTTTTTATTTCAAGTGATCATAATATAGCTGTGGTTCTTTATGATCTTTGAAAAGATATATTTATTCAGAGTTATGTACTCGTTTATTACAATGTATCACCATTATTACAATATAAGACTATTTCCACTATATATATAGATAATTCTAGTTTAACATTTGAAAACTCATAACCTTTTAGATAATTTAATTTAATACAGAATGAGCACTGCTTCCTTCGGTTTATCTGCTGGTGGTGGAACAACCACTTCAGACTGGGCTTAACACTGCTAGGTTCTCTGATCTCTGCAGATCAAAACCTGAAAAAGTGTGACGGCACTTTTTGAACCCAACAGGAATCCTCTCACATTTAATAACAATTCTACCTAAATCCACTAATAAGCAAGAAAATTACATGTTACAGAATATTGGTTTGTGTGGTTTTCAATTCCGCTGAAGCGCTGCTTGACTGTGACACACATATTTGAAGATGATGTACACTGCACACAGAACTGGATTCACTTCAGTACCAGAGCTTTTCAGATTTATACTTCTTATTAACCTTACTGTATTTTATCTTTCCATCTCTCTTGGTAGTTGTCCTAGTCTTGGACATGAAGGGGTGGAGCTTCGAGCCATGGGTCCCACCTAGGTTGTTATTCTATACCACTCATATCACTGCCGGAGGGGTGGAAGTACGGGATTCTCACTTCCCTGAAGAAGGAGCATGGAATTGGTTGGAGGAAAAATGCATATATGGAGGATCACCAGGCTGCTTTGTTTTGGCTTTTGGTATGTATTTTTGTTATTAATATTGTTGTTGTTACTGTTCATTTTCTTATCTAGTTGCTGGTTTCCATTAAATTGTTCTTATCTCAGTTCAGACTCTCTGCCCTTTTGTGTGTCTCTCACCAAAGGGGATGAGGAGGAAGTAGCAGTTCTGTGGGGCTTAATTTCCAGCTTGGTTTAGACCACAACATTTGTAAAAACAGGTAATTTAACAATTACATAAGATAAGTAATAAAGAAGAAAAAAGGCCAACTGTCATTTTTTTTATTTCTTTCTCTTTTTTTACCTCCTCTACTCTACTCTACCTTTTCCAACTGATTTTGTTCTGCATTCTAGTTTATAACCTACTTGCCAATTTATTGACAATCAACAGAAAAGAAACATTAGAAAAGTGCAATTAAAATGGTATAAGTATTGTTATTCTTTAGTGTTCAAAAGTAAAGGGTCAGTTCCATTAAATAATAAGATGGTAAAAGAAATTAAAAAGGAGGTTTCGGATTACATATTTACAACATTGTGTTATTTAAGTTTTTCACTTAATTAATGAGAACTTTTACTTCGTTCTAATGAAATGATTATATTTACGCACCCAGATAACTTGAGGTCTGGGGCTTTAAAAGGAAGACACGGTAGCCTCTCTGAAGTTCAAGATATATTTTAGGTAGCAAAGTCACATTGCATATTCTGAAGGAATTTTTTTAGTACAAAATACTCTATTTTTGAACAAAGGCATTCACATTTTACGTTAGTACAAATCATGGATGTTCTTACATATTTAGCCACAATGGGAACGTAAAACAGTAAATTTCTGACTTAAATGTCAGTACAATCTTATTCAGATGCAATGTATGTGAATCTTCTAAATCTAATTAACTATACATTTAGCACAGTCTAAATTTATCTTTCCAATTTCTTGTGTAGGTTATCTTAGATATCGTTATTCTTATATTCTTAGATATCTCTACTGTGAAGTATAGATTTTAGAATGGTTAAACTTTAACCTGCAACACCAGGTCAGCAAAAGAAGTGATAATTAATTTTTTGTTTCTTCTCAAGCACCTTGGGATATCTGAAGATGAAAGGTCTTTCTAAGATGAGAAGGAGATTTAGGTACATGCAAATTTAGAAACAAAACATCTGTATTTCAAGATCCCCATTTCTGAAATGTGTACCTAAACTATTCCGGGCATTTTAAACTATTCTGGAGGTGGTGAAATGCCTTCATCCACTGTCATATAAGGACATATGTGCAATAATTTGCTTATATTGATGCCTTTTCCTGGTCTTAGAAAATGAAAGCCAGACACGGTTAAAGGGTTAGAGGGGGTTGGTTACCTCAGTATCTTTAATAGGATCCTATCGATGCATCATTTCGCCAAGGTGGAACGCGTCACAATGCCCCCCCACCGTAAATCGCATATACAATTTATAGAACTTACACATTAACATATCTAACAAGGGTACCCAATAAGGGAGCTTGGGTGGATGGTGTGATATTCTCCCCATCTATGGAATGCTCCCCATCTGGTAGGTGGGCTAATCTCTAATTTACAGAATATGTTCTAGAAGGGGACCTTGGCCCCCCAAGATTGTGGAATGTTTGGTCTCCTGGCCTCACGGCTTCTGGGGTGTTTGGTCTCCTGGCCCTACAGAATACTACAACTATGCTAAGTTAGCAGAGTTAAAGAATTACAAGTATGCATCTTAATACTTGTGAATATATAGAACTGTGTAAAAGGTGTATAAAAGAAAAAGCAAAAATCATCTTGGCATCAATATAACAAAAAGGTTTTCAAACTTTCAATAGAAAAAATCTTGACATAGACACCTAAAATTTGAAAAGATTTGCCAGTTTAGGAGGTGGGTACCTTTTGGTCAGGCTGAGATGTATCAGGAGATAATCCCAACAAAGAATAAAGGAATATACAGAAACCGTTGATGAATAGAAAAAAGGAAATGTGGTGAGGAAGCTGTTAAAGGCTGTGTCTCGGTTTGAAAAGACAGGAGTCTGCTAAGGAAGGCAGGAGCCTCCCTTGGAAGAGGAAATGCACCCCCCTTCCCTCCGAATTAATATAATTTTGAAATTAAGGAGCTTTTTGAGAAAAAGAGTAACAGTTCTTTATTAATATAAATAACAACAGTACCCACTGACAGAGTCAGAATACAACCTGACACCCTGTTCAGGGTGGTGGTAGCAGTCCAGATGAAATGGTTCTGTGAAGCGCTGATAGGGTAGAAAGAAAGGTCCTGATGGTCCAGTGAAAGCTCTTGTCCTCTGGAAATCCAGTGGGCCAGAGCTACTGTAGTGTCCCAGAGTCCAGTTTATATTCAGGTGGGAATGCTCGGCTCCTCGCCCCTGGGTGGAGCCTCTTACAATGGGATGAGATGACTCATGAGTGATGTGGTGAGTTCTTAATGGCCCATTAGCAGAGACAATAGGCCCCCGGATAGCAGGAGATAACAGTGCCCCAGCTGTTTTAACGGCTGTGGAGGTGGTGATAGAATAAACCTATTTTTAACCTAGGACAGGCTGTGTGTGGACCAAACATGCTTCAAAGTAGTTTCAGAGCTTTATAAAAAGAAAACCATGCAGCAATTCCTTCTCTAAGGAGTTTTTTTACTTACTGGAGCTGCAGTTAAGATTGGGGTTTTTTTAAATTGTTGTTATTGTCATGCAGACACTTTTCTTTGTACACTTCTATCCCAACAGAGTTATTGCTGGGCAAGTCACATATTTTGCAAGTGCAGCAAAACCTCTAAAGCAAAAGAGGTTTCAAGTCAGACCCTAAACTTGTTCTAACTTCCTAGAGATGTTTAAAATATCCATGTCAGTTTGAATGGATTAATTAGCAGTTATTGATTAGCGAGGGTAATTACTATGTCAGATGTATTCAAATTACTGACAGCATCATTACAAGTTTTAAGAAGAATTTTTCATAGAGTTTAAAAGTCATTTGATGTAATTACTTTCAAATATAGGTTTTATTTTCTGTTTATCATCATAATAAAGAATTTTCTCCGTAAGGTAAAGACAGGAAAACATGGTAAAAAATAGATTTGTGTGAACTGAAAAGCCATTTAATTTACATATATATGTATAGGAACAGACGAAATCTTGCAGGCAATACTTTTGACTTTGCACTACAAGGCCAAGAACCTATTTTTTACCATATCCAGTGATTTTACTGTTAGCACTATAATAATTTCTGCTAAAGAAAATGCCACGGTAGTCAGATATTGATATAGTTTCTCCTACTAATAGTAGTTTACTTCTTTAATAAATGTTATAAATAAATATTATTGTCTGCGGATCTAGAATTGAATATTACCTATGATCTGTCAAAAATTGTCCTCCTATTACTTTCCTTTTATTCAATTCATACTTAAAACTGTCCTTTTAAAGATGCAAATGACACTCAAGGGTGCACCAAAATCAGATTTTATGGGTGACTTCAGCTAACTACTGAAGTTCAGACAGTGCAGAACTAAGGACTGCTCAGGGCCTTTTCTTTCATTTTTCTCCATTATGGACATTCCTCCAAGGAAAAAGCCAACAGACACCACATAGCTTACCTTTGCCAAATTCTCCTACTAAATGTTAGTAGGTAGAAGAATGACTATTGATAAACATGACAATTGCCATATTAAAACAAAGCTACAAGGAACCAAACTTAAGGACAGAAAAGTGAAAGAACTCCTACATTTACAAAATGTAGCTACAGTACAGCTTAGAGTCAGGCCAAATGTACAGACACATGAGCTCAGGCTGTCTGTTTTGAAGGGTGTTTGCCTTTAGCAGTATGGGCATGATCATTCTGTATCACATGGGCAATAATGGTGCAATGCAGATGGTGTAATTGTATTTTTCCTTATATTTTTCCATATTGTTGTATACAATGCAATGGGTTTTCTAGGATTTTTCAAGCCCAATGCTTGAAATCATGTGTGAACTTTCAATCTACCAGAATGACATTTTTATATTTCAGTAAAAGTAATACAAGTTAGATGTGTTGGGAAATATCATGAGGGTATGTGAGTGGGAGCACTGCAAAAGACCTGCTGGGATTGTGTGATAAAATATATATGGACAAATGACATCACTCTGGGTGTAAGAAATTCCATATTACCCTTAGAGGCAGTGTCAGGAGTGAACTATCACCGAAATAGCACATATTCCATGGAAAATTGATAGTTCCCTTAAAAATAATGCCTGGTTGTTTTTGTGCTGCATCCAGGAAGATCAAGCAAGCAAGACCCTGGAGGAAATGAAGGAGACAAGTTATTTGACATTTCAGTTTATATATTGACACTTCATGATAGCAAACTGTAGAACACAAGAAAAGAACCTCAAAACTATGTATGGAAGAACCAATCCAATAAATGCATTGTTTTTTCTAAGTAGTTTAATTTTAAGAGTAGACATCATGGTCTAATTGAAATTCAGTTAAAACCAGTTTACTTCAAAACATCACAGCACCACCTCCAAAATTCTGAAGATAACCCATATTTGAACCTAGAATCATAGAATTATAAAATGGTTTGGGTTGAAAGGCACCTTAAAGATTATCTAGTCCTACCACCCTGCCATGGGCAGGGACACCTTCCACTAGACCAGGTTGCTCAAACCCCATCCAACCCAGCTTTGAACACTGCCAGAGGTGGGACATCCACAGCTTCTCTGGGTAAGCTGCAGTGCCTCACAATCCTCACAGTAAAAAATGTCTTCCTAATATCTACTCTAAACCTACTCTCCTTTAGTCTGAGGCCATTGCCCCTTGTCTTGTCACTACAGTTCCTGACAAAGAGTCCCTCTCCAGCATCCCCATGGGCCCTCTTCAGATACTGGAAGGCTCCTCTGAGATCTCCACACATCCTTCTCTTCTCCAGGCTGAACAAGTCCCAACTTTCTCAGCCTGTCTTTGTAGGGTGGATGTTCTACTCCCCTTATCAACTTCGTGGCCCATCTCTGTGCTTGCTCCAACAATTCCATGTCCTTCAATCTGAAAATGAAGAACACAACAGTCCATGGTGCTGAACAACCTACCTTGGAAGTAAGGGGAAATTTGAAGAAAATGAATTCGAGAATAGTCAGGCTTGTAATCCCTTAGCAGCAGACAGAAAATTTTTACAGGAGGGAAAAGTCGTCAGTCAATCCTTTTTAAAGGATTGAGAAAGGAAGAGATGGATAAAGCAAATTGAACTATTAAAGTTCTTTAATTATATGATTTGGTTATTAATTGTAAATTATTAATTTGTGTAATAGCGTTTAATAATATATCCGATCGTTTTGAGTGGTTGCATTTTTAAACACATATTTTTTAATGGGGCAGTTTTAATGAAGCTCTTCTGAGAATCTGTACTAATGAGACAATTAAGGGTGTTTCTAATTTACTTATTTTTCCCTTTGAAGCATTTGTACGATGCTTCAAACATGTCCATGGTCCACACTGAAGATATTGATATTGCCAGACTATCTAATGAAAGATTACTGCACTGTTACAGAGGCAAAAATCCCAGCAGGAAAACTAATGTTGCCTCTGCTGTCTGAGCCAAATTCAGATTAGCATAATTGAATTCCGCCTACCCAAATTTGTCCTGCAGGGTATAAAGCAGGCAGTTCAATCTTCAGAGTCACATAGGCTACAACCTCTTTGAGAAAAGCAGCAAAGGTGCCAACAAAGCTAGCTATGAGGGAATCTGAAAAAAACCACATATAACTGTTTAGACATAGGTGGCTTTACATGTCAATATGATTCATTTATCAAAATAACGACTATGATGCTATTAAAATTAAAAATAAATTGTCTTTGAAAGTCAAAACAGAAGGATGTCTGGAGACTAATCATGGTCACGAGTGATTGAACTGACCTTGAATTCTGTCTCTATGCTTCTGCAATTTTGCTGTTATTTACATGACTTTTCCATTTAATTCCTAAAATCCAGACATTTTGATCGGCTTTCCTGGCAGGAGGAATCAAAATAGTGTGCAGGAGAACGCATTTCCTCAGGGAAGCCTGAGGCTCTACTGAAGTGTAAATCTGGGTTATGATCCTCTCCAGAAGGGTGTGAACCTTGAAGCTAAGTATCTGCTTGTAAAGTAGCAAAAGGCTTTGTTCTCTGCTCCTGAGGTCAACTACATGGTCTGTTCAAATCCGTAGCCAAGAACATCCCCTAATCCTCCAGTGCAGGGAAACTGTATCCACACTGCTTATGGGACATGCCACCTGGTCAGTGCTGTGTGTGGGAATTTTGCAAATGAATTTTGTACGTCTCAAGCCAAAACTGAACCAGGCACCATTTTAACAGTGGCACAGAACAAGGAATACAATTCACAGCCTGAGTCATTGATTTGGCGTAATTTCCTACAGCTAGCGTAGCCTAAGAGAATAGAGGAAAGAAAACCACAGAAAAACTACTCAAGCATTCAGCTTTCCTTTCAAAAGAAGTGGGAGAACTCTGGAATTGGAATATTCTTATTCAGATATTAGATATTATTCTGATATTAGATATTACACAAAATTAGATGTTATATACTATTAATATTAAGGTTTCTGGATGGAGCTTAGGGTTTTTTGGGATTTTGATTTTGGTTTTGTTGTTGTTTGTTTGGTTTTTTTTTTCATTGTTTTTCTTGGCAGGGATGGTAGGAGGGTTGAGAGGTAGTTGGAAATGAGAGTCCTACTGAACAGTTTGCACTCATTGGAAAAACCTAGCTAGCTTTCCTTGGTTTCTTATTGCCTTCGAATCACAGAATTCTTCGAGTTGGAAGAGACCTCTGGAGATAAGCTAGTCCAGCTCTCTTGCCAAGGCAGTGTCACCTACAGCAGGTGACACAGCAATGTGTCCAGGTGGGTTTTGGACGTCTCTAGAAAGAGTGATTCCACACCCTCCCTGGGCAGCCTGTTCCAGGGCTATGCCACCCCAAAAGAAGTTCTTCCTCGTGGTGAGGTGGAATTTCTTGTGATTTGGTTTATGGCTCTGTGTCCTGTCACTGGCCATTGCTGAAAAGAGTCTAGCACCACCCTCTTGGCACCCTGCCCATATGCATCAATGAGATCCCTCTCTTCTCTTTCCTACACTAAACAGGCCCAGGTCACACAGTGTCTCCTCATAAGGGAGATGCTCCAAACTTTTAACCATCTTTGTGGTCTCTTCTGGACCCTCTTCTGTACTTTCTTGTACTGGGGAGCCCAGAACTGGACACAGCACTCCAGATGTGGCCTTACTAGGGCTGAGTAGAGAGCGAGATTCACCTCCCTTGACCTACTGACCACACTCTTCCCAGTGAATCCCAGGACACCATTGGCCCTTCTGTCAGCAGGGGCACACTCCCATCTCATGGTCATCCTGTCACCCACCAGGTCCTTCTCAGCAGAGCTGCTCTCTAGTAGGTCAGCCCCCAGCCTGTGCTGGTACTTGGGGTTATTCCTCCTCAGGTGCAGTACCCTTCACTTGCCCTTGTTGAACCTCACTAGGTTTCTCTCTGACCAACTCTCCAGCCTATCAAGGTGCTGCTAAGTGCACATCAGCTACTCTCCCAGATTTGTATCACCATCAAACTTGCTGGGGTACATTGTGTCCCTATGTCCAGGCTGTCAATGGGTTGAAAAAGACTGGACCCAGTATTGATCCCTGGGGAACACCACTGACTGCAGGCTTCCCACTGGATTCTGCACTGCTGATCATGACTTCTGAGCTCTGCCCATGCAGCCAGTTCTTGATCCACCCGTTCATCCAACCCACAGTTCCTGAGCCTACCTATGAGGATGTTGTGGGAGACAGTGTCAAAATCTTTGCAGAAGTCGAGGTAGGAAACATCCACTGCTCTTCCCTTGTCAACCCTCCCTGCCATGACGTTATAGAAAGCTATCAAATTGGTCAAGTATGATTTACTCTTAATCAATCCAATAATAAATTAAAACAGATCTCTGCTCTCCGATGACCAGCAACAGCACCTGAGGGAACATCATGAAGATGTGTCAGGGAAAAATTTAAGCTGGATATTAGGAAAAGGTTCTTCACCTAAAATGTGGTTGGGCACTGGAACAGGTTGCCCAGGAAAGTGGTCACGGCACCAAACCTGGCAGAGTTTAAGAAGTATTTGGCAAACATCAAGCACATGCTGTGACTCTTGGGTATAATGCTGTGCAGGGCCAGGATTTGGACTGGATGATCCTTGTAGGTCCCTTTCAGCTCAAGATATTTTATAAATCTATGATACTATGATTATTGATTTCCAATTATAAGTTACGTGGTCTATAGTAGTTCTACTCCAAAACAAACATAAAACTGATTTGTACTTGGGAAACCTGCAAAATCAAGAAAGAACCGATAGCTAAGAAAGCCTATCTTAACAGTCACAAGAATGATTCAGAAAGCGTTGATATATGTCACAGCAGACATCAGAAACATTGTTTATTAACTATATTTATTCAAGACTTTGAGATATTCAGAACATCAAAATTATCACACTTTTTCTTAATTAAAGTTTTTTCCTTGATACTTTAACACTCATGAAAAAGAAATCACTCTCATATATATGTCCAAACACTGTAAAAGGAAGAGTCAGTACATATAAATTCCAGTTGTTGGGACTGCTTAATTGAAGTTCTCCACCTCCTTTTTCTCTCTCTCTTATGTACAATCAGATAGGAATAACTTTAAAACAACACGGAGAGATGTGGTGTAACACATCTTGGATAGAAATGTCTTGCATTTTAATTATTTCTAAATTATATTTTTTAGATTAGGAAAAAAAACCCTACAACTTTATTTTAAATAATTTACTATACTATGATATAGAAGCCTTCAAAACAATAAATGCTTAAATAGCTCTTATTTTGAAAAATGCTAATATATTTAAATAGAATTTAAGTGCAGAAGTAGTATAACAAAGTTGCTTGCTAGTGTGAAATTCCCCTAAGGTGGAGAAATGATCAGAAAAAAATCTTATTTGAAACACATTATTGGCAAAAAAAATATTTTGTCTAACTGCAAAAAGAATAATTATTATTGTATGTCAGTCTTGTTTCCTCTCATTTGTACTGGTGCGAACTTGGGGAAATGCCAGTAAAGTCAATGGACTTGAACTTGTATAAAACCCTGATTTAAAACCGAGATGAGTAAGAACAGTGTCTCTTGTGAAATATACAAACTTTATAATCCATGAAAAATTTATGCTTCAGTGATTATGGTTAAGATGTGTTCTTGCAACAATATGGCAATTTGAAAAGATCATGAACTGGATATTTTATGTTCATATTTATTTCAAGCTTCATTTGTGGCAAAGGATCATTAGGAGTGGAGATGATTAAAAAAGAAATAAGAGGAAAAAGAGGAAAAATAGGAAAAAGAGGACTACATAGCTTTTACTCATAAAATTATCAGTTAACTTTTACCAACGTACTTTGTGAAAGTGTATTGGATTCAGTGAAATTTCTTCAAGAAGGTTCCTTACTTCCAAAATAGTATTTCTCTCTAAGGGAATAAAACAAATGACGGGACAGGTAGGATTGGTGTTCAAGCCCCTTAGTGTGTTTTCAACATCTGAGTAGTCATCTGGGGCAAGCAGAGAGCTTTTTCTTTTCAGACCTTTGTTCCACAAAGGACATTCTATTTGGAATTGTCTCACTGTTATCATATCAGCAGGGATGAGAGAAGACAACTAGCAAAGTTGTCAAAAAATGATGGTCCTGTTTTCCGTCTTGCCTCACTGAGGATGAATGCTCAAGTGACAAGGTTTTGCTGATAGCAAAGCGCTGACTCTAGGCTAACTAGCTGCTCATTAAAATGATACAGTCAGCGTTCTCCTGGGCCCTGGCATTGGTATGTCTGTTTGTTCAGCTTCATCTCACTAATTCTTTTATCTCATGTTTAGATTTACTTTAAAGGAACAACTTTGATCACAGTAACATATGTTTCTATTGACAAGAATTCTTATTCAAACATTGACAATTAGTGCCCCTCAGAAAGCAAAGTGGAATATCGTCTAAAGAATTAATATCTTAAATGTGGGAAGAATGTGAAAAGACCATAATAATGTTTCTTGTCATTTTATCTCTATTGTATCATTTTTAAAATTATACAATAATAAATTTCAATAGGAGATTTCACAATCCCACTTATTGAATATATGTATATAAGTTTTTTGCCTCTTTAGAATCAGTGGGAGGATTTCTGTGTCTGAAGAGCAACTGGAGTTTTGGCAAAGGTTCATTTCTATCACAAAGCAAGATTGTTGCAGCATCTTTTAATTCTGTGGTAGGTAGTAGAAGTTTTCATTACTCCTATAAACCTCTAGGGTTTTTTTTTGTTTTTTTAATGGTAAAAGTATTGGCCTGAACAGTAATTGTTGTGTTCCTTACTACAGGATTGCTGTGAATTTTATGTAATATACTGTCCTTTAGCATTATGTTTGTTGTGTATCAATTCTACTGCACAAGTCCTTGTTCTTGCAGTATGAAAAGTAACACAAGAAAGCCAGTTTATAGATTCTAGAGCATATGTTGCTTCATGAGCCTCTGTCATGTCCCTTTTTATTCAAATCCCTCTATCATGGACAACCCCACAGTTTTTAAAGATACATCTCCAGTAGTTTTTCACTAGTCATTTCTCAATGCATCAATTAAAAACCTTCTGCTACCGATTTGTCTAGACAATAATCAGTAAGTTGTTTTAAGCCATGCTTTTCCCACAAGTAATTCAATAACTCCAATACCAAATCCAACCACCAATCCCTGGTGGTTGGAGATAAGATATTTTCCTGTTTACGGTTCAAAAGTCCATTTTTCCAAATGTTATATCTTTCTGTAAAACTTCAAGATAATTCATGGCTATATTTCAGGACAATTGTATATTGATTTCCTGAAATGTATTCAGTTGTTTGATAAGGTTACTGCTCTGGCGTGGTCTGTAGTCACTATTAATCCTTTTAATTATAAACTTCCTTCCACTGATTATGCTGTGAAAATTATGACCTGCAAGACCAGTCTCATTCATGTGTATTTACATTTTTATGGATTCCATACTATAACACTATGACACTTTTGGAGACATCCGACCACCTTTGTTCTAAAATGTTGTTTCTCTTAAATCAGTTGAATTAGCTGAATTACCCAGTGGCAATACAGGGAGATACATCCAAAGTTAGTGATTTGTGTGTAACAAGTCTGAACAAGTTTCTTTTATTGTTCTTCTGGCGTCCATCCTGTCCATTCAACAGTGATATAAATCAAAATGCTTCATTAATTAAATCTTTAATTGAATCAATTCAAGTTGGTCCAGGCATGCAAATAGGGACAAGAGAGTAGAACATGCTTAGTTAGGCACCATATACATGCTTAGGAAACTTTCTGAGGGAGAAAAGTTGTTGGTTAAGTATAAAAAGGGAACGAGAGGAAATATTACCCTGATAGCTGAGAAAAGAAAAGCGGAGGATTTGCGCAGCAAAACACTTACAAATGCATGGTTTTTCTTGCTAATCTGGAAACTGCATAGTTCTGACATTACAGTTTACAGGACTGGGAGTTTCATCACAACTCTAATTTACTGATTTCAATTGAATAGGAATGTAAATTCTATGGCAGCATCTTCACATCCATAAAAATAATTTTAATGCCAGGAGTTATTTTCAAACATTATTCGTGTGGTGAATCTGAAGTATATTCAGATATCATTTATAAAAAAAAGCATATCGGTTTTAGCATTTAAACCACATATTTACAGAGCTGATATTTATATTGTAATACAAAATTTTAAATATACCTTAAAGATGGAAAAAGCAAACCAACCAAAAATACTTTAGTAGGAAACAGAATATAGTTTCTTATTTAAGATTTATATAGTTCAGCATAAGATACTAACATTTAAATTATTATTATTATCATTGTTGTTATTATTATAGGAAAGGAAGAGACTGAGGTATGTGGTTCCCACATCATGCTGAAAATCTGTCTCTACCGTATAGCACCTATTTTCCAATTGAATAGATAAAGGAAAAATTGGTCCCTATATTTCCCAACAGGCAGACATAATCTACATACATTTACAACTATTGACGGACACATGATCTTGCCTGGAAACTGAATTAGACCTAGTGAGTATTGTATGAAGTCCTATCCTTCCTGTGCTTTGAACTTTCTCTTACTTATTCCAGTCCAATAACTATTTTACCCAGGCTTGAATTTAACATTCAAAACTGTATCCAACAGAATACAAACACTCATTATACTGGAATTGTAGATCCCAAGACTCATTTAATGACAAGTTCTTTCTACAGTAAACTTACTTAAAGTACATACAGACTTTATGAGTGAGTCAGAAGAATATTCTTTTTTCTTCCAAATTAGGGAATCCAGTTTTGAGTCAGAGAAAGATTAATAGTATACTTTTAAAATGTATCCAAGCAAGTCAAATGGGAAGATGTATCAGCTTCTTTTTGAACACTTGGAATTGGTCTTGCTCCATAGTGATGCCTGATTGCAGCAGAGTAATATCAGTACAAAGATACTAGACAGGACTGCAGAGCAGGACAAAGTGCTGGAGCAACCTTGTCGCGTCAGATTTTTCAGGTTTTCCATCTCCCTTGCCCTTTTCACTATGTTCACTTACTAATGAACTTTTCACCTTCCTCAAGTGGCTTAGACTGTCACTGTGGAAGACAGCTTGGCTTAAACCTCACATTTAATGAGAGCTTGGGCAGGGATTATTTAATTAAAAAGTGTTTTAGGGCTGACTATGTTCCAATGAGAAATGTGTCAAAGTAAGAACTCCTTTGGTTTGCTCACTGGAAAACTATAACATCAAGAGTTTGATTCTTCTAAAACATTCTTCAGTTTAGTGTTCATCTAATATCTTGGAATATCTAGATATTTCAAATATTCAAATGTATTTCAGTGGGATCTGGGAAGAAATTTTGTATGAGATGAGGCCACAGAACACTGATCTTCACCTACCTGTGGGCAGGAGACACTTCCTGGCTACTGAGAAAGTATGGGAAAGTATGTGCTGAAATACAGCAAGAGATTAGACCAACATACCCATGAATAAAAGGTATATAGTAAAAAGCATATGGAAAATTATAATTTCCCTTCATATTCCAAATATATAGCATCTCTCATTTTGTAAAATCTGCATCTTAAAAGGACCTCCTCAACCAGAGCTTGATCTGAAATTTGAACAGACTTTTATGGGTTTTCTCTTTCCTTATTATTTTTTAAATACAAGCTCTTAAAACTTGTGGAATCCACAACATCCTGCGGCACTGATTTCGACAATTTAATGATATATTGTTTAATAAAACTTTTTGGATATTTTGGTAAAAATGCTTGAGTTTTTTCTTTTGATGCCTATTGTACTGTTTTAGGTTAAGTAGCAGAAAAGCAGTAGCCACTTAATTTTTCCAGGTTACTAAATTTTTATCTCCCCTTGCTACATGCCCTCCTTATTCACCTTTTCTTTCACATAGGTTGTTTTCATGATTTAAGTAGTCTCCCCTGTATGTTTATGGTATGTTTTTTTGAGAACAACCAATTTGGTTAGGGGCAACAGTCCATTTCCTAGAAAGCTGGGGAGTTATAAAATCTTTTTTTTTTTTTTTTTCTTTTTTTCTTGTGGATTCTATGATAAAGAGTATAACAGAACTGAACAGCACCCTGAAACACCCTGAAAATAAAGGTAACTATTCAGAAGCTTCCAGTTTAGAGGAAGGAAATAAAACAATATAAGTCATTATCACACTGTCTGTTTTATGGACATGATGACTGGTGACCCTGACTAAATGTCTGTCTTGAAAATCCATTTTCTATTGATTAGGTCAGTGCCTGCCTGGTAGTTGCAAGATTTGCTGAGGTATCTTAATAAGACTGTGAGTGAGAAAGACATCACAAATTGCTTGTGTTTGTTCCCTACTACAAACAGGGACAAAACTTGGTGTGCTGTCAGTACTGTCCCCTCCCCTATTCTCCTTCTCATCCAAGTTTCTCCATGAATACAGACAGTGGGGTCAGCAGCAAACTGATGTTGTAAGTCAGTGGTATGGGCTGCTCGGCCGGGACACAGTCATACAGATGCATTCATAATGGTCAAATCCAAAATGAATGCAACTAAAGAGATCAGAGGGATGAGCTGGCTAATGCCTACTGCTTGTCAGGGAGTGCCTCTATTTCTCCAGTTTACAGAGGACTTTGCTCTGCACAGCTATAGCAATGCCAGGCAGTACCTTTTACATCATGTAACTATAAACTAACAGTTATAATATATCACTCGGTCCACAGAACATTCATTTTCACATGGGAAATGACATTCCATCATGGAAGCAAGACTACATATCTGCTTCTGGGGAACACAAAACATGAAGTTAATTAGCAAAACCTTGGGACCCCAGCCAAGGTCCACAGGACAACTCATGTCCCTAAGTGCCACATCTGTACATCTTTAAGATACCTCCATGGTTGGTGAACGCCTGACAACCCTTTCCATGCAGAAATTATTCCTAACATCCAATCTAAATCTCCCCTGGCTCAGCTTGAGACCATTTCCTCTCATTGTAGTACTTGTTACTTGGAAGAAGAGACCAATTCCCACCTGGCTACAACCTTCTTTCAGGCAAGTGTAGAGAGTGAGAAGCCCCCCCCAGAACCTCCTTTTCTCGAGTCTCAATATCTCTGCCACCCCGGCTCTGCAGTAGTTTAAAATAAAAGTGTTTGGAAAGGTCTGGTGCCTACTACTACGCCGCCGTCCTGAGATCCCAGGGAGCCAGGCTGCTGCCAGGGTGTTATCGGCGCCGGAGGAGGAGATGAAAGAGACTGAAGGCAGCTCTTGGGGAAGGCATGGGGTTTATTCTTGGGGAGCGAAGGTTTCAGGAGAAGAGCATCAGGAACACAGGAGTAACAAGGGGAGAAGAGCCCCGAGCAGAGCTCGGCAACATAATATATACAGGGGGTTAGGGGCGGGGGTACATACAATCAACCAATGGGGGTAACTCAAGGGGGTAGTACAAAAGCAGGGAAGCATAGCAACAACCAATCACTATGCTAAGGGGCGGGGAAGGGAGTGACAGGCAGTCAGCCTAAAGCGGGAAAATTTCCTGGGTGCAGGAAGATTTGGCAANCTTGGGAGAAGAGACCAATTCCCACCTGGCTACAACCTTCTTTCAGGCAATTGTAGAGAGTGAGAAGACCCCCCCAGAACCTCCTTTTCTCGAGTCTCAATATCTCTGCCACCCCGGCTCTGCAGTAGTTTAAAATAAAAGTGTTTGGAAAGGTCTGGTGCCTACTACTACGCCGCCGTCCTGAGATCCCAGGGAGCCAGGCTGCTGCCAGGGTGTTATCGGCGCCGGAGGAGGAGATGAAAGAGACTGAAGGCAGCTCTTGGGGAAGGCATGGGGTTTATTCTTGGGGAGCGAAGGTTTCAGGAGAAGAGCATCAGGAACACAGGAGTAACAAGGGGAGAAGAGCCCCGAGCAGAGCTCGGCAACATAATATATACAGGGGGTTAGGGGCGGGGGTACATACAATCAACCAATGGGGGTAACTCAAGGGGGTAGTACAAAAGCAGGGAAGCATAGCAACAACCAATCACTATGCTAAGGGGCGGGGAAGGGAGTGACAGGCAGTCAGCCTAAAGCGGGAAAATTTCCTGGGTGCAGGAAGATTTGGCAAGGAATGGGGGATTGTGGGAAGGAGAAGGGTGAGGGGAAGCGCCATCTTAGGCGATTACCCTCTATACGGCTCTCCTCATCAGGTTTGTCCTCCAGATCCTTCCCCATATCAATTTTTTTACGAGTACGTTGGCAATGGTAATTATATGCCATTCCTTTAAATTGTTGACTTTTCTTCCATCACCTGAACAGTTTCCATTAACACTCCTATAAGACTGACAGATCTCTTTTTCCAATATTTGATAATACTACTCCTTCAAACAGATTCTTGTAGTTAGAGAATATAGCCTAGCTTCTGTCATTTCCAAACTTTTCTGGCTTCCAAAGAGTTTTCAGATGAACACCATTTTATTTGGATTTGTTATCTCTGTGGAAATACAAGAACTAGCTGTTTTTTAGAAACCCCTGAATACACTTTAAAATTGAGAAAGGCTTAAAAGGAAAATAAGCTTTATGTGAGTGAAGCCAACGTGCCAATTCATAAGTTTTTCATTTCCAGAGTATTATTTTTCAAAAAGTCCCCAAATAAACCTGGAGGTTATAAAGATATTGTTGACTAAAAATGAAATATCTGAATTTTTTTTGACTTTTCCTTCAACTCTTTCTTCTTCTTTCAGTTTAAAGTGAGGGAATATATTTGAGCTTTGGCTGACACTGGTTGTTTAGGAGAATGCAAGTAGAATACTCTTTAAATATGTCAGGTTTAAAGAGCTGTCAATATAGCATAGTGCTCTCTCAGTAACTAAAATTACATAAAATTTTATCTAACTCTTCACTTCCTGGACAACAGATCTGCCATTAAAAAATGTTTTGAGCTTAGCCAAGCATTTCAGGGAAAATTTAATAATTTAATAAATTTTAAGTTTTACGGTTTTGCTTTTTTTTTTTTTTTTAATTTTAAGTAAAATTTTAAGTGCGTAAAAGCCATCATCTTAAAATTCTCATTAAGCTACTGTTTTTTTATAGACATCATACATAGTATGTTTATGTCCATATCTTCTGCCATTTTGAAGCTTGTATCAAAAAGATTTGTCACAGAGAAAGCTTTAATAAGACATTTATAATTCTCAGTGTCCTCTAAGAGAAATGAAAACACATCCATTAGTTGAGACTTTGTAAACCTTAATCAGGAATCCATGTGTCTGAGGCACACAACCCAAGTTAAAGAAACTAAAGAATGGACAAACTATTTCAAGTGAAAGAAGTGTATTGTTCTCTACCATAATTTTTCTGTCACAGAATCACAGAATCATTTAAGCCGTAAAAGACCTCTAAGATCATCAAGATCAAGGCTGATCCCCACCCGGCTATATCTTCTTTTGGCTAGTGGCAGAGGTGACCTTAGTGATAAGGTCAGCCCAGAACCTCCTTTTCTCCAGGCTAAACAAGCCCAGCTCCCTCAGCTGCTCCACAAAGGACTTACTCACTAGACCACCCACCAGCTTTGCTGCCCTTCTCTGAACACTCTCCAGCACCTCAATGCCTTTCTGGACATCTGCGCAGCACAGTGTTAGAAGCTTATGTGTGATACTTGAATAGCACACTGTACCACATAATTCAGTATAGATGTGTCATCTCAAAGCAAAGCAAACAGCTTTTGAAAGTTTTTCCCAACTAATGCCACAGAAAACTTTGAACATGGAATATATCTCAAAATAAGGTTATTTCACATTTTTTTATTTATTTTATAAATAAATTTCTCTTTTAACTTATTTTTAAAATTTATTTTAAAGTTTGATTTTATTTTTTTATTAAATTAATTTTTTAACTGATTTGCATTCAACAAGAAAAAGGTAAGCTCTTTTACTACAGAGCTATAAAACCAGAGTTGCAAAGTGTTTTGTCTGTCCATCACAGCAATGAAATAAATATAGCACAATAATTGCTCTGAGTCAGTCCTAGCTGAATTTCTATGATGAGTTTAATGGCCCATACTACAAACATCATGTCATTATCCATCTCCAGGGTGTCAAGTTGACATTTTCACATTCTGTGATACACTACATTTAAGCACTGCTACTTAGAAGTGATTTATTCTTCACCTTATTTATTTCACCCTCCGAAACTAAGAGTTACCTCAAGATGATGTAACTAGGCTTAGATATACGGGGAGGACTGACTAATCTTGCCCACATCTGTCTGATTGCACCACTGCGGGAAGAACCCCATTGCTCGCCTGGCGGCACTCAAATTGCTGCAATTCCAAACCCAGGGTAAGAACACAACTGGCACCAATTTCCCTTGATGTATTGTACCAGGCTTGTAGTGTGTGGCTGTTTAACAGCTACTAGTGGCACAACAGAAGTGTCCTGGCAGTAGAGGTACAGACGGCTGGATCAGGATTGAAAGAGTCTGCAGATATCCAAGAATAAGCATATGCATCAGAGCTATACAATTTATAAATCCAAGATTAGTGGGAAATGCAAAACAAGAATATATATTTATTAAGAGGTTTTTTCAGGTGTCCAGGAATCTAAGAGGCCTATATTACTAAAACAAAGGAAATATAAAACAAAAACTGACACAACCCCCACACACGCATCCAACCCTGAGCTATAAGTAAGACTGTCTGGTCGTTTGGGGGAGCAGAAAAATATAGTTGGGGGAGGCATAATTGTGATTGATTTACACTGAATCAAATAGTATATGGTAGCACCTCTGAATCCCGTATTCTGAGATTAGGAAGTTGGATTTTGAAAAGGAATTTCTCTGACTGATACAAAGCATTGTTCCCCTTGTAGAAACACAGAGAGGTGTTTCAGCAGCTCATATATTAGGAAACTACAGAGTGCCAGGGCAGGTGTCCAAGCACTGGAACTGCATCAGCTGGACAATTAAATTGTGAGACTGGTCCCTGGCAGGCACTTGGACAGTTCAAGTAGCTCTCCTCGATTCAATGGTTTAACATTAATCTGGAAGCAGCCATCCCCTTTAAAAAGACAAGATTTGACACTTTTCAGGTTGTTGGTCTTTATTGGACTACACTAAAGTCTTTCTAATGCAGAGAAAACCCTTATTTCTTCTGTTTTGTTACTTGAAAATCAAGTTCAAGCTTTTTTTTCTTTTTTCCCCAATAATTATTTTCTTATCTATAGCTTCTGATGTATTTAAAGAGAGTACTGATGTACATTTGTAACGATAAGATTGCTCAGCTCAAGGAATAAATGAAGAATTTATTAATAAAATTATAATATTGCATATATTGCAGAAGATAGTTTGCCAAAACTATCATTCATGCAGTCACAATTTTTTCTTAAAAGAAAAACTTATATAGAGTTTCTAAAGAGAATTTCTTATTCTTCTATAGCTCTTGTGTTTTTAAGGGTGGGAAATAGAGAGACAACACTTTTGTCAATTTAGACTCCCTCTGATTTTTTATAGTAATAAAACATATATTAATTAATGAGAGAAGGAGAAAATTAATCAGCTCGTCTTTAAATGTGCAGGGTTCCATTCTTCCATATGGTAAGAGATAAATATTTTACGCTGTTTCATCAGCAGAGCTAATAAGTATTCTTAGAGAACCTAGAGTAAAAATAAATGTTTTGATTTTAAATGGATAAAATCTTGGAGAGTTTCAATTTCAGTATATCTATGCATCTCTCTTGGAGGTGATTTACTAATAAAATTCTACAAAGAAAAACACTTATGAAAAGAAATGATAAATCAAATGAAATCAAATCTGTGTACTACTTCGACAATCAGAATGTTCTCAAAAAGGTATCACTGAACAGATAAAGTTTCAAAGCTCAAATGAAACCTCAGAGGCACAACAGAGAACAAACCAAGAGATTTCTGATAATGTTTTAGGGTGATTGGTGACTGTGACGCTTTTGTTTTAAAGATGCAATTCATGCCAGATAAAATACAAGTTTTACAAAAAAATTTCTGCTGCACTACTCTTATAAAAAGCACTTTTTCTGTCCTTGGCTTTTCTTGTATTAAAAAATAAAAAAAAAAAAGATGTATGAGAAATTATAGTATTGCACAGAGACCCAAAAATCATTATGAGCCTGGTTTGAAGCTTTGTGTTCTATATCTTACAGCAGGGAATTATGGGAATCCACTTCTTAATGGAACACTTATTAAATTACTTGAGGGATGAATGGCTCAGAGAAGCAGCAACGGGAGGCAGAAGCTGCGTTTTCCTTGCTGCTTTTCTCTGCAGTAACTCCTGCTGATGTACAAGTCAATGTACTACCAGCATTTCAAAAATGTACAGAACACGTAAGTGTGTAAAGGGAACGTGGAATACATAGAATATACACATAGAATACGTACATGGTACATCATTTCTTCATCAACAACAACAGCAAAAAAAGAGGAGAAAACTGGAATGTATGAGATCTATAAGAAGGAGCATACAATACAATACAACCGGCAGCCTAAAGACCACTAGAATAGTCATGAAAGAGCTGCATACTTCTTCTTACTTAGTGAAAGAAATGGACATACATTATTCTTTTCAAATTGGCTGTTTTAACACAAACATAATAAAACATTAAGAATGTAATTTACTGTGCAAATATGTAATTTCTTTTCACCAACTGCACCATAATGGGAAAATGAGTTAAATTATCTGTCTGATAAGACAGGTGTTCTTTGTAATTCTTAAATATATAATTCAATGTGCCTGTGGAATACATCTTAAAGGACTTTTTTATTGAATTGTAATTCACAGCAAAAAAAGCATGAACGTTTGAATGCTAAAGGGAAATGGGTGAGTAAAAAAATAAATTGCACTAGACAGCTAAACTGGGGTTGGGGTGACTTGAAGTAGACATATGCCTGTGAGCTAATCACACTAACTCTTCTTATGGTTAATTGAGAGAAATTGGCACTTCCAAAGGAAGATTGATATCTTCCTGAAATAAAGATTTGAACAAGGTCAAATGAACCACCTTTTGAGCTGATTTCATTCCCTTATTGATTTTAAAGGGAGCCTAAGGCGATTATGTGTAGAGCGGGATGACTAAGATTTAAACATACAACAACTAGAGAGACAAAGCTCAAATTTTCACGATTATTTCAATGAATGTAGATGTGCTGTACTAAACTTTTAGAAAATATACACAGTATCTCTAATATCTGTTGTGATAATTACTCTGGAGAAATGAAGTAAATTTAATTCAGAATAGATCACAAAGGCAACCTAAAATATCAATAAACAGCGCACAAAAATTGTCAGACTGACAGGAAAAAGGAGAAAAGTTGTTTTACAAACACTGTATAAGGCATTCAGAATCTGAATTACATTTACAGATTCTTCTGAGGGTGAACTGAGGAAGACTTACACTGAGATACAGACATATATATATACACGTAAACATTATCTATATAATTAGATAAATGACCAGGTGGGGAACAGACATCCACTATCTTTTAGGCAAAAAATTATGACATCAGAGATGCTTTGAATGAATCATGAAACTATTCTTAAGTAGAACATGAACTCTAACCAGAATAAATACATGCATCATATTTGAGGCAACACATTTTTTCATACCCGATTTACAGCACATGGATCTTTAAATTCCCTTTCTTCTTTTAAATGAATGCAGCAGTGAGCATCAGATGCCTTCCCACAGTAATACAGGGAGCATGAGCAGAGCAAGGATGCAATTCACCCATGCTCTTCATGTTCTCCCACCCTGAATTCTTGGTGCAATTTAGAATTCATATTTATTCAATAGTTTCCAGTTGAGGCTTCAGATCTATTCCAATCACTTACTTCTTTGAACCTGCACCTGCAATTTAGTCTAAGACCTTAAGCCTGAAGTTATTCATACCAAACCAATAAAATTAGTCATCTGCATACATTTTTTTTCAATGAAAAGGCTCACACAAAAGAGTATAAACTTGGAAGCTGGAAGACATTAGGAGATTTTTTTTCTGTGTTCAGTAGAAATTACACTTTGAAATGACATCCAGAAGAACACAATAAACATAAATGCTATTTTAAAAAAATGAAATTTAAACGCATGATTCAAATTAGACATATTTGCCAAATTTCAGGAGCTGAATTTGAATTATTCTGCCTTCACATGGACCCTAAATTTGCATTAAAATCAAATGAAGGTCTAAAAAGGTACCCCTAAATATTTAAAACATATCTTTAAAATATGTTACAGGTCATAACAAATTAAAAAAAGGTAAAGCTAGGTCATTTTTATATGCTATAAAGCATAGTGAGTCTTGACAATTTTTCTAAGAAAAAATAAATAAGCAGATTTATCTTGACAAAACCATTCAGAAGAAGAGTTAGATGAAAGGCAAATGATAGATTGCTGAAATTAAGCCTATTTAAAGAAAGTTGAAAACTTCCTTTTATTTAGTGTCCTTATGTGCTCTCATTAGAAAGCAAGACATTGATCCCTGTAGATTTTAGAGTTAATTACATTCTGATAGCTCAGATGTTTCATCTAGATTTGTCCAGACAATTTGATACTTCGGGACTGAGGGGAACAAAGAAGGAAGGACAGATATAGGAGAGTGTAGATTTCTCAGCACACTTTAAGTGTCTGTCGTAGGATGCAGTTCAATATAAAGACAACTAAATAGAAATGTTTGTATGCAATCATCTGTATCTGTGCAAAGCACATGTGAGTCTGCACTGGACTGGCAGATACAGCCCAACACCCATGGAATGTAGGTTTCTTGTTGGAGGATATTTCAAATGGAATTTCATGCTTTTGAATTGACAACTGAATTGCACTTTGAATCAAAAGTCAGTCTTGTCTTAGAATAGATATTCAGCTGTTCTCCATCAGAGGTATGATTCAGTTTCCTAAAATAATCATTTAGTTGTGCTGGGTTTGGCTGGAGTAGAGTTAATTTTCCTCAAGTGCCTGGCATGGAGGTTGTGTTTTGGATTTGTGCTGAACACAGGGTTGATTAATATAGAGATGTTTTTGGTTTTGCTGATCAGGGCTTCCACAAAGCCAAGGCCTTTTCTGCTTTTCTTACAGCCACACTGATGAGGAAGTTGGGGTGGTTGGGAGGAGATACAGCCAGGACAGGTGACCCAAAGTGACAGACGGGAAATTCCAGGCCGTATGGTGTCATGCTCAGAATAGAAAGCTGGGGAAAGAAGGAAGAAGTGAGGGACTCTTGGAGTGATGGAGTTTGTCTTCTCAAGTCACTGTTATGCATGGTGGGTCTTGCTCTCCTAGAGGTTGCTGAACACCTGCCTGCCCATGGAAGCAGTGAATTAATTGCTTGTTTTCCTCTGCTTGTGTGTGTAGCTTTTGCTTGCCCTATAAACTGTCCTTATCACAGCCCAAACATTTTCTGGCTTTTACCCTTCCACTTCTCTCCCTGATCCTGCTGGCAGGGCAGTGAGAGAGTGGCTGTGTGGTACTTGGTTGTTGGCTTGGGTGAAACCACAACACTGGTGTAATTTTAGGTGGTCTCAGACAACCAATGTAATTTCTAGTTAATATTCCTAGGGATTTTGTCTCCTATGATCTCTGTTATGTTTCTGAATGCTATGTGAATATCTTGGAAAACTCGCAGCATCACAAGAAGCACTAAATAACTCCTTTAACACACGATAATTGCTATGTAATAGTCTGCTTTATAGTGAGATGAAATATTTTCCAAGCCCCACTCACTGTGCTACTGACACCTCCATTGCTGAGAGTGGGAGACACAGAGCACATCTACATGTAGACATACAAACTGAGCTTCTTAACCTTCAGCTGAATCCCACATGAGACAGTTCCAATAAAATATGACTTTTTAATCTTTTAAGGATGTGTTCTTAAAAGCATGCATGCAGGAACAGTCTCAGAAGAAATTAAATCTTACGAGATAAAGAGAGAAATGTTTGAAATGCATTATGGCACTGTTGATAGGACTCCAGCAAAGAGTTTGTTGTCAAGTCGTTTTCTATCAAAAGCTTCCCATATAGCCTTAGAAACTAACTTTTTCCTTACATCCTAGTACAACAAATGATTTTTTATTTCAATACTTTATCGTGACTTTCTGAGGATAACTGTCAAAAATTGAGGGAATGCAAAAACTTCAGTATAAACGTGTGGGAAAAGTTATGGTAACATATCGACTTAATAGCACCTGAAATAAAAGGCTAAACTTATTATTGCATTACTTTTTTTTTTTCTCTTCATTTTAATGAAGAAATTATTCAAGGGGAAAAAAAAGTGCGTTTTGACTGTACAAAATTACAAAATATAAGAATATTTTAGAGAGCAGTTCGGCAAAAACCTATCCATACCAAGACATCCTCAAACCTGTCGAAAGTGTTTTCAAAGATTTCTACTGAGCAAGTTAAATAACCCAAAAAACTTTTTTTTTTTTTTTTTACCATGGAAAGGTTGCTTTCTGCACTGTATGGTTTAGAAGTTTCATTGAAATAACCTGAGCAATATAAAATATGCTCCTAGTAATTACTTGCTGAAGAGATAAAGATATTGAGTCTGCATTCCATTTTCTTTCTATAAATCACATAAACATTTTATGTGATTACTTGAGGTTCTTTGCATTAAGCGAGACAATTTTAAAGTTAATATTATATTACCTATGAATTAATTGGTTTAATAGATTTGTGAAGACATTTACCATGTTTCTATACTCTATAACGTTCCCTCCCTCCCAGTTTGACTCAGTGGCAACTGGTTATACTCAGGAAAAGGGAAAATATATTTGTGTTTTATTTTTTTTCTTACTAAAACAGGATTAGCTATCAATTAAATTGTGAGAAATGCACAAAGATGCTGTAAACCCTTCTTCTGAATAAATGTTTATATAAACAATCCCCAAACCAATTTGTGTGTACAAGGCCAGCTAAGTGAATGCCAGGGACAGCATAAAATTTATTTTACAATTAGGTGGTACATACATATATGTGAAATATACCTTTTTTAATGTGTGCAATGGAAAATTTTACTTTGCAGATTTATTAATAACATAAATGTTTTATAATTATACTTTCCATTATTCAAAACTCTTTAATGCCATTAAGTTAAAAAAGACTGCATTAGAATCACGAGAGCTGTAAAGGTTTAGAAGGGAACATCCAAAAGACAAACACTGACACTTTGAAAAGGAAATTAATTCCGTAATAACCAGCTGTTTAAGACAAGTAGGATAAGCAGTTCCCCAGCTTTATGTCTTTATTAGATTTGAAAAGATCACTAGCATAGTCCAATCTTCTGGCTTGCAGTTTGCTAAAGTTAGTGTGGTGAATCTCAGCCTCCAGGTAGAAAATATGTTTTTTATTCAGAAGTTTGAGAAATAAAGTTTAAAAAGCATTCCAAAGTGTTAGTCCTTGCACTTTGTAGCAGATACTTCTTTTGCTCTTTTTCATAAAAAAACTCCCTCATTTGTCCTGACTTAAAAATAAATTTGAGTTTTGGACCTGAAGGACAATAGAAAACTTCAAAGAAAGACGAGTCTCTTTAGAAATGAGATTGAGGAGTATATTACTTGACTGTGGCAAGTTCCTCGCTGAAGTCTTTCCCTCACTTTGTACAGAGTCTTTCTAAAGCATTGTCATTCCCACCATTTGATTTGTTTCAATTGACAGCTTATAAAAAGATTGTTGCCTAGCTAGCACTTAAATAATGCATTAAAGACAACTTTTCTATGATACTGAAAATTGTTTGAAGTTTGCCTGATTGCCCTTTTTCAAAATGTCTTTTCTTCACAGTTTGGAAATGCTCAAACTATATAGTCCTTTCTCTTTAATGTGTGCAACTGTCACAGCTGCAATAAAATTGACTCTGGTTTCGTGGTTACCCAGTGGGTTTAGATATTTCTAGACTTGTATTACAACATCATTTCCTCTAACTGAAGTCTATTTTTCTAAATTTATTTTGAATTCAGTCACTAACTTTCAAATTGTTTGAGTATAGGGTGTAAGTTATCTAGGTTGATAGAAGGTCTTTTTTTCATGTTTTCACATTGTCAGCTTGAAAGGCCCGGTTACAAAGGCACAAAACAAAATAAGACTGTCTATTCTTCCCATTTGATTAAACTAGTCTGAAAGGTAAACTATGAGAATAAAAAAGATACTGGGTGTCAGAGGGACTGACTAAACACTGGCACCCTCATTATTCTTTTAAGAATAGAAAAAAATAACAATATCAAGTATTTCAGAATTGCAAGACCTGTGTCTGATTAGCCAGGTTTGAGAATTTACCATTTGTGAGGTACAGAGGCAGCACACCCAGAGGAAGTCTGCGGCCCACCAAGCTGATCATTCTTTGTACGTGAGGCCCACTGTCAGCATATCCATAACTGATTTTGGCAATGTGGATCCTAAATCATCAGAACATTGATATTTTCTAGGCCTCAGACTGTCTTGCCTTCTTCTACCCTTCCCTTATCTTGGTCCTGAATTGCGGCTCTCCTGCATGGGAGCAGGAAGATTGTCTGTACGCTGCTCTGTCTGCCTCCAGCACCAGAAATTTGTTGGCTCTTCAATTTCTCCGAAAGACAATTACAGCAAGCCTAGGTTGTCCCAGGACAGCCAAACTGCTCCTGGGGTCAGAAAACATGGCAAATGTACATGTTTTCCCAAGCAAGACTTGTCCTCCTCTCTTCCAAACGAATCTGATATTTGCTGACTTACCTTCTATTCGGCCTGACTGATTGTCATATGTGTCCATGCCACGTGTAAATTCAGTTTCCCAGGAAGGCACAGGGATCCTAAACATTCTTAGGACTAGGATACTGATATGTGCATCAGGGGATTGAAGATTAGAAGCACACAGCAGACATTTTAGTAAAGTGGTTGGGACACCTTTTTGTTACAAGGTATTTTTCAGCCCCATTGCTTAACCTTATTTAAAAAAATAGACCAAGAGCCACCGAGTAAAAAAACCTATATCTTTTCCTTAATATTTTTAATAGACTATAATTATATCTTCATTTCCATCTTCTTTTCCTGGCTGCATCTTGTTATAATAGTATACATTGTAAAAGCTAAATATAAAATTACCAAATTTAGTAACCTGAACTTTCACAGTAAAAATCTGTGCTGAGCTGAAGTTTCATAACTACCTGCGACATTTTAAGAATCCATGAGTGCCAAAGAAGGTATGTTGCACTCTCTTTTCTCCTTCCCATCTCACATCTGTCTTCCTGCTTTTCCATTCCTTCCTCTCTCTCTCTGCTCCCAGGAGCACTTTGCTGGGTATTCTGAGGGTTGTCTCAGATTATCAAACCCATCAGTTCCTCAAACCACATAAAGGAAATATACATTATTAAACTGAAGCAACCTAGGGATTGTGCAGCCAAGCTGGCATGATTTGTCAACTTTCATGTTACTGAACACTTTCACTAGCCAAAACAAAGTGGTGCATCCAAATTGCTTTTATGAAATGGTCCCTGCCAAATCATCCTTACTAATTCCCAAATTAGATCTGGGAAATGTTTGTATAGCTCTAATTCACATTGCCCAAACCCATGCCAGGGATCTGTCTAGCAAATTGACAGTATAGGCAAGCCAATTTCTCATTTTGGGCAATTTACTGTTGCAGGTATATTCCATTTATTCCTAGTTTGTCTGATTGCAGAGTCCAGTAGCTTGGCCAAAATCTGATGGAGAATCAAGTAAGCACTAATGTGCTGAATGAAGCTTAGTTTGAGCAAACAGCAAAATGTTACCTGACTCAGAAGACATCTGAATGATCCTTTCAGACATGTATTTTGCAATTTTTTTCCATAAATCTGTTACCCTAAGCTTTTACTATTACAGTGCAAAGTCTTAATGTATGGAGATAGATGTTGTGCTATGAAGCTATATATTACCTGTAATGGGTGTTTGCTGGTTCTTTATACTGTAGCTCTATATTGCCTAAAAAGCTTTTCGAACTCCTTCTAATTCTGCAAACACAAATAGATTTTATTCTTTTCATGGATATTTCTCAAAACCACATGGTTTCAAACACACCGTTCAGAGCTGTGTGGCTGATTCTCCACTTCCATTCAAAAGTAACCCAGAATTGTTGTCTGACCAGTCAAAATGTAGCTAATATTTGTTTGACCAGTTTTTGGATAAGACTAAAACCTTGCCTTTGAAATCTATGAAGGAGCTGAAAGAATAATTTTTTGTTTGAATAATTATTTTAATGTTGCTGGAATAGCTCTGTATCATATAGCAAATGTGCATAAACACTGTTATTACAGACCTGGAGAGAAGTTTATAATTTTAAATTATACAAATGACCAGAATATAATATTTTTCTTTGAGAAAAATATTTCAACATAAAGATCACATTTTGCATAAAGTTAAGAGATTTATTGATTTATTGTAAGATGGCAAACATCACCTAAAGTAGTAGACTAAATATATATTTTTCTCTTCTGAAATAAAATTTTATCACAAAACCAGCTGCTTTCTAGACTTATAATATAAAACTATAGATGTATTTAAAAAAAACCTCAAACAAACACAAAAACCTAACAAAAAGCCCCAAAAACAAAAACCCCCACAACAAACAGAAAACTGTGCCCTAAGCCCAGCATAATTGCATTTATAATTAGGAAATATTTTCTAGAGGTTACACTCAGCTCTTCAATTAAGTTTTACTGCATTTTGAATATTTTATTCTAATTGGACATGGTTTTTTTGTCTGAGTCTTTGATACCCTTTAAATGCGAAAAATACTCTAAATTCAGATATGCAGAAGTAGATAGTTTATATTCTGTAATTGCCACTTAACTTATAGTCGAAAAACTCAGTAGAATTAATTTTAGCTTTGGAAATGCTGGAAGATGCTGGCATTCATTATTCACCAAATGTAGGAAAATTACACAAGAAATCCTGAAAAATTTTATGGCATCAACACGTGAAAGCAGCATGTTTGGACACAAAATGACAAGAGTGCAGAAAAGCCAGAAAAAAAATTTGTGCATTAAGACTGTTTATGATAGTTTGTATGAAGTTTTGAAGCATTATTAAAGAATGATGTAAATGGATTTCAAATAGACAGTGATTAAGTAAGATGGAAAAGTAATCACTAAATTTTGAATGGATAAGATTCATCTTCCTTAACAGACACCTGAAACTGAAACATAGTGTTCAGCTCTTTGTCTAGATTTCCTCAAGATAGTGGCAATAAATGGTGGCTTTCAAATGACAGTTTAACAATTTATCCTTCTCTAAAACATCTGTCAGTGACTTTTGAGATGAAGCACCTTAAGGAAGTGCTGACTTCCCTCTACTGACTGTAGAGGAAACCTCATCTGCTAGGTGACATTATAACTGATATATTTTTATCAGCACAGTAGGATTCTTCTACTAAACTTTAAAATATAAATTCCTATATCTCAACCAGTCATCCTAGAGTTTTATTACTCATGAAGATAAACACTTCTGGAGTTCTTTCAACTAATCTATTTTAGTAGTTTACCTTAGATTTTAACTAAATAATCAGGTGTTTATGTAATAAATAGTAGGCACTCCCAGAAATGTTTATTTGTCTTCATCGTCCATAAAAAAAAGAGAAATGTCAACATGGGTATTCACACTTTAAAATTCTAATTTTTTCCTGGTGAGTTCCTCTAAAGATTCTCCAGCAGAAGCAATTTCATTCTGATGGGGTATGTTGGAAAGTTGATATCCATCAAACAGAATAAAAAAATCTAGTCACCCACAGAGCACATATCCATATTTATCTAACCCAACTTCTTCCAGACACAAAAGGAAAATTCTCTGGGATTTGGATCTGGCAAGAGATAAAACAGACATCAGCTCATGTCAAGATAAAGTTTTTAAGAACCCATTGTTTATAACAGCTGAAATTATACCAATATTTGTGTAGTCTCTCTCTACATTTTCATGGGATCTTATGTAGGAAATTAGCAAATACCTTTCTTGAATATATATAGTCAGAATTACGTCAAAATTAGGAATATGGAATTCCTCAGGACCAGAAGACATCTAACACCAGATAATGTACAAGAAAAGAGAGACTTCTCTGAGTGGGCCTCTACAAGAAGAATGCTTCATCAGCTTTGTGGTTCATTTAGAGGTCTAAAACCATATCACAGCAGATGGAAATCAGATAGCTAAATTTGTTATCACTCTAGCCATCTTCGTCATTCACTCACAAATGTTATTGCTCAAACATACAAATGTTTGAGTTATTTGTGCAACAGGTCCTGCATTGCTAAAGTTTTCAGTTTCCTAAATATAAAGTAGGGTTATTTCAATTTATTATGTTGAGTTAAACTTACTTCTTCTTGTCATGCTGATTTAGAAACTTTCTTCCAAAATATCAGGCATTCTGCTTAGTGGCAGAATCTATCAGAAGGACAATGTGGGAGATTGTCTGGTGGCTGAAGCTGCTTCAGCTGTCTGATTTTAATCCTCTGTCATATGTCTGCTGAAGTCTTTAGTGAGATAAAGCACTGCCAGGGATCAGACAGACTATTAGTGAAATAGATCTTAATTAAGAGTATTGACCTATCGTGAATTTAGGCCTATAGCTTTTTCTCCGATTCCACCTTGAAAATCCAAAGACAAAATATTTCTCAGGGGGAATGTTAGCTGACCTAGGTAAAATAAAAAACAAGTAGTATTTTTATTTAACTTCCACATAAAGTAAAAAAAGGCCAATTGGCAGCGTAGGGAATATCGGAATATAAAGTCACCCCGAGACAAGTTACTACGGGTTTCTACCCAGCACCTCATCTTAAATTGCACTAAATTACTAGATTAATTACACGATCTTAAGTAGCATTCCTGAATAGCTTATGTAAATTAAGAAATCATTCCTATAAGCTAAACATATTTAGTGTTTGTATTAAAATTAGTGAAATTGAAGCTCCACAGAATGTCAGGGTGACTGTTCCATACACTATCCTCCAACAAGAAGCTTCTAATCTATATATCAACGTCAGGATGAGAAAAAACTAAAAGTAATGAGAAATGGCAAGAAAAATGTGGCAAACTCACTATTTTCCAAGTTCATACTACAAAGCCTGTCTTACAGATTACCAAATTGAATAAATTCAGTATTATATAATTAAATATCCATTGACCATCCAGTAACTTTATGATAGCTGAAGAAAATAATGTAAAGACTATATAACATTTCTTCTCTGTCAAACCCAGAAATACCTAATTCCTAAAAAACCTCTATTTTTAGAGAGAGATGCCTTTCTAGATAGGCATCATTTCTGTAAAAACTCTTTGCAGAAACAATATAGAAAATGCATTTTTGTGAGAAACTTTTGGAATAGAAAAAATATCTGATTTGGTGATATGGAATTATGAATATACCTAATACAACATAAACCAATACAGAGAAACAACCCTTTGGTCGCCTTTATATGTAATAAGCACTGTCACATGAAGAAAAAGAAGGAAGTCTTTGTATAGAATACAATATTACATGCTGTTATTCAGTTTGTCTCAGAGACTGCATATTTTGTTAGGAAAACTACAGTCAAGGACTAAATTATTTATTTGTTAGAGGTGATAAAAACCAGGAAAGAGTTTTATAAGATGAATTGGTAATAGCCTTTTCATGGTATTAGAAACATTATTTCCAATAACCATAATTGAGTGGGCATGGTTTCTAATTCTAATGAATTTGCAGTTCACTGAGGAAATGTGAGCAAATGTAGATAAGAAATTTTTACAATTTTAACCATATTTCTCCAAGGCTTTTTAAAATGTGATAGATAGTTGAGACAGGTCAGTACAGATGTTTTTATATGACTTTTGAGCATTGAAAGATAACATTATGGTGTTTCTCCATAATACAGTTAAACTTGCCTGTTGGGTAGAGCTACTTTGGTAAAAATTCATATTTGCCATTGCACAGTTTCATAACCACATTTTGACAGCCGTGTTACAGTCAGAGATGGATGCAGTTTGCTTGCTTTTAATTTGAGCAATATAGAATTTATCTTTATGTGTCCTGTCCTGAAGAGTTATCAGTTCTTTTGTGCATACCACAACAGTTCTGCTTTATTAACTTGCTCTTTTTCAGATTTATCCTCCAGAGCAATCATCTCTAATCAGCCGTGTGAACCCACATGTGAAGGTAGCTGTATGGATGGCTAAGAAAACAAAGCATACCCATCACATAACTAGGGCCAAAGGCAAGAGTTTCTGAGAGCATTTCACAAAGGGAAAATGATAACAGCTTCTGCTTCTCTCGCTGAGCTATGAGATTAGGCTGCTTTGTACCAGAGAGGGGACCAGGTCACTCACCTATTAGTCTTTGCACAACCTCATTAGTGGCATGATGCAGCTCTTAAAAACCCAGCTTTGACCCTTGTTTAGTGACCAACATGGGACAAACAAGCAAAATAGTCAATTTTGTCTCTTTTGTTTCATACAGAAGGTGAAATACAACTGGAAGGAAACTTAGCAAGAGAGGAAATTGACTCAGAACAAGAGACAGATGATTTGTCTAGGCCCAAATATTTGTCAGATATGTTCCATATATATATATGTATAGAGCTGAATTCCTTCTAATGGACTCAGGTAGTACAGAAGAAATGCTAGAAATGGGAGATGAGTGAATTTCTCCCTAAGACATGCCTTTAAGCCATATTCAATTACCCGTGCACATGTAGCTACAAGATGCAGGAAACATGTCGTTACATTGCATCATCTATCATATCTGTAGTTTACAGTGAGGGTTTCCAGAGATCCAGACTCTCACTTAAAGTTCTGTGGAGTAAGCCAAAAGCATCCAGACTGGTTTTTTGGAAGGAGCCCTAACAGTAGGAAAATTATCCTTCTCAATGAGCCAGAACAAACCCAACTCATCAAACATAATTTTGATAATGAACATCACCATTTTACATTCAAATACTCCCAAAATGGTGGCAATTTATTAATGTCACATTAAAGGGCTCAATTCATTATTCCCTTTCAGTAAAGAGGCAGTTAATGAGTGATGCATGCACATGGACAAGCTTCTAATTAGAGCTTCTCTATGTGTTGAAAGCTTGGTGCTGGGATACTGAGTGGCTGCCAGCAGACTATTGACTTTTTTCCCTCTTTGCTGAATATGCCTATTTATACAGCTTATTGCTAATGAGATGCTAATTGAGTCTGCCATATCTAAATAAAAAAACCCTTGAGTTTACTGCTGAATCTGCTAAATGGAGCTCCATTTCAGAATATTCTCCCCTGATTCATTTTCCTCAGCACTCTCTGTGCTTGATTGAAAAATAATTTTGAGCAGTAGGAACAGGATGTCAATTAAAAAAACCCCAAAACAAACAGCATCACATTATTTCTAATATTAGTTTAGGAGAGAACCTGGTAAATTCATGCCTGGGTATTTACATTTAGTTTTACTTAAAACAATGCCAAAATGCACTCAAGTATTTGGTGAATACTGTGCAAAAATGTACAAATGCAAGTTTCAATGCCCTGGAGATGTTCCAATATAATCATTTTGTATGGAATGCAAGCAGCCTAAATGATCATCACAAAAACAAGAAAGCACATTAAGAAAAGTAGAATGAAAGCAAGGATTAGAGCCGTTAAATCATTTGGTTAGCTAGTTAAGGTTTGCACAGGAATGAAAGCAATCTAATGTGAAGATAAAGCACTGCTTTTATGGTCTTCAGCTTATTATTCATCTGGCACTAAATTCAGTTGAGTGCATTCTATACTATTTTTCTGTATAAAGTTTTATATTTTTAGGATAAATTTCGGAAACATTTTTAGCCCTGATTTTGGAAAAAAAATCTCTAAAAATATTTGATATTTTTCAGGCATCATACAGTGGCTGAAAAATTAATGAACAATGCCTTGGGGGTAAAATCCTTTCTAGACATGCCACCTAAAACAAGACTGCAAGACCCTTCATTGCATCAATCATCACGATTTTTTTATAGTGAGAGCAGTTTACTGTGACTTGTCTTGTGATTTTTTCTGAATGCTTCTCCATACTCTGTGAATTCTCCTAGGCTCTGTGAGTGAAGGCTAATCACAAAGACTTGGTGAGGAGCAGAAGACAATGACAAGTGACAAGACTATAGTAACCTAATAAGGAGAACACTGGATAAGCTCCTCCAAAAACAAACATAGGAAGAGAATAATCAGATCACTGCCCCTGCTGTGAAAGACACTAAGGTGTATCAAAAAGAGACTGTCTCTGGAAAGCCATCAAATCTAAAGGAGTTATTGCCTAAAGAGTTGTAGGACTTATCTTGGAGTGCAGTGGGAAGAGAACATGCAGACTGTGTAAAACTTACGAGCTGTCTTAAGGGAACTTGTGGAACATGTGAAATGTTTAAGGAAAGGACCATAAAGGGGAAAGAGATTGGTCAGTTTGCTCATCTGGAAAGCTCTGCACCTGTTCAGCACAGTCTATTTTATACTTTTACTAAATCCTTTTTGTGTCTTGGGGTTGGCTGTGTTTCCTATCTGAGGCTCTGTGTATATGCTAGAGAGCTCACAGCCAAATAAGATGAGTCCTAGGAGAAGAGTTCTATTTAACAAGCTCCTGGAGTGGAAAGTTGGTGCGTGAGGGGCCCAGCTCTGGATGACAGCAGCTAGGGGAGACCAAGGTCTGGGAGACAGCAACTGGCTCGACCAATTCCTCCCTGTAGGAAAAGGTCCATGCGTTCACGTATATGTATATATATGTGTTTGTGTGTGTATGTACACACGCTAGTGTATTCCACCAGCAAGCTTTAACCTGCTTTGCAGGAGGGAAGGAATAGGATCAAGCTTGATGTTGTTCACTATGTTTCTGTATGTGTGGCAGCACAGGCGTGGCTCTGTGAGCTATTTCGTGTGTGTGTGCTTGTGGAGAGGATGTGCTCATCCTCACTGCTAGCTGGAGCTGAGAGCATGAAAATGCAGCATCCCTGAAACTATGGGGCTGTGACAGGAGAAAAGAGCCTGGGTCCAAATTTATCTGTCTCAAAATATTTTACTAGAAATCTCACTCTCTGAGCCAGATAAGCTAGAGAGCCTTCATCATTGGAGATGTTTAGATTAGAGAAATAATCTGTCAAGAATGGTATAGATGCAATTGATCTTACTTGGGGTAGAATGGACAAGCTAAATGAGGTCACTTCCAGCCTTATGATCTCATTAATCTCCATCATTCAGACCATTATTCACACTCTCGGAAATAAAAACAGCCATTGACAGAGCTGGACTTGTTCTGCCTGAAAACAAGGAGAATAAAGGGCAAGCTTGTGTCCTGAAGGAGACTCAAAAGGTGAGCTGCAGTTACCTGAAAAGCAGTTACAGACCAGAGTGTCACTCTTGTCAGTAAATAAATGACGACAAGAATAAAGGGAATGAGAACAAACTGTGGATCAGATGGTTCAGATTAGACATTTAGGAAAATATTCAGCACTAGAAAAGCAGTGCAGCACTGCTGCAGGATTGCCAGAGCAGTTGAAGAAAACTTTCATCCTTTGAGTGGTATTTAAAGCTCAGCAGGATAAATTTGCAGGTGCCCTGATCTATTATTGTCAATGGTCCTGCTTCAAGGGGGAGCTGAACTGCGTGACCTGCAGCAATCCCTTACAACCAGCAGTTCTGTGATTCTGTGACCTCTTTGACAGCTGCTTTGAAAGACACTGTTTGGGCAGGTCGCGTTCCAGCAGTTTGTTAGCAGGATGGACACAGTCTGTCATGACTCAGCTGGGTAACTGATATGAGCGTGACTGGAGTTTTAGTACTTCTGTGTGCTCAGTGCTGCACTTTTCTGTTTCATCTTGAAGATAACCCCTTCAACAGCATGAAAAAATGGCATGATACTGCTTCACAGCTGTTATACCTGAATCAGCAATGCTGAGTTTTCCTTAGGATACTATAACCAAAGGGAACAGCCTACACTGTGGACTACCCATGCCTTGTAACAAATGATCAACTTAATATTTTGTATTGAAATGAAGCTTTTAATAGGACTTCTAACAAATGTGTTTGTGCAAAGGAAGTCCATGGCAATTCAAAGCGGTTTAATGCAGGAACAAAATGCCAGTTAGGAGTCTTCAGGTAATAAAATTAAATAATTTTTTTCAATACATCATCTTCCTCCACTGGTTATGGGCTTCATCAGATAACATGCAGATGTGTAGAATGAAATAAGCTCCCTTTACAGACAACAGAAAGGCATAAGAACTGTGAGGGCCTCATTTACACACCCTAAAGTTAATATTTAAAAGTATAGAAAGGAATTGTATTCATTATTTTCATTTTCCATAAAGGACCACTAAGGAAAGTAGCTTAGATGCATTTGTTCATATTGTAGGTGTCTCTGTATGCATAGATGAAAGATGAAGTAGAAGCCTTTGAAGCATTACAAAGCAGACAAAACTAGCATAGTGTGTGCAATAAAAAGAAACTTATGATGAGCTTCAGAATCCTTCTCTCTTAAGAACTGAGCTAGTAAAAAAAAACTTCCTGGTAATTTCCCCCACTCCTCTATAGCTAAGAGGTACTAGACAAGTTCCACGGAGGATTTTTGTTACTCACTGCTGCTCCTGGGTTTCCTAATCCGTGATGCACGAAGCTTTCCTTTGCTGATGATGAGAGTTAAAAAATGGTAGGGATTTCCCCAGATATTTTTTTTGGTTTTTTGTTCTGGGGATATTTTTGGACAGCAAAATGGTGCAATTCTACTATTCTATATCCATTTTACTGGGCCATATAACTACTTGAAATAGAAAGAAAGCTTAGTCTGATTTCCAAAGAGCTGCCTATTGAAATGAGATGACTATTTAGGGAGGATATCTGTGGTGGTGCGCCATTCCCTTCTCCTAAGATAGCGTCCCCTCACCCTTCTCCTTCCCACAATCCACCATTCCCCGCCAATCCTTCCCGCGCCCGGGAAATCTTCCCGCCTTGAGTTAGTTGTCAGTTATTCTTCTCTCCGCCCTCCGATTGTAATCATTGGTTGACGCTCCCTTGTACCACCCCCCCTGAGCTATCCCCATTGGTTGTGTTGTATGTGTCACCACCCCCATGCTTCTGTATATATTATGTTGCCAAGCCCTGCTCGGGGCTCTTCACCTCCCTACCACCGAGGTTCTCCCTTCCCTGCCTCCCTGTCGCCCTGGAACCTCTGCTCCCAAGGAATAAACCTTCATGTCTCCCCTGAAGAGCCGGCTCCTGCCTCTTTTATCTCCTCCTCCGCCGCCGTACCATCGACCGAGCCTGACCATCCTGCGGCCGCCGCTGCCAAGGTCCTGCCACGGACAGAGCGCGCTGTGACAGATATCAAGTAAATAAGTGTTCCAGAGCTTCAAAAGCGGTTATGTATAGCATCCCAAATGAGCCTTTCAGTGCCTTTCACATAACATTTTCCTTCCACCTCCACCACCATCATAAGCCCATCAGTTGAAATGAGGAAAGGGCTGCTAGCTTGCAGATTTGGATAATGTTAGGTGAATCTCCTTTCAACATGTCTAGAAGCTGAAGCTTAGATGTATGGAGAATTTTGATACCAAAAGCTTAATCTTGTCCTGAAACTGTTTTAATGTGTCTTTGTTTATGTAACAGTCTGGCACATGCTTTGAACTAGTCATCTGCTCTGAATAGAAAGAGGCAGATGGCAATTCATCACACCTATCTTAGACATATACATTTGGACAGGATGAAAAACCTTCTGGAAATGCTTAACTTCTCACTGGATCTAACTCCTATTTATGTTCTTAATTTTAACTTTGGAATTTGTCATTGAAATTGTGCCTGATATAATGACATGTCTATACCATAAAATCCAACATGCTTTAACACAGTGTGCCTTCCTGAGGTGAATAGATCATACTATGTAGTGTTCTTCAATGGACACAAAATGCTTCAGGACACAAAATACACAATATGTCAAAATTATTTGTTCAAAGATAATAATATTACTTCTTGATGTATGATACCACATTTGCATAATTCATCATTGCTCTGTGATGTGAATAATTGTCAGCTGGACCATATGTTAGGGAACTTTGCTTCACAGCTCCCAGTGCTTCTGAACCTTACAGAAGTCCATAAAATGTTTTATTTAAAGCTATAGGGTTGGCTTGCCACAGGTGTCACTGAAAATAATAAGGACTTAGGCACTCAAGTATTTCAATTTATTTTGAAAAAGTTCTTTTATAGTGGAGTCATCTGACTGCATATAATATCTGCTGTATCGAATATCATGAAACGTTATCTCTGGAAGCAATGAGATACACCTTTGGAAATAAGGCAGACAGGACCAACAACAGCTGAGATAAATTGCCCCAAAATTTACATCCAGACATCTAAATTTAGCCAAAATAAAACCCACCCTCATAGCTTTAACAGAAGTAGCCAAATGCATTTTAAATCTATAATGGCAGAAATGGCACCAAAAGATAGTAAGAAATCCTAAATTGAATTATTCTTTGTACATGCCTCCCTATCCTTATTTGAACAGGACAAAGACCTCTAATTAACTATAAGGCATAGTATGATGTCATTTCCAGAATGATAGCACAGTAAGAAAGCCAAGATCAACCATGTCACATGACATACACATTATAAGAGATACTTCCAGTTTGAAAGCAGTAATGCAGGTGTGGAAGGTGCTGATGAGAACTTATCTGAATTGCTATGCATTATTCATAATTTATTATCAAAATGAATATATCTGCACTGAAAGAGGAGGAAAAAGGGATTATCAGGATGATCAGGAAAATCAAACAGCTGTGTGTGAGAGAACAAAGAAAAGACATGAAGGTGGAAGTGAATATTAATGCCCACACCAGGAAGATTTCTCTTAGCAATGAACAGCATCTCTCCATGACACCATGTGTTGAAGGGGCCAAAGTGCAGCTAAACCCCTCAGCTTCCACCAACACTTCTGTCTCAGGGATTGCCACAGCACACATGAACAACATCTCACATGCCAGCTGACTTGCAGAGCACACATTGAACCAAAGTGCACTACAGGGATTGTTACAACCTCTGTTACCTCCTTCTCTGGGATGCCTCTCAGTCTGGTCATGTGAAGATGTCACTTTTAGAACAGGTTGGATAAACTATCCTTTTTCTTTGCTTGGATGCCTGGAGAGGGGAAAAACAGGGAATCATTGTAAAGATCCTGATGAGTTAGTCTTACAGCAGCTACTCACCTATGTGTCCTTGGCTACAATGAGAAGAAATACATTTCAGCTCATTTACCCCAAATTTGATGCTTCGAATAAAAAAACAAGCAAGCAAGCAAACTAACAAACACCAAAAAAACCACACCACAAGAAACCAACAAAGCAAGCTTTTCCACAGATTATGACAAAGCCAACATATTTTAAGGGTAATATTACAATCTTAAATATTGCAAATATAATAAATATGATAGTAAAAATATGGTTTTGGAAAGGAACTGGATATATTAAGCAATCAGCCTTAAAAGAGACTTCTAATAGATAAGTTTATTGGCCTACGCTGTTATCTAAGCCTCCCTCTTCTTTCTCCTGGGAATACCTGCAAACACTGAGATAATCCACTTGGAATCTAGCTAATTTTTATCTCCTGAAAACACACTACTTCTTAGAGGTAAGCAATTCATATAGCAGGTCACGCATATACAGGATATGTGTTCATGTTAAGAAAAAAAAAAAAAAGTAATATATATATATATGTTTTCCATACCTATTTTGTGTGGTTTTAGACACAGCAAGAAAACATATAATAGCTAATCAAGTGTAATTTCATATTATTTAATTGATGTATTTATATTCTTAACTTTTTGTTCACCTTGTTTTTCATAGCTGCTGTCTTGACATCTGTTTGCCAGTATGATGTCCTATGTTGAAAGACATTTGGAGATTTTTCCAAATAGATGTTCTGCACAAAACTGCTCTCCCAATATTTTATAATTTAAATGTGAATTATCTTGAAATACAGAGTCATAATTTGCAGTATACAATTACATTTAGAAGAACTAAATATTAGCATTACTACAGTCAATGCTATGTTGCATTTGCTTCATTCTTTTTATGATGGTTTCTTACATATCTGATGTGAGTTCCAAGGAATTAAATATTCCTCCCTTTTTCTTTTTAAGAATTATTCATTATTTAAAAGCTTAATTATCTGGATGCTCATTTTGATAATCCTAAAATAGAGGAACTTTATTTGCAGAGGTTGAATGTGTCACATTATCCAAAAATAAGGCTCATTCTAAGATTAATCCTATTCTTACATGGTGGTATTCTGAAAACACTCATTATTGCCATAAAGTCTTTGAAAATCAAGTCTGATATTTAACATGCTTATTTAAACTTAGTGCCTATATTGGTATTTGACTGCAAAGCTAAAAGATTTTTACAACACAGTGAAACGCATGTGTCGTCCATTTAATGCAGCTGTAGACTTCTAACTCATGGGTAGTTCATAATAGCAAGCTTTATGCCCCAAGTACGTACAACAGAATAAAGGAATTTTCCACACATATGTTCACAGAACAGTATAACTTTTGACAATGTTTTCGGATTAAAATTTCTGCTGGAATCAATGAAATACAAGTTATGAAAAACAAAATAATATTTTACTTAACATTTGACCTAGTAAATATTTACATCAGTAACACTTTCAGTTATTTATGTTGTAGGGACTGCACTAATCTCTGGATTGCTCAGAATATCTTTTATCTTCACCCCAGACTAACCACATTTTTTAGTTTGCTTTTTATTGGTTACGTAATTGCATAAAATACTTCTATTTTCACTTCATATCGATACTTCATTAAGTTCTAGATGGCATTTTAGAAACTCTTAGAAAATATGAATAACTTTATATACACTGAAATTATTTTTACTACAGAGATTTACCTAAAAAGGACTTTAGTTCATTTCAAAACCATGAAAAGATGGTCTTCAGCCATTGATTGCTTGAAGACAAAGCTAATTAAATTGTAGAATGAAGTTTAACACTTATTTAGTAAAGCATGTAAAAAAAAATCAGAATACTACGAAATGTGACAAATAAACTCTCTACAAAATCACTTACATTTGTAATTTGATTAGCAAATTCTAAACACACATAAATATACCAGTGATCCAGATTATATTTTTATGTCCGATATTAATTTGTAGAAAATGAAAGTCACCAGCATTTAAAACATGATCTTTGACAGAAAATTAAAAAAAAAAATTCGAAGCAAAACCAACTATTACATTAGGTTTCATATTATGAAGTTGATGTTGTCTTTATTTGCACATCATAACACCCATTCTTTCTCTGTTCTCAGGCTCTATACCCTGTATTGAGTTTATTTAGTCCATGAGTCAGTCTGAATGATGTTTTGTTTTTCAGACCACAGGTGTATGTGACCAACAAAAGCACAACTTTCTGTAGACCTGGACAGCTCAAACATATTTCATACAATAGACAATTCACATGGACATCAAATAAAGGGTATTTAAAGTAATATAGGATATTCATCTGCAAATTGCATTTGCATATCTGTAGGCTTTGAGGGTGAATTCTTCTCATTTTAATAATTAATTCTTTTAAGAGTGTCTATATTTCTGAAAAACTGACAACTTTCTAACAGCACGAGCTAGTGTGTTAAAAGTTGTAAGCTCTCTCCACAGTCCTTGTAAGTATATCCAACCCTTTTTTGTACAACTCCACTTGATAGAAGTTGGACCACCCTGAATTAAAAGCAAGGAGAAGTTATCCTATTCAGAATCTAGGTATTCCAGCCTTGTGCGTGACCTGTTGTACTGAACAAAGTTACCTCATTAGGTAAAAAATTACAATTCTGCCTTTGAGGTTAATTTTTGAGGGAAAAGAAAAAAAGTCCTAATAGCTCTTGAGGATGGTGGTCATATTTTTGTACATTTGTTAAAAAAACAGTAAGAAATTTAAAAATAGAAATTACAATTTTTTTCTTTATTTTGTATGGTCATAGCACTGAGAAGTCAGAGTGATGAAGCAGGGCCCATTTTTACTCATTTTGTGCAAATATAATGTGTGTATATATATAAATTAAAGTTTGACTTTAATAAGCTTATAAAATGTGTTTGGTTCTGGAATTTATAGCGTATTTGAACAACGTTTTTCATACTGACACTTTCTAATTTTTGCCATTATTAGGATCATAAGTTTAAAAAGATTTTTCTTTCTTGTAGAGAAATAAACAAGCTTAATGGATGAGTCACCTACTTTTTGCTTTATAACCCTTGTAAAAAAAAGTTTTTGTCTTTTCTAGGTAATTTGGCTTAAAAAAAGACAGCCTAGGTCCAAAAGAGATGGATCATCATTGTAAATCTTAATCACTACACACTCTTTATATGATGTAAAAGGAAAGTTCAGTATCTCACAAAGTGAGAAGACACCAAAACCAAAAAGTGGATGTTGCCATTGAAAGAACAAATGTAAATCACACTTCCTGGGGAGAATCTAGATGTTTTCATTCACTTGAGGATTCTAATCTTTAAAATGTTTTGGCTTGGAATACTTGAACTGGGTTAGTCAAAACATGTGGGGTCTTACAGGGGTTTCCACCATTATGAGAAGCACCACTGCCTGTTAGAGCTGGGTGTCCTGCATTCTGTTCCCTGCTCCCTCTCATATCAATGGCCATCATTCATCCTCTACTTCACCCTTGATCAGTGAGATATAATTTATTAAGGGCTATAGCTTTTCCAGCCCATTTTGTTTTAATGTATTCTAACAGTATAGAGTAATCCAGTCTCTGCCAAGCTTAAAAATAAAGCACCCATTAGGAACTGGATTGCACAAGAATCCTAACAAGGCAGAATATATTATATTGAAAACATACTGATATTGAAAAAAGAGATGCTTACGGTTCCCAAACCTAAAGTAATACACAGATAAAGCAACATTGGTAGGAAATATAAACTCTAATCTCATCCCAGATGAATTTAAATAAGTGTTGGAAGCTCTATTTCCCCAAACTTAAGTTAAATCCCTCACCAATGAGCTATTTCTGTGTTTTAATGAGGTTTAAATTATATCTGTGCTCTGAGAACTGCTGCTCCACAGGTAGTATCAACTTCCTGATGCTGAGTACATTGGTGCTATTAGGATTCTACCTAGAAGCATAAATTTAGGCTGCATCTATTCTAGTAAATTACAAAGTGCCAGTGACCATTCCCAGCACCGTGATTCAATCATCTGAAGTGTTCAGTTTTTAGTGTCATCCCTAATAAAGCTGTGGCTTTGGCCGATTCCTACTTCTAATAACCATTTTTCGAAGTTATCCTCTTTCAAAAGTCTGACAGACTTTAATAGCATGGACGTAGGCCGTTAAGAACCTAAGTCCAATTATGGGCACCAGCAGTTGACTTGTATATACTGTACACTGCAATTTAATGGTTAATGCTGCAGCTCTGGTGACTGGGCAGCTTTAGAAAACAAAATAAAAATAATTATGGAATTAAGCAGCTTCAAAAATAGGTTAGAGTTTGAGGAATGAACACATTCAGACTCATGTCATCTAAGTCTCATTTTCTTCAGGGAGACTCCTGAAATTAGGATAAAAGTAATCTCAAGTATTATTTTTTTTTCTCCAGTACAATAAGAAAATACATTTTTGAGGTTAAACGTAGAAGTCTCCCTTTCCTAAGTGGAATAAATTTGTGATCTTCTGTTTCACTTCAAGACAATTTCCAACAGTAAGCTCCCTGTTAACCTCCCTCTTATGTGGATTGCAAGTCTGAAAAGATTAATCTAATCTCGTAGACCATTTCCATTCATGGCTTCTCATTGAGCATTATGAGTAGATTTTTTTTTGCATTTGTCTGCAGGGTATTATGTCATCACTCAATCTACAGCTTTAAGGCCATTTTCAGTTGTCTTTGCTTCTTTTTAGCCATATATTTTGCATGTTTCTAGCACATTTCTATCACCTCAGGAAGTCGGGTTGTTATTTCACTACTATTTTATGTGCTATCAAGAAGCTAAATATGCTGTTCTAAAGAAGAAGAACCCATATATACAACAAAATTAGTGCATCACACTGACATTCTGTTTAAGACACAAAGATCATAATCCAGCATTTCCTGCAGGGACAAAAATCACTTGCAAGCAAATATTAGCACAAGACACAGAGGGTCGCCAGGCCCCGGAAGTTCTGCTGTGCTTATAGCTGCTGTTTCAGTGTTCCTGAACTCACCTGTCATAAGAGGTACACAGTTTCATATTTCACTATTATTATTTTATCATTTGTTGATTTCCCTGTCATTCGGCACAGGATATGATTTAAAAATACTGAAGACATTTACAGTTTTGTTCATTTGTGCATTTTGTGAGGGTTTCTTAATTCAGCAATTTCATATTTCACTTCATAAACAACAAAGTTGGCATAAATTTGATCTTAAATTTTGTGCTAAATGTGGGCTGTTTTACTTTACAAAGAATACGATTTTTGAAGAAAAATTTAAACCCCATAATCTTTGCTTGGAATATTTTCCAATTATCAAAAAGTAAAAATGTTTGGTTGAGGGTTTGAGGGCTTTTTATACATATACTTAAAGCTGTAAAACATTATTTAGGAAAGTTATGCTCATAACCTAATTCTTATTAAGACTTTCTTCATGACACTGAAAAATTTTGTATTTAATTCCTTTCAAAATTTGCACTGTGCTGCTGAGATTGTTTATGTGCTGATCAGACCTTGTTATTAAAAGGATGAAGGTGGAACAAAAGAGTCAGGGTTTAACTACATAAACTTAAATTACAGATTCCTTAGCCATGCAAAAGGGAAGGAACTCCTAGAAAACAAAAACGGACATAAATATCTTTCCTTCCAGAAATTTTAAGAAACAAAAGCCTCATATAAATTATAGTTCATTCCTGTACTGTTGAAATTCCATTTAAAATTACAGCCCAAATCTCTTACACACATCACCTCCACTACAGAAAGGTATGAGAGGGACAGATAAACAAGGTGTATCAGTGGAAGGCAAATCAGGTATGGCGTATAAAACACGTATCAGGAAAGAATTTTCGCCTCTTTCCAGATTCCAAGGTAAGTATACCAATGATCATTTTTTCCTGAATTAATGTTTCCTACTTGTTGTTGGGCCAGTACTGGCTTTCAGCTTAAAAAACTCCAAAGCTGCTTCTCCCTTTCTATCATATGTCTCGCTTCAGATGCTTATACATGTATAAAGAATAGACCTAGAATAATGAAAACACAAATAGCATGCTACAGCTGTCACAAGGCCTTCTGGCAGCAATAAGGCATTCTTAGAGTCAATAATTTTATATTTATCTTTTGAAAAAAAATGTAATAATTTTTATTTAAAAAATTCTTCCCAAAGCATATTTAATCACCGTGTATAGAAAAAAATAAATAAAACAAACACCGATTTTGATGATCTCAACAATTTTGCACAGACCTTATAAGTTTCCGTAGAGGTTCCTATCAAAACCAGGACAAGTAAAGAATTTCTGATTAATGGGCCGTTAAAAACATTTGTGTGTGTGCGTGTGTGTGTGTGTGTGTGTGTACACATATATAAATGTATATATCTATATGTATATATATTTAATATTAATTATCAGGGGTTTTTTTACATTGTTTATAGCAACCATTTCCTCTGGTTGTCATATCCAGTTGGAGTTATGTAAAAAGTTTACTTTTTTCTATGTTATGCCATTAAATGCTAAGTTAATATAAGTTATGATATGCTAGTTTTTCTTAAAAAATTGTTTTCCTAAGTTTCACTATACTTTAAGAGATGGACATCACACCTAATTTTCACTTCTATTAAATAAGAGAGACCTGTAGAGATTAGGCAGCCACTCTGAGGCATGAAAACAGACTGTCAGTGTTTTCTGAGAAAATCTTGGCCTGTGATTAATGATCCCCTTGCACATGAATGCTTATTTTGTTCAGATACATGATATATCTAAAGTTTAATATTGAATTACAAAAAATAGTGTTTACTTCCAGGAGACCTTTGGGAACAATAGCAACCTTCAAAACCATCCCTGAATGGTTTTGTTGTCATCTATAATAACTATTATTACTGGTTTATTTGTCAAGTTAATGCAAGTTGTTGTAGGTATTATTTGTCTTATGTGCCTAAACTCATTTCTTGCATAAATTTTTTAATAACAATGCTTTATACTTGGCTTTTTATCTTATTATGCAATGGTAAGATAGGACTAATTATTCAAAATTTCTGAGGTCATCTTCTGTCTTTAACCTAAACCTGAAAGACAAATATTTCAGAAAATAAATCTCCCTGTACATTCTTTGTTGTTCCTTGGTAAACATAACTTTGAGTAGAGTATCTGCCTCAGATAAGAGACAGCAGGCAAGGACAAGGCACCTTCATAAAGAGAATACACAAACCTTTTATCTACAGACGGAAGGTATGTTATACCTCTGTACCATGAACTACTACAGTGTAGTGCAGACTCAGAAAATGAGTTCTTTGGAAGATTTTGTTTCTTGTAATCTCCAAATTTATTATATAGAAATCAGTATTTCCTGAATTCTTTTCTTATTTTTCAGTCAGAATACAGATAGTTGTATAACTTTGAGAATAAATGTAAAAGTTCCGCTTTCATGCAGCCGGAGTTCTTGGCCTTGACAATGAACAAAACTACCAGTTTCCATCTAGAATTTGTATTACTCAGTCTATGTATTTAAATGTATAGCTATTATGAGAACAACCCTGATGTCCCTCTGCATGTGTAGAGCTAATTGAAACTGAACTTTGGGCACTAGAAATGAAAGGGCAACGGCTTTCCTAGATTATGTGAATAAAATGCTTATATTCTGTTACTCTCTAATGTATTTTAAGAAATATAAGTTTAATTTTCTATATTGAAAAAAAAGAAAGAACTGTCTGTGAGAACATTTTGGCTTAGAGCAGAAAAAAATAAACCCTTTTATAAGGCATACTCAGAGGAAGAGTCTACTTATGACCTTGTGAGGATAAAAGTGTTCTGTGTCTTCTGGTACCTGTTTTCATCTTGATACACAGGATGGCTTTTAACAAAAAGAGCAGCCAGTGAATTAAGCTGTAAAATCTATGTCATTTTTAGTGAGATGATTATGAATGACTTGTAGCTGTTGTAGGGTTATATTTGGGCATATACAGTCTGAATGCTACAGTTTGCAACACGCTGAAATAGGTGAGAATACCATTTTGAATTATCTGTTCAAGTGTTGAAATTTATTTGTCATCAGAATGTTCAGTGATTTTTTCTTTCCTTTCCCACACTGAAATGTGTGGTTTAAAGCTTCTTTAAATTCAGCTGTCTGCATCTCGTTTTATTTCTGCCTGGATTACCCATGGACAAATGCTGTAAGAACAGGACCCCACTGTTGTCCAGTGCTCATTGACTTCTTGTGAGCACGGTCTCCCTACTCTGCTACTGGTATCACCTTTATGCAGCATTCAAGACTGGGTAGCTTTGATAATATCTTAAGAGTGTGAGAATGGTTTACTTCTTTATAACATCATCAGAGCTGTTCAAGGGTAGTAAATGGCCATGTATAAACAAAGTGTTAATCCATTATCAAAACTAACAAAAATCTCGTTATACAGTAATGAAGTCCAAGGTAATATGTCTTTATTATTCTTCTTCACCAAGGAGTCCTTTTCTGACAGCAGTTACAATGAAAACCCAGCCAAAAATCTTTGAGCTTTAATTAATAATTGGGTAATGAATCTGAAAGACAGTAGAAGTCTAAAAGCCAGTCTCCTATCCTGTAAATCAACAGCTTGACTTTTTTTGATATTTTTTGGAACCTAATGTGCGCCAGAAAAAATCTATTAGCACACTCGAAAAAAGAACTATTATTAAGGTATTAGCAATGCATCTCTGACCGAACATCTCAACTGGTCTGTGACTTAGTGTCTTATCTTACCTGCGGAGCTTCCTTCAAACCCCATATTGGAAAAACAGAAAAAGAAAATTCATTATAAAAAGGCAAAACTAATATATTTTAAAAGGCCAGAAAACAACATGTAAGAAACACTCTAGTAAGAGAAAAAGTAATATTTATTATTATTGAAAAGCTTCTTAGCATCTATAATAACAGAATAGGAAAAAAACATTCATGTAAAATTGTAGTTCCTAAGGTCACTAAAAGGAGACATGAAGCTTAGGATTAGTCAGCACTATCATCCCAGAAAATATGATACTCTGCATATTTAAACAAGAATGCAGCCTATAAATCTAAAGTCATAAATACTGACTTATTTGGTATTAATAAGGCATCAACTGCCTGTATCTGAATTTGGATAGACACATAAAAATATACGGACACTTTGAAGAGAGTTAAGCCAAATCAATTAGATTAATCAATTAAATTAGTCAAATCAATTAATTATACCAATCAAAATTGTAACAAGTTTGGAAAACATGCCCTTAAAAAAACATTTCAAAGTGTTGAACTTCAGCCTAATATTTTAGTTTAAACAAGTTAAGAATGCATTTATAGAATCACTCCTTAAATTCAAAAAAGGCAGTAAAAAAACTATTTTTGATATTAATTACTGCCATGACGGAAAAAAACTATTAATTTGGGGCAAGAAAGCTTCAGAATAAAAAATCTTTTCATAGGAAGAATACTGATGTACTGGAAAAGATCCCTTTTTATTTATTCACCATCTTCTAATAACGGAGTAGATGAAGAGCTGCCATAAAGTATACCAGGCTTTGATTCAAGGTCATGTGCATGACGTCTACTGAAAAATTTCCAGGATCAATAATTTTACATCTAGAGGTATTTTTATGCTGTATTTGCAGAATTTTGACGGGCTTCTGACGAAGATTTCTCCAAAATTTAATGTAATTACAGAAACCAAAGTGTTCTTGTGGCATAGTTTGAAGAGCAACACTAATCTTCACCTACATGTACTCACTGTCTTGGGGAGCTTTGCACTTCATTAGGGTATCTAAAGCCTGGCTGCAAGTTTGGTGTCTAAGGCAGATCAGATCTATCTGCTGCACATTTTTAAAGACAAGTTTTCCATATAAGTGTCCTGAAAGGTCTTTACTGTATTTAGAAATTCCACTAAATGATTTCGTATTTCCTGAATATGTGTGACCCAAACTGTAAATGGTAACAATGACATGGATCTCACCAATGATATCTCTCTACTGAAGAGAAATTATCTGAAATACTCCTATTCATTTAGATGTCTGGAGATGTCTCCTTTACTATCCACATTCCTTGAAACATCCGTGACTGGCAACAATGAAGGGGGATATGGGAAACAGCCCATATCTTAATCATTAAAACAACATCAACGAGGCATAAAAGTAGCTTGCCTGAATAAAAAAATAAAAAGTGCAAAGGATCTCAACAGAGGCTTGAGTGAGATTTTCATATGTGAAAATATGTATGCAGATAATATGGAAGTAGATAATCTGAAAACATAAGAATGGCAACTGTAAGACAAAAGTTTATGGAGTCCACCGCAATGTTCCTGGAAGCAGTAAGTAGCAGATGACGAGGAAACCTGTGAATATAAAGAATAAAATAAAAATAAAAGTAAAAGTAAAAAATAAGAATACATTTTATAACTTCTATCTAAACTTCAACTTAGACTCACCATCGCTAAATAGATTTTCATCATTCTACTAAATAAATACTTAGATACAGAATTGCCAGTCTTTTATCAGTGGATTTCCTCAGCTTCACTGCATCATTAAGTCTTGCTTACTGTTCACTTCAAAGAGCTAAAATTGAAGCATCTGCATTAAGAAGAATGATATTTGCCTTTCAAGAAAAAAAAAAGTGGAAAAGAGAAGGTTAAAAAGAAATATAAACATGGTAAAGGAAAGATTTCCAAATGTATTTTTATATTTAGTATGAGGAAACAAAAGTCAAACAGTTTTATTTTTGCAACATTACAGAACAGAAACTTATGAACAATTATTGCACTGGGAACAAAATAACCCTTGAAACTATTTCTTTAATAGTTTGTCACCGGTGTTTCAACTAACAAATAAATTTAATAATGGGCTCTCAAGGGTATGTTATATATATTAAAAAAAAAAAAAATCAGAACCATCACAATTTCTCTTTGGTAATATGTCAAAAAAGAGAAGAATAGTGGAACATAAGCATAGATAAATAAATCAATAGAGTGTAGACGATAAATCAATGAAAAAACACTTTTTTCAAATGCAAATGGACTGTCTGTGTAAAAGACAGATCACACACTTTACAGAATACATGGTAACTGAAGAGTCAGAGGTAGATTTATGGGAAAATGCATATCTTCAACATTATTAAACACACAGGACTCTACCTGCCAAGATATTTTATTTTCAAACTTGACCTCTAAAGCCTGTTGGGACAGTGCTTCACCAATGACATCTTCCTGGTACACTCTAGGTGAGTCTTAGTGCAACATGGCAGCTTTTCAAGTTGCACACTATGATATTTCAATGATCCCCAGCATCAGATTTAGTATCCTGGGCTGTTGCAGCAGCATTCAGATGCCTGTTCATGAACCAGGTGAATATTAGGTCTTGCCCTGAGTGGTAATCATAAATATAAACACTACTTGAACCCCTTCTGTAGGGAAGTCAGTTTTGAAAGATGAGCACATCAGTAGCCAAGAATATATTCAGATTCACACAAAGTTTTGCTGAGATCAACCCCGAGTTCTGACAGCAATAAAAAGGCATAATCAGATGTCCTCAAGAATAATTTAATGAACAGATCAAATATGTCAAAGTCAAAGACGGTGGTCTTACGTCTTTACTGAAAATAAGTTCAGTAAAATTAACTCTAGTGTGCAAATTAAATTCACTTATTTTCTTTTTGCTTGTTTGTTTGTGTTAGGTTTCTTGGTGTGTTTTTTGTTGTTTTGTTCAATTGATTGTTTTTGTTTTATTTTTCTTCTAATGATATTTTTAAAGTGATACTAACAGAAATTAACGATATATGTACAAACATATATAGGTAGGTAGGTCCGTGTGTGTATACATGTAAGTATGGTAGACTATGGCAATAAAAGAAACCTGTCTGCAGATTCTTAGAAGTGTTTATAATCACCGGTAGATATTTTTACCATATCAATGATGTAATGGATTTATTTGGACAGGCAGAAAGATTTGGAGTGATCTCTAGCCTCAATCATTTTAGCTTTTCATCAGTGAACTTTTAAAAGGAGCTTTGTTTGACAGCTTCAACCATCTTGAAATTAAAATTTTATTCTCAAAATCTTTTTTTATGGGCAAAGAGGAAACATATCTTACACATTAAGACAAGAATCTATTGTTAGCATAATTGAAATCTTATCAGTCTGATCGAAGTATCTTTATTAGTTGCAATTAAATTATCACAAAAAGGAAAGGCTGCTTCTGTACAGAAATTCAATAGCAGTAATAATACAATTTAAATTGTTACACACACACACGTTTTCTACCTCTCTTTCTGATGTTCTGCTCACCCATCCACTGCTCCTCTGGGTCCTGAAATAATTTTCTTCTGTCAATGGTGATGGGATGTATCATAACAGAGTGTCAACATCTGTGGTCCTCTGCTGGGACCAATATGATGATGGAGTTGATGATTTCCTCATGGTCATTTTGTTAGCATGCTTTTACATCTTTGTTTGCTTCTCGTTGGTCTGCACTTCCATGTAACAGCAGAATTTAATAAATTTATTGTTTTTTGAGGGTGCTGGATATTATTTCTTTGTTTTATTTCTTACTCCCAAAGCTAGCTTTGTCTAGGTGCAGGTCTCTATTTCTTTAATTGACCGTTGGTGCACACATTCATAGCCATGGGGTTGCCAGTCTCAGGCCTGTGCCCCTTTTCCCACCATTCCTACATTCCTGTACTTTTCTAAGTAACCTCCTGGATCTCCACTTCTCAATGCCTCTGTTATCATACCAGGTCTGCTTTCTTTATACCAAATCATTATGAAAGTTGATAATTTTTAAGGTCCCTTCCAACTCAACCCATTCTACCATTCTACAATTCTATGATTCTATGATTATGGTGCCATAACAGGAATGCTGTAGAGATAAATAAAACTGAAACCAAGAAGCCATTGTCAACTAGCCTTTTTGAAAAACAGCTGTCACAGCTAAAAAAAATAAAGCAAAGGTGCAGATAGGTCTAGTTCAGACAAGACAAACTCAAGAAATCTCTGTTTTGAGGCCCTGCGTATATGGTGAAAAGTCTGCACCATGTTACTGGCAATTACAATACTGTTTCATAGGACTAAATGGTTACTCAAGACAAAAATGCATGAAGGAGAGCAGAATTAGAAAACAAAAAAAAAAAAGCAGCAATTTCTGTATTTAAAAGATGTGGGTCTCTGAGTACTTAAAATTCATGGTTTAGTTTTTCATAGCTTTTCAGTACAAAAACATAGAATCATAGAATTGTTTGGGTTGGAAGAGACCTTAAAGCTCATCAAGGTCCAATTTCCCTGCCATGTACAGGGACACCTTCCACTAGGTCAGGTTGCAGTGGGTGAGCAACTGGCTCACGGGTCAGGCACAAAGGGTGACAGTGGATGGGGTGACATCGGACTGGTCACCTGTCACTAGTGGGGTTCTGCAGGGCTCCATCCTCAGCCCTGTCCTCTGCAGCATCTTCATAAATGACCTGAAGGTCATAGGATGAAGGACTGGAAGGGATACTCAGCAAACTCGGAGATGATACAAAACTGGGAGGAGCTGTTGACTCCCTCCCTGCAGAGAGACCTCAACAAATCAGAGGACTGGGCAAACATCAATCATATCAAGTTCAACAAGGGAAAGTGCCAGACTCTGCATTTCATATCTGCCTCATTCACTTATGCAGCCAGCTAGAGGAAGCCAGATTGTTCAGTAGTTCAGGACACTAGTTACTGATTTTTATTTTTTTCTTTTGTGAAATCTGAGGCTAAACTGAAAGTTTTAAATTCCTGAAAGACATGACTCTCAAAATTCTGAACCTGGGATCAAGGTAGGTTGTATCATGCAGACCATATCAACAATAATCATGGAAGTGAAAACCTGTTTGAATTCTTCCTATTCTAAACCTAAAAAAATAATTTAAATATAGTAGAATCAATAGAATTGATTCAGATTCATTATTTAAGTTCCTTGGCGTTTGCTGAACAACAGCTCTGCAAAAAATTCACAACATTTTTCAATATTAAAGTTAATGGATTTCATTATCTGATATACTCCCTCCCTGTGATTTGTGTTCTGTCTTGTTGACTGTGATCATGCTGCCAAAGAAAATTTTTATCTGTTTTGTCCTTGGAATGAAAACTTGGTAAACATATAAATATATGTTATTTTATCTATATGTAATATACATACAGATATATTTAGTTTCCAGTTTCTATCCCCCTTTAGCTGTAATGGCACACTAAAAGGTAACCAGCTGTGAAGGCATCAGTGGGGAGGAAATCAATGATTTGGTGCTCAGCAGTTCCCTACCAATTGCTGAACTATTGACTGACTACCAATCAATTGCTACACTGCTCCTACTGAGTCCCATAATGTAAATAAAGCACATGGCTCAGGGGAAGAGGCAGCAGGATTCATAAAAAGTGGAATGGAGCGTCAAAGAACGTAAGGGTAGATTGTAATGAAAGAACAGAACAAAGTGGGCAGAGTGGAAAACAAGGCCAGAAAGTTTCATTCCAATGTGTAGGTGTAATTATGTGAAAGTCAAAATTGGTGCTTAAAGATGGGGAACTGCACAAATATAGAAGGACGCTGAACTAATTTTGGGGTACTGTTATTCTCCCTTACCTTCTGCTTCTCAATAAAACATACAGATTTTCAGGAACTCTTTTGCACTCCATTTCCAGTGACACACAGTAACAAGTGAAGTATGAGATAACACAGAAAAAGCAATATCATGGGAAATATGAAACAGATCTAAATTAGTTATAATATTGTACTACGCCTACTGTAATTGTTGTCAACAACAATAAAAAAACCACGGAAGAGAGATAAAGAATAAAGCTATAAGTGCAAAGATTTGTGCTTCTTGAGAGTTTTGGTTCTTTTTAATTTAGTAGGGCACTGTTAGTCCACAATCCACATCAATAGGCAATTGTAGACTCCAAATATGTCTTACATCTTAACTTTGCCAATCTCTGCCTACCTTTGAACAGACAAAAATCAATGGAGTAGCTTTAAACCACATGCAAGTTTATCAAATAAGAGTGGCATATGAACCAAGAAAGCAAAATAACTAAGATGAACTACCTAACAAAAACATAAATTTATCAGGACATAGGACAAGCTTACTATAATAGAAGACCCAAGACCCATAGTGAAAGATCGAGTAGCTGAGTTTTGTCCTGAAAATCTGAAAGTTAAGAAATGTTGCAATGATATTCTGATGTGTTTTCATTTCTAAACACATTTCCAGTTTCAAATAATCAGAAGAATTTAAAGGAGATAACTGATCACTTGGGGAAGTAGCATTAGCGAAAATGTTAGTGTCAAGTTTGCGTAGCATAGGTTCAGTTCCTTGCTTCACCACTGAGTTTTACCATAATGGTGAAATCCAATCTGTGTGTACCTCAGTTCACTCTCTTTAATAGAGGGATGATAGTACATTAATGCTTCTCAGGAGTGCTATAAAGGTTAATAAATGCAATTAAAGACTCTGAAGTCCTTAGACAATATGATATTAAGATCATGTTAATCCACTATATAGATGTTAAGAAGTAGATGAACTAAACTTCTTAGAGGTTTTCCGATCTGTTAAATACATGCTGTCTGATTATGAAGGGTAGAAGGTGCAGGTAGTTTTCATTGGCTTCAGACAGAGCTGCTGCAAGTCTGTACCTATGAAAATCAAGCTATCCTATTAAGTGCTGTCTGACTTCTGTTAGATGTGCTCTTATCACAAATCCCTGTCAGCCCTCACTTACTTTTGCCAAGCTTTCACTTTATAATGCTATCTATATTATTTACTTACATGGTTAAAAGACAGCAGTATGTGGTCAATAAAAGAAAGCTCTCCGTGTTAATCACCATCACTTTTCCTATAAATATGTAAATTTTCAGACTCATATCTCGCTGATTACCATCTATTGACAATTTGGGAAATTGGAATGAAATAGACTTACACTACTTTTAAGAACAATAAAACAGGTAGATAGGACACATTATTAAAATGAGAACATGTTATATCTTGGTGTTTGCTTCGAAGATAAACACTGGTACAGGTTTGTCTTTGTTCTGTTGGTACAGTGTGTATCAGATAAGGCACTTTTCCTTATTCCTAATTGTTGCCAGTTGTTTTCTAAAGTTATCTCAAAAGTTATCTGCTTCAAATTTCACTGGGGCATCAGCTCCCCACTGATTTCTCTCCAGTGCTACCTCCATTCTCCCGTAACCCTCCATCTATTTAGATATCTGTGAAGGTTTGCCTGAGAGGAGCAGAAAAGTTACGAAAGGTCTCTATGCTTGGGGCAAAAAACAGCTGAGTGAATGGAAAGAATTTCTGAACTATATTGGAAAGCTAAGAAGTTAGGAAGAACCCACTTGGGAATTTAACAAAATCTTGACACTGAGGTCAAAACTGAGCTTTTTTGACAAACACTTAAAATGAGAGACAGCCAAAGACAGAATCCTATCTATTCCTCAGAGGCATGAATGTTTATTACTGGAAGTAATAGCAGAGTCCAGTCTTCACTCATATTTACCCTTTTCTTTATGGTATATTTTGCATCTAATTGAACAGCTTAGAGAGCTATTCATCGAGGAGAGATTATGAAAAATTCCTTCCTATGAAAAAGATAATTATAGGATCACAGGATCATCCAAGCTGATTGTGATTTCAAGAGGTCTCAACTCCAAACTCGTGCTCAAAGCCTGGTCAACCTAAAGGCAGAACAAGTTGCTCAGGGCTTTTCAGTTCGTCATGAAAATCTCCAAGGAGGAGGCCTGCATAACCCTTCTATTCAACACTTTCCTTCGATTAACTGTCCTCCCTGGGGAAAATTTACCTTATGTTCAGTCTGGTGTTAGGCAGTGTCCTTCTTCACTAAATCACCTGTCCCATTCAGCACCAGGCTCATGTTTTACTCGTTAAGAATTTGTCTATTAATGTAGTAATAGAAGATCATGCTCTTGATGCAACTCAAGCTGCAAATTACAACTCTGCATGAACTCTGGCTTTCCCAGCAACACTTTCTCACACTCAGACAGAGTTTCTAAATTCTTCCTATGTAGCCTATTCCTGTTTCCATGGATTTTTCTTCGTATTGGAGCTCTACTGTTTACGCATTTAGTTAAGACAGTTTTTGCATAGTTCACTTGTTTTCCTCAGTTTCAGGATGGACCATTCTGGTGCAGCTTGCATCTCACACCTGATAAATCCCAGAACAATACTCTTTGGCTAGAATATATTTTCCCGCCTTTCACACCATGAAAGTTAAACATGCAGTTCATTTTTTCTCATCAGTAGAAAGAGAGAGGGATGTTTACATGAAGATTTATCCCTCTTTTAGATAGCTCCCTAAGATTAATATGATCATGTACAGAGCTTAGTTAAGTATCTTAGAACAGACTTTTTACTTTCAGGTATCTAGAGTTATTAGACTAGATCAGCTCCTAATCATATTTTTCATAAGACATTGAGCTGTTCTTTTTTTCGTCTGATGGCTCAGATGAATGACTGGTGAATATGACAGAAGTAGTAGAAGATATATACCCTTTCTTTGCCTATTTAGAATAATAAAGTTCAGGTGTGGAGGATGAAGATTAGGTACCTTTTAGGCTTGGCACCGCTGTATGTAACAGCTAATGTCTGTGACGAATTTAATACGGCAACATAGAACACTGTGACCAGACAATTTTTCAAGTTTCCCAACTATTTTACAACCCAAAACCTCTCCATCACTTACTGGGTAACATTTCACAGCCTGTTGGCTTGTCAGGGTCAGTAGGCTACATGCAATTCTCTAAAGGAAAACCATTGAGCACCCCTCAGCAAAGGAAGTGTCCTGTGACTGAGAAAGACCGTGACAGTTACTCATTTCTTTGGTGGAATTCTTTCCATCTAGTGTCAATATTCACAGAGCAGATGATTATATCTTTAGCAATTTGCTCTATAAACAATGAATCTTTAGTTAATGTTGACAGAGGAATTTAGTATGTGAAATGAATCTCGTTTTACCAAAGATGCCGGAAGGATGTGAAATTAATCTCATCTTACCAAAGATGCTGGAAACATGTCACACACAGCATTCCATAAAAGGCCCTGACTCTATTTGTCAACTAAAAAGAGAATCTAGGATGACAGGGTTTGATTGCATGGACACATATCGCAGAAAGCTCATATTACACAAGATGGATCCAAACCTTGCTGATGATTATTCCATTCCACAGCATCAATAAACATAAATAATCTGAAACTTTTGTGCAAATGAAGCACTTATGTAGACAATCACTCTAAGATAAACATGGAGATTTACTGTTAGAAAATTGAGTGACCATTACAAATGTTTCTAAATAAATAATCTATTTCCATATTTTCTTAATAAACACAGATAAAAGTCTGATAATGTTGTTCTTACCAAGGAAATTCAAATTAAATTATCTGTATTGACATTGACTAGGTTGTCCATTGCTTAACAGAAGAAAAACTAACCAAACAGACTGCACTATTAGGAAATACAGTAATGTGTGCTGTTGTTTCAGACTGAGTAATAGATATGAGCATTAGCTAACTAATTTGAAGAAGTAACACTTATTTGACAGATGAAAAGCTGTGTATTTGAAAATTTTATTTTCTCTTCAAATATATTCTTATAACCTCCTCATTTATTTTTAAAAGCTCTTTTTATTCCCTCAAGACTAATACATTTATTAATAATAAATGATTTGATTATCAGTAGTAATCCTTCTTATAAAATTGCTCATGCTGCATTTAGTGCAGTTCAAATGTGTTGGAAATTTCCCTAAGCAGGAAAAAAAAAATTATGAATTATCTTCATTTGTTTAAAAACTTTTCCAACATCTGTAGCATGACAACTTTTGCTATTCTAACTCTCCTTAGTTTCTAGGTCACAGGACAACATATACTTCCTTACAGTCTCCATAAGATGAAACAGAATTTCCTTTTTCAATGTATTCTTGGTGTAACCATGCACTTATTCAAGGGGGTAAAAAAAGAGCACACATAAAATAGAAACATTGCTTCAGAATAGACTATGAACTATGTTACTGTAGAGATAACTCACCATTTACTGAACACAAAATCTTTGAACAGATCCAGCTAAACTTAAAATGGCTCTAAGATAAAATACAAATATTTTTTCAAGCTCAAAATTTATCTTACCAAATTAAATCCATGTGAACCTAGAATGCAGATGTGGGTGAGATACAGTAGAAATTCTCTGCTTTTGGATTCCCCTGCACAAAATCAGAGAATACAGAGCAGTGAGAGGCTATCTGCTAGAAGCAAACATTCAATTTGCGCTACTTTGTGAGTCCATTTCAGCTGAAAAAGCTGTCATTTAGTTAGCTCTCTTTCTGAATGCTCCAACAGATACAGATGGGATTAAGCAAAAACCACTTTCTCTAATGCTGAAGACGTGTTGTCTAAAGCTTTCAAGTAAGGAGCTGACATTTGATCAATTTGGTACCAAATATCACTACAAGCAGTGTAAAATGAGAGTGTGAAATATTATGAAAAGAGCCACCCGATGGTATAAGCATAAGAGTATATTTGTCAGAGCTGTGCTACACTCTTGTATCAGGTAGAACTTGACTCAAAGGCTCCACAAAAGAGGTGAAAAATAGAACACTCTTGTTCTTACCATTTATGTGATAAAATAACATGTTATTTACAGAATAAAATAATAAAAAAGTCTTTAAATTACATAAAATTCTATGAAGTACATCCATAAAGAAAGAAAGCATTTAGTACTACTTCTAGGTCATAGGTAGAGAGGAAAGAAAATGTTAGAAAATATTTCTTCTGTCTCATGCTAGAGAGAAAAATATATGCGGCTGTGTAAAGTCTGGTTGTCAATATCACTAGTGATGCTTTCACAGTGTGAATTTATTCAGTCAATTAGGAGTTGGAAAGAACTAGGATTCACTGAAAGTTATCTGCTGTTTGGCTGGAAACAGAGCACAGCTGCTTTGATCACAGAGGATGGTGCCATGACTCTACTTGGCAGAAATTCTTCTTTTGCCTCATCCAAAGTTGATGGAAGCAAAACTCTCAATGGATCAGGGTAAAAGTCAGATGCTGTTGTACACATGTGAATATAACACTTTAAACACACAGGTATTTTATCAAAGGCTGTGTGACAAGGCAGTATTTACATCTCTGTCTATAGCCCCCAGACCAATCAAAAAATACTTAGCAAGCTCATTTACTTAGATGAATAAAATAAAATTCAGAACGCCTTCAAATTATTGATAAACTGCTGCCAATAAAAGCTTACAAGAACAGTATTATTCTAATAATTAATGATCATTAATGTTCATTCAGTAAACGGAATTCAATGAAAAATTATTTTGTACAAAACAAGTATGAGAAAGATTATTCCAAATACAGTGTTTCAAAACTCTATCTCATATCAGATTCTCTAAAGAGAAATAGTCCAGACTGGAGTGCATATTTTCATCTGCACAATTTCACAAAAAATCATCACAAATAAAAGTTCTAAGGAATTCACCATTTAAATGAGTAATTTATAGCCTCCATAGAAATTAATTTCCTCTCAGAATGAAAACCTGTGACTAAAAAGAAAAACGAAAGAGAAGATAGAAGTAGTGAGTGATACTACTTACTGACTTCATTACGAAAAGCTTAAATTGATCTTTATATAATACATATACATTAAAATCTAAGACCAAAAATAATTATAAGCAGACGTATATTTTTGCGTAAAATGTAGAGATGTGAAGAAGTAATTCTTTTAATTATTCCTCCAAAGTCAGCCACCTATCCTGCTGTGGGCAAACCACTTTATTTTTCTGCCAGTAAAGGTGAGAGATAACAGCCACTATGTTCCATTTTTGTCTACCCCGTAAAGATATTTTGGAATCAAATGTCTAATACAGACACTTCTGTTCAACCTTATAATTAAAATATCTTTTAAAAACCTCTTGAGTGTATTGCAGCAAAAGTTTAAAGGCTCAGTCTTGCAGACCTTGCTGAATAATGCAGAGGCTGCTGTAGCCCCTTTGAAGTCAGCATGACCACCTGAATGAATAATAGCACTGGAACAACTCCTAAAGGCTAATTCTGTTGGCTATTCTTAGTTACATGAATCAAATAACAGTTTTAGCTGCAAGGTACTAAGAGTGACTCAGTCATTAGTGAAAAGAATTTCAACCATTTTGTTCAAAGAAATGGACAGTCAGCCTGCAGAACTGTGAACCATTATTAACAATTATTGTTCTCTCAGAAAGTACTCCCATCCTATTGCTACAAAACAAAATGAAGCTGGTAGAAAAGCTAACAGATATGTGATAATATCTCATATCTTCTTTGGCTTTAAGGAAAGCCATTTCATCTTCTTTGCTGGTGAACAGCATAACATCTATTTTCAGTACAAAGATATAAAGTGTGAAGAAAAGGCAACTATTAACTCCTATTGAATCGCTGCGATTAAATTTTTTCAGCCTTGTTAGATAGCAGTGACTTTGTCTTTCAGCAACATCAGTGAACCAATTAATTCTATAAAAACGAAGTATTTTGAACAAACATTTCACTCACCTCCTCAGATCAGAGAAATGCCCAGTGTTCAAAGAAGGATATTGTATTTCTAAAAACATATATGTCCTTCTTAGGGAAGAAAACTCACACATCACCCAAACTACACAAAACAAGGATCTAAATACCAGTAAATGTTTGGGTACAAAGGGAAATACTTTGGGGAGGGGAACTTGTTAAATATCAAAAATATACAGCAGTAGATAGATTTCTTTCCTCAGATACAGAAACTAACAAGGTTTTGCAAAACAGTTTATAAGGGTAAATATGGGAATTCACAAGGAGATCTAACATTTTGTTGGCTTGTTAAGATTTCCAAGAGGAAAATTCAACAGCTTTTGCCAGGTCAACAGGAAAATTTTCTGTTCTCTGTGAGGAAGGATAGAAAGTGGCACAGATATTTTGGGTCTCTGCATAATTATGTCTACTATCAGAAGCTATTTAAGAGCCAAAAAACTAGTTTTCCAAATTCAATCAATGATGTAAGGTTAATTTTGAATCAAGTAAAAGAGAATTCTCTGAGGATCACCTAGTGGAATTTTGTTGCTTGTGTGAATTTTCCAGCTGATGGATATTTAAGCCTGCAGCTGAGACCTAAGTTTGCACTCCCAGACAAAAGAAATTCCATCCAGTCTGATAAAGTGATCATGACAGTGCTAAACAATTGTTAAAAACCAAACTCATGAATAGAGTGGAGTGTAAAAAGATTTAACTGAAATATAATGCGGAAATAAAAATCAATACAGACAAATGTTGAAGAATATATTGTCCTGTAGAAGGGATTGTTGAGAAGAAGTGGGAATAAGGTAATAACTTTAGAGTTTAGAGAAGGTAAATCAGTAAGACAAGAACCCTTAGAGAAACCACAAATGAAGGGTCCCTTATGATTATTCTTAACTGTACCTATATATGTCTAAGCTATAGAATCCGTCATGCTAGGGCAAAAGAACCCAAAGGACAAGCATGGTTATGTAATAAAATATATACTATATAAAAAAAAAATCAGCTAGCCATAATGCAGTAGACAATGAAATACATGAGTCATAACTGCTACTTGTAGTAACAAAAATGAGATACAATTTCTTTGACATATAAGAGAAAAAGTAGCCAAGGATTATTCCAAATTTGAGAGTATAGATGAAGAAGCAAAAACCCACTAAAACAACCTGGATGTCCTTAAAATGCAGACGAGAAATGTACTCTGGATGAATAAGAATATTGTCTGCACTAAATATTGCAATAGACTTCTAAGATGCCAAGTAGCAAGGTATCAAGTCCTTATTAATATATAAACAAAAAGAACTCAAATATGAAAAAAATCATAGAATTCTAATGAATATGTCATGATAGAGAACAGAGGGTTATAGAATCCTGTATAAGACAGAAAGCCAAGAAAAAGGGATTGAAGGAGAAATTCCAAGTCACCAGCATAACTTTGCTGTCACACTAAGAAAAAGAAACACTAAAATGTTCTTTTTTTTACCTATTTCATTAAGAAAAGGGCAGGCACCACAGACCAGAAATACATCTGGGTTCCAATAATCTTTCTCATGGCAAAAACATTAAATGTAAGAAGAACAGAACATGTATGACAGTCGTCCAGCACTGGTTTTAGCTGAAGTGGAAGTCAAAGGATGTCAGTAAAGAACTATCAACAGGATGCTAAATTACTTTAGCAAACAATACACAAAATCAGTGTAAATAAGAGCCTTAAACAACAGTTTCATAGCCAGCCAGTTTAGAAGTGAGGACAAATATATGCTTCAGCAAATGAACACACCACGAACGCAGCCCTGCTTCCCAAGCTCTGTGCAAACACACTGCCCGAAGGTGCCATATGTTACAGAACAGAATATACTCAGCTACAGCCAGTAGAAACCATAAACCAGCTGGTTTAATCAGTTTCCTGGCGTCAAGAGGGACACAACTGCACAGCTGTATAATGTGATGAATGAAAAACACCAATTAGGAAGGAGTAAAATGATACATCTCCAAGGTACCTGCCAGATTTGCCAGCAGAATAAACTAATAAAAGAAATTTGCAGATCTCTGCCCACTTTGGCATATATTACATATGTCGCACAATACCTATTACAAACAATCAGTTTACTATTGACTAAACTTTTACTGAAAACCAAATCCTGCTCAGCACTCCTGCAATCAATTGTTAGTGTAATACAGGCTTTTTTATCCTCTTTTTTAAGGTGAAATGCTAGACATTAATTATATTCCCTTTAAATTTAAGAAGACAGCGGGCATATACATACAGTTAGCCATAACCACTATTCATAGATAGTGTGATAGTATTGCATCTTGAATTATCCAAAGATATATGACCCTCGTTCCTAGGTCTCAGTCATTCCACTCTGTAACTATCTTTCTCTGTATGTGTCTATGCTCACTTCAAGTTGATTAAATGAGAAGTTCTGGTTTATTTAATTTATTCCTTTACCAAGAGAAACTAGTCAATCCCTTTTATATTTCCAATGTATATTAATCTAGGGTTTTTTAATTTAAAGATTTCTATTTTATTTTTAACTTGGTTCATCAGATTTCAGCTACAGAACTCTCTAAGGTTTTGTTTCCTGACATAAGACAACTTCAAATGATCAGCTGGAGTTTGATGGAGTTAATTAGCCAGGCCAAACCACATTCCTAGACATATAACACAATATCATAACACTTAGCCTTTCTGTGATGAGCAAAATAACAGGATTGTTAAGTAAGTTTTTGAACACTTGTAGCCCAGAATATTGCATCAATCCTACTCAAGCCAAATTTGAATGCATATATTACATATGAAATGCACAAAAATACATCAAATAAAAAAAATCCTTAAGCAAAATATGGCATTCCGTTATCAAAGCAAAAATATTCAACAGACACTGAAGGAAAAGAAAACTAAAATTAATCTCCAACTTAGAGAAATGAAGGAATTTCAGCTTTATTGCATCTTATCCAGAGAAACATACTCATTCAATGCATCGATTTTGCCATCATATTTGAGGTATTTGAAGTTCGGGAGAATGTAGATATTTGCATATATTATATTTAACTTCTTTGAAGTGGTTTCACAGAGGACACATCTGTAGGCAAAAATAACAGCTCATCTGAGAGCCTGAAATAAGGTAGTTAATAATCGATACTCTCTTTT
>VZTG01009765.1:53178-84701 GCA_013397845.1 Melanocharis versteri | reverse complement strand
GGATGTTTTTATAATTAACGATCTGTTTTGAAGTGCAGTAAGAAAAAGGGGAAAGAATGTATGGAACAATGTCACACCCATGGTCCATGTGAAATAAGACAATGGAGACCAAAGTATCTCTCTGGGAAAAGAAAATAAATTTTGGGTAACCTCTTCTGTGATTTAGAACACAAAGTCCTGTTAACTTAAGAACCTAACTGTTTAAAAACATTGTCTTGATTTTCAGTGGCCTTCTTTGTTGGCAAGTCTGGCTCCTCCGGGTTGATTGGGTGTTAAAAGCTTCTTGCTAACTAAAATCTTGACAGCAAAATATTAAATTTAATTTAGTGGTGTGAATATCCTCTGTGACACAATGCATCTGCAGTTCTCTTAAACAATCAAACAACACACAAAGGAAAAACTGTGGTGAGATCAGATTCTCAGCATCTCTTATACAACCATATGAGTTTGAGAAGGTTCTCCCTTCTGCCTGTCTTAAGAAAAATCAGATCTACTGAAAAATTTTAGCATATTGGCTAGAAAAAAAGAACATTTGATGGAGAGCTAACAAATCTTGCTGGAATATAATTTTTTACCATAAAACCACTACGGTATTTTTTCAAGCTGCAGTAGTGAGTTTCCACAGACATCAGCCCAGGACGCCGGACATTTGAAAACGCCACACAGCACTGGCCACACTGCACAAACAAAGCATGTCTCTTGTCAATGCAAAGCAGAGCTGACCTCCACTGATAAATAAATCTGTCAGGAACGGGAAGTGTCTGGCTTGTTGTATCATTTTGAGATTTGCCACTGTTGGCAGGATTGATGATGTAATTTGTAAAGCCATTAGATCCAAATTTGGAATTAAAAAATAAAAAATAAACAGAATACCCAAAAAGACTGCAGCAAAAATAGAGGAGAAAAGCACATACCTGAAGAAATCATTTTAGACAATGGCACTGTATACACAAAACTTCTGAGACCTTAGCTGGAGTACAGTACATAAATCTGGACACGTTGCTAAAGAAAGCAGACTACATACCTGGAAATTGTACATGAGAAAAGGCTAATAAATTATTTTGCAGTTTATAACTACTATTTGAAAAGAGGCTAGAAAATTTAGATTTATTGTCATTACAAAAAACTAAGATAAAATGATTAAGCTGTATAATATTTTGAAGGACATAGAGACAGTTTATATCATCAGCTACTGGAAAGGCAAAATTCCCTCAAAATAAAAATGGAAACTGAGAAGCCGAAAGGACCATGAGCACTTGTGAGAAATCAGGAGACAAGTGCATTTTGAAAGCAAAAGCAGTGTTCAGAATGGACTAGAAACTGCATTAGTAGAAGAATAGGTGAGTATAAGTTTCTGTAGCAACTGGAGTGTGGGGAGGAAAGAAGGAAAGAAAATTATACTCCTGTCGCCAAAGGTAGAAGCTTGAGTGAGCTTGGAATCTCAATTACACTCTCAGCCCTTGAGATGCTCCCTCAGATCAGTATTGAAGAGATATACCATTCTGCTTCAGAGAAATGGGCAAACGTTTTCTCTTCGTGACCTGAGTCAAGAGAAAAGCCTTTGTGGTTTACCCTTAAAAATATTCTGTTCAAAAGAGGTATGAGACTTCACCCTGAAATTTTAGTTCAAAATCTCACTCTGTTCTAAAAGTTGCTTAGATTTTCACATTCTTGCTGAAAATATACAAGCAAACAGCAGTATTGATGATTAAGGATGCCCACTGGGAACAGGCCTGAGCACTAACTCATTACACAGAGGCCCTCCAAGAACTCACAAACAGCGAAAACTTTTGGTCACTGCTTTCCCAGGGGAGTATCCAAGTGATTATCAAGAAGTGAAAAACTTCATAGACATTTCCTTTCCTTAAGTTTTCCAATTTATTGATTTGACTCTTTTCGGAAACAGCAAGTTATTCCTTAAATTTGGATTTAAATAGTATGAAGGGATGGGATAAAGTCTGTGGTACAAATCCTCAGTTATATCAAATGTCATAGACATTACCTCACCCATTCAGAACATTCTCAGGACTGAAGGACTGCACCTTGGCACGCGATTCCTTCTGTGCATGCAGTTGGGTGGTGTGGATGGAGCTGGGGATGCAGTGTGCTGCAGTGGTACTTTATCACATGACCAACCTCCTAACCCAAAGCTCAAAACGTAGAAGGGAAGATTTACATATGAAACAGGATTACAGAAATATGAGAAGCCAGAGATTTGTGACTTCCTCAGAGCAGTCAGAACTGCAGATGCATTACTTCAAAAATTAGAAGGTTAAGTGATGTCCAGTCCTCCTATTCTGCCCCATTCATCTGTTTCCCCATCTTCCCTATCCAATTCCTGTGTTATACATGCACAGGTATTTTTTTTTGAGCTGTGCTGAAGTAAGCAAACCAACCCGAAAAAATAATTAATTTAATTCTTCTGAGTTGTATTTCACCAGCCTTTCACAGAGAAACCAATACCTGTACAAGCATAATGCAGAGCAAGGAGACACAAAACATCTGTAGAGAAAACAAAGGCAAATAACTCTTAATTTTTGGGCTGTGAATTTTTGATTGCCTTTCAAAGTTTTTTGCAAAATACTTTCAAATTTACACATCACTAGAGCCATAGTACCTTAATAGGGAAAAAAAATCTCTTGCCTTCAAATTATTTCAGTCACTATGTGATCCCTCAACTCAGAGTTCTACAGGTTAGTGCTTTGCATGCAACAGACTTGTGAGAAGACAGACATATTTTAGGAATTTATATATTTATCCAAATCTCTATTATCTATAGGTTATCTGTATCTATATCCTTCTGTCATGGTCAATAATAAAGAGTTAGATCTCAGCCACTCCAATAAACAGCATAGTTCGGGAAAGTTAAAAGTTTGAGTCATATTCTGCATATTATGTAAACCCAAAGTAAAAGAAAGTCTCATTTTGTCATGCACAAATAAATTAGTTAATGTAATTACTCTGTAATAGTGTAATTGCTGTAAGGTAGAATATGAGCCATAAAATCTAGCAATTGTGAAGTTAATAATGTCCTATAAATACTATCCCAATTATACTACAATTTAAAGCACCATGTAATACCTGTCTTAATTGCCTCTTGGTCTGTATGGCTAGCTCAACATTGAGGACACTCTTCTATATAAGCATAGACATAAGCTCATTATAACAATGTGCATAATTTTGAATAGTTTAGCACATACAGCTAAACAACTAGAGTAAATCAAATTATTAATGACAATCAGATTACACACAAATTTAGCCTCTTTATGGTATCTAGAAGTTTTTAAATTATTCCAATTGACTTACAAATACTTTTTAAAAACAATTTAGAATCATTTCTTCCTCATAAATTATTGCCAGCAGTAGTTCAACTATGCAGTAGAGAAAATGCCAATCAAGAGGTCTGACTGGTGAAATTATTTATACAGTGCAATATATGCAATATCTGTTTCCTGACCTGTTCTCTTGTAGAGAGGCAAAAGAAATGTTTTATGAATGCAGTGAATGGGAATCTGAGGGTGCTCAGTGACAGTATGCACAGTTTCCACTCAGGCACATAAGATATGATAGCCACATCTGTTAAGCCTAAACTCTGTAACAAAGTGGGGACACCCACTTTTATTCCTGGTCATCCTAATCCTTGACCAGCTGTTGCAAACCTCGTATCTTGAATCCTTCCACCAGGCTTGCTTCAGCCAAACAGCACTTACCTGTAAAGGAATGATCTAGCTATTGTTTTCCTCTTAAGGTATTGTGCCCCAAATTTGCTATTGCTATTTTCTGCTAGGAAAACCAAATGTCACCTCTCTTCTCTTTTACATCTATCCAACCACAGGACAACAAATGCATGATTCACCCATTCCTGAGATGATTCCTGCGGCTGAATTTTCCTCCACCCAAACACACACAACACTCACTAACAAAGCATGTGCAAAGGCTTTTCAGAGAATGGGCTACTGGTTACCTGAACTCTGTCTCATACATCCCATCCAACCACTGTTTCTTAGTGCTGCTACTTACTGGGTTCTGTTACTTCTGAAGTTTTCTATTCCTTGTAATTCATGTTTATGGTTTGGAAAGCAGTCATAAAACACAGGTCTGGATATAGCCAAATATAAGTATTTGAAAAAATAAAAATTCCCCCTCAGAGAGAAGCAATCAAGTAAATTCATAAGTAACAGATTAAATGTAGCCAAAGGGGTTAAATATTTATATTAATACGCAGTTATATAAATATCCTCATCTGATTATATTCCAAATTTTATTTATAAGTCATTTCTGAATCAGGGTTTTTTCTTTAGTAGTTTTTTCATTAAAACGATTTGAAACTATTTCGTTGCTTTTTTTTTTCTTTACAAGTTAGGGCTGTTGAAGGTCTATGCTGAAAATTGTAACTCCAATGTAATTTGTTTGTGAGGATGACTGATATGGGAATAGATTTTGGTATCTGCCTCTTGAAATATGGTTGTCAAATGCCAAATAGAAATACACAGAATAAGAGAAGAAGGAAGGATTTTGGAACAGTAGTTTGGCATTCAGATGGCTTGCATAAACTAAAAACAGAATGTGGAATCATCTTTAATTTGTATATATGTGTTATTCATTGCGTCTCGATTTAATTACAATATTTTGAACTGCTACATGAGCACTGTCCAGGAGGGTTGAAAATCTGGCTGCCTAGCAGCTATATTACAGATTTAATTAACACACGTTGAAACTGCTGCAAATCAGCTGTGCAACCATTCCCTTGCTATTGATGATGACAACCTTATGGAGGCCAAGCTGCAAATCCTCCTCACAGGCTGCAGTGCAGTTACCATTATTCTATTGATCAGCTTTTTGTCAGATGTTATGTGGCAAAAACGTGGTAATCAGGATGATAGGCTTAAAAGATGTAAGCTATTCACAGAGCTAGCGAAGAAAATGAAGCTACAGGCATTTAGTGTCACTGAGTACATTTTTTGAAAGAAAATACAGGCTTTTGTATAAAGCAGAATGCCAGAGACAAAATGTGGCCAATCATAAAATCTCAGTGAAAGATCTGAGTTTAAAGGAAAGTGCAGTAGCAAATAAATACTGCAAACAAGCGTGCAGGAAAATTCAGCACTTGTAGAGATGGCAAGAACAGATGTTTACTCCTTCTGGTCTCTATATGGCAGTGACAGCCTTTTACACTTTTATTGCACAGTTGTTAATGATATCACAAAAATGGAGGCATAGAAAAAAAGTACAAAACAAAAAGGAATTGTTACTAAACAATGTTGAGGCTATGAAAAAATGCTAAGAAATAGTACTAAGGGAAAAGCGTCACAGTGAATTACCATAGAAGGGAGATGCGAAAATATTTTGACCTTAGAAAGTTTCAGTTCTGCTCTGCTCGTATTCATAAATATTCCCATGGATGAACAGTTCAGAGGCAGAACTGCTCCCCTAGGCTAATATGCTGTCCTTGAGGTAGAGTTACATCAGCATGGAAGAATCGAGTTAATAACAATGCCACACTTGGGAAAACACATACTTTGATGCATGTATTTTTAACAATTGTTAGATATTTGAGAAAGACATTGCAGTTGCTGAAATAAAACATGTAACTATTGACATAGGGACAATTAGCAAGTGTGCTGCAATTAATTTAGAAATTGTAGGAAAGGGTAACTCTAATTAACAGCTCTGGAGGAGGTGAGAGGAATTATTCGTGGAGCATTTGCAGAAATCAGCAATTAAATACAAACAGATGAGTCTAAGAAAACATGTAGTATAGCAAAAAATTATTAAACAGGAGCTTAAGTAGGGAATAACTGGTTTGCAGAATACTGACTAGAAAGAGCTTTGAGAGTTACTACAGAGAATTCCCCAAGGCCCTAACCAAATTGTATAGCTGAGAAAAAGAATGAATACAGAGGCTACTAATGCTCATCTGCTACACAAAAAAGATTGAGTTGAAATGAGAGTGCTGTAATTTCCTAACTCCTATGCTGTAAAATATTGTGATATGCCCAGCCTTCAAAGCAAGCCAATTCCATGAATCCAGTGGGCCTAGTTAAAATAGCGTGTTGTGATAAAATCAGACCAGGCACAGAATTTACAGTTTAAGGCTGGAAAGCCTAACAGCCAGCGCTCCAGACCAAAGGTACTGTAACCTATATGTAAAGTCATATTAACAGTCTGGGGATATGAACTCTTTACTTATTTACGAGAGAGTTATCTTCTTCATTCACATCACTAGTACCTTCCTATTATTATCTTCCACTATTATCTCTGACAGCTTTAGTCATAGTCTTGCCAAGCTTGTCAAGAGGACTTTAAAATAAAGTTGCCAGGGGAGAGCAAACTCAATCCATCCCACTCCTACCAGTCTGATGCCAGTGCCAGGGCCACCTGGAGTGGTATGGCAGGTGTGCAAGAGAGAACCTGAAGAGCATCACAAAGGAATTCCAAACATTCCAGACAGTAAGTCAGCTTTGCTGGGGGCCAAACCTAAATGCCTCTACGAAAAAAATAAACACAGCATGGGGAATAAACAGGAGGAGTTAGAGACACGTGCTCACCTGCAGGACTGTGATCTTACTGGCCTCCCAGACGTGGTGAGATGACTACTATGACTGGAATGTCAGAATGGAAGGACGCAGGCTCTTTAGGAGGGACAGGCAGGACAGACCAAGCCACTCTGCTGCCCTGTATGTCAATGGCCAGCTGGAGTGAACGGAGCTCCTCCTGGGCGTGGATGAGAACCTGACAGAGAGCTTGTGGATCAGGATTAAAGGGAGGGCAGGGAATGTCGATATTTTAGTGGGGTCTGTTACAGGCTGCCCAGCCAGGAAGACTGAGAAGATGAGGCCTCTATAGATGGAGCAGCCTCACAATCACGAGACCTGGTCGTCATGGAGGTCTTCGACTCCCCCGATATCTGTTGGTGGGACAGCACAGCAGGGTACAGGCAAGCCAAGAGGACCCTGGAAGGCACTGATGACAACTTCCTTCTGATAGAGCAGCCAATGAGAAGAGGTGCTACGCTGTACCATGTTTTCACCACCAAGGAGGGGCTGGTGGCGACTGTGAAGCTGGGGGGCAGCCAGGGCTGCAGTGACCGTGAAGTGGTGGAGATTGAGATCCACAGGGCAGTGAGGATTGTGCACACAGCAAGATTGCTACTCCGCTTCAGGAAGAGCAGACTTTGGCCTCCTTGGGGATCTTCTTGGTGTCCTGGTATCAAGAAAAAAAAAAAAAAAAAGGCATGTAACAGTTCTTGCAGAACTGAAAGCCTGGAGATTTCACTCAGTCTGAGCTATATTAATTTTAAACTCATAAAGCTTATGGGCTGCTAGATCTGTCTATAAAAATTAATGTTAATGGTAACTAAAGCTTAACATAACTTTCTAATTAAATACTTGTTATCTCAATATTATTCTACTTTGATTTAATTGTCACTGATTAAGGAAAGCAGCAAAACCTCCAGGTTAAAGCATTTCCTTTCATTTAAGAGTTTGCACTGCTTTTAAAAACCTCTCTTTTTTGCTGGTGATTCTGGTGCAGCTGCTCCTGCTCAGTTTTCTTGACAACTCACAGTATTGTTGCTCAGACAGGCAAGAGATATCAAAGCTGTTTAAATTGTAGTAGTTCACCTTCTTCTGAACCATAAGGGGCCAGTCACAATTGGAAATGGGATACCTGACTTAAGACACCAAAAACCACACCTGAAAATCAATGCCATTATGGTAAGTTACAGCTTCGGAAAATTGGTAAGGGCATTGCAAAATGATAGCCTAATCAGTAGTATCGCCTGCCAAGCTTGAAAGAAACCCTTTATTCTCTTCTTTCTCTGCTCTGCTATAATTTATACAGCTCTGGTATCTTTCTCCTTTCTGAACAACCACATGGCTTCAGGAATCATTGCGAATATTACAACAGGATTAGCTCACTTAAAATGCCTGCAGCAATTGTGACATTTACACTTAGAAGACTCACAAGACTTCTGAGCACTCTTGAGTGTGTAATGGAAGCAACAAGGTCAGCAGCACAAAAATCATTTTCTGTCTGTGTGAGGTTTCATGTTTACATGATTTTAGATGAGAATACCTGTGTAAAATATGATCAAAAGATACATTACTAAGGACTTAATTGGTCTTAAATCAGTCATAACTGAGCACGATGTAGGGACATTTACATTGATGTAAAGCAGATGAAGACAGATGTTAGAAGAGTCAATGTAACCATGGATTGGATTTACTCAAGACACATACATATTTTTCCAGGTTTACATTTATTTTTAGATGTTTTTTTCAACTATTCTTCAACTGAAGGAAGTTCTACACCTTTGAGTACATATACATGTTCTCTGGTTCTTTCATATCTAGCCTTAGTTCACCAAACTTAAACTTCATGGCTATAAAGCCTGGATTTGTTCCCTATCCAAGACAGTGGCTGCCCTCAGGAAAATAAAAAAAGGCCCCATTACAACTAGAATAGAACAGAGGAGAATATTTCAGCTGAAAGGAGCTCACAAGGAACATCCAGCCCAACTGCCTGACCACTTTGGGGCTGACCAAAAGTTAAAGCATGTTATTAAGGTCATTCTATAATTGCCTCAAATATTGACAGGCTCAGGGCACCAACCATCTCTACAGGAAGCCTGTTCCAGTGTTTAACCAACCTCTTTGCAGAGAAATGCATCCTAATGTCCAGTCTAAACCTGCCCCAATGCAACTTTGAACCATTCCCATGTGTCCTATCCCTGGATACCAGGGAGAAATGCTCAGCACCTCCCTCTCCAATTCCCTTCCTCAGGAAGCTGCAGAGAGCAATAAAGTCACCTCTCAGACTCCTTCACTCCAGACTAGACAGAGTCCTCAGCCATTTCTCGTAATACATCCTTTCTAATCCTTTTACCAACTTGCTTGCCCTATTCTGGACACATTTCTTAACACCTTTCTTAAATTGTGGGGTCCAGAACCGCACAGAGGATTCAAGGTGAAGCTTCATAAGCACTGAATACAACAGGAAAGTCATATCTTTTAATCATCTGGTGATGCTGTTTGGTGCATCCCAGGACGTGATTTGCCCTCTCAGCTGCCAGGGACACACTTTTCATTCATACTGAGCCTGTTGTTAACCAGCACCTCCAGATCCCTTTTTGCAAGGCTGCTCTCCAGCCACTTCTCTTCCAGCTTATACTTGCTCCCAGCATTACTGTTTTCTAGATGCAGAATTTGGCTTTTTTTGTTGTTGTTGATGTTGTTGTATATCTTGTATATCTTCCTACAAAATTTAAATGTTTGACCTTTCTGGTTGGAAAAACTTTATCTTATTTCAAATATTTTCATAGTGTAATATAGGGGAGTTTAGTTACAGTAATAAGCCATCTATATTATCACCAAGGTGTGTGAAGAAGTTCTTAACACACATAACTGTAGGACCCCCTGTAGTCATCCCTGACACTAATACATCTTGCTGATGTACAAGTTGCAGACAAGGATATATTCACAATCTTGTTAGATTTGTCTCATTGCAAGGAATAAAGGAGTAAAGCTGGATGATTTTTTTTATAAATAGCAATGATAATGCAAATTACTATTCACTTTGTATTCATAGTTAACACAACAAATCAAGCAAAACCTTAAAATCCATAAGCCTCATATGGCAATACTCACAGGAGGAGCCCAAAGTGATTAAGAACATTTCTTCAAAACTTGAACCAAGTTTAAAAATGTACCCTTGGGTATAGAAGAAGCAGAGTCAATTTCCCAGGCTAAATATCAAGACTGAAAATGTGAGATTTATCACTGATATCTGCCTAAAAGGTGTAGTCTCGAACACTGCAACCCAATCACATAAAAATGTGGATTACACTGTCAATCAACTACTGCAGGTTTAATGCCTCTGTAAAGATAGTAATCTCTGTGACAGCAGAGCTGAGGAACCCTTAGAGGATATTAAGAGGAAAAATGGCAGAGAAGATGATTACAGAAAGCTGTCTGTGGGAAAGAAACTCAGAAGGAGATTTATGTTTTATAAATTTGTACTTGCTACCTAATTGCAAAAGACATTCAGGAACAAAGCTCTTCTGTGGGAAAGAATGTGACTTTAGCACAAGTTCGACTTTGCTATCAATACTGCTGTAGACTTTTCTGTCCAGAAAAACTGTAAACAATTGTTTCTTAGATAGAGTCTGTGTATTATTGAATCACAGAATGGTTTGGATTGGAAGGGACCTTAAGAATCATCTAGTTCCAAACCCTCTGCTATGGGCAGGGACACCTTCCACTAGAACAGGATGCTCAAAGCCTCCTCCAAGTTAGCCTTGAACACTTTTTTTGTATTTCTATTTTTTACTGGATGATCAAGTAATTAGAGTTTTACATAACTTTATTGGTGTCACCAGTAAATCCCAGAGTAAAACTGTGGCATATTAATTATCTTTTAAAAGTTAGACATCATTGCAAAACACGCAAAAAACCACAATGAAAAGCAATTAAGTAGTGAGACTAAAAGTAAATATGCATTTGTTATCCTAAAACCCATAACACATGAGAGTAAAGGAATCATTTGACAAATCTCATCACAGAATATCTCAGGTAGAAAACAGAATATTTGAAAGTATGTTAAGAACTTATGTAATCACTGATCAGTTATATTCTCGGTAGAGGTCAGAAAATATTTTAAAACATCGTAATTAAATCATTCATCAATGTAGAAAAGGTAATGAATAAATAAGAGAAGCATGGATTTGAATATTCTTCATTATTTTGCATGATAAAATTGTGAGAGATCTGAAAATTCATCAACTGCAACTATTTATTCTCAGTCTATCTGTTTCAAAACAGAAGGTGAAGCTTATCAAAAAGAGCACTAGGTCTTAACTCAGAAAATTATTTCAGGCTTAAAAGGTGACACAATAAAGACTGACAGGAACCTCCAGGCATTACTTCATGAAATGCTTATATTTAACCAAGTTTTTGTAAAAAGTTAAAAATAAAAACACTAGAATGGAAATTGCCTTTTAGACAAATGGTGTAGTACAGGTATATCCCAGGGCAAAATTTGCTGGATGATGCATACATTATACAGAAACTCCCCGGCACCCTTACAACCAGTGTCTATTTCAGTCCTCCTCTAGAACGGGTTGAAATACTGATAATTTTGGAAAATGGCCTTACACGAAGGCAAAAAATGAATGTCTAAGAAAAGCACGAGGGATACTGAACATCAATTGGAGCACCAGGAACACATTGGCCACTAAGATGAATATAAACAACTACAAAATCTTTGCCCCTTTATGCAACACTTAACGTATTTGAAAACTATGTTGAAAAAATGTTATGCATTACTACATTGTTTATATACTAACATCTCTTTATACACTTATAAATGAACAGAAAAAATTGCCTTAATTGTGTGGAATTTTCAGCAAATTCTCCCAGCATATTTCTAGTTAAAATGAATAAACATGCGCTCTTATAGTAAGTTCATTGAAAGTACAGCAGAGATGCCATTCTAAGAGACAATATTATATCATCAGTAAAATATCAGTCTTCTAGGAAGAATAATATAAGCATCAAAGTCTCTTGGTAAAACAGAAGAAATCTAAATCTTTCCATAGGCTAAGTAAGCATTACAAAGAAAATAATGTCTCCACAAATTTGTCCTTTTTAAAAATTAGGTTTGATGTTTATATGTTTATACGGATGTGATTGGAAAGCAAAAACAATAATTTGCTGCTGAGGGAGATTTATGTTTCAGTGTTAGTAAACTAGTTGTTTGTCTCCAGCACAAGAAAGCAAGAAGATAAAGTCTTTTTTTCGCTTTTTTTTTTCCTTTAAACATCCCTTTAAACACTATAATGTTATGTATGTGTTATAAATACCATGCATTTCATCTCTTCTGCTGCTGCAAGCACAGTCTTCAATCTAGTAACTGAACTGCTAAAAGTGGCAAAACTCCTGAGCATCAGAGGGGTTTTTGCACTTTTCTGTCACTCACAGCTTTAAACCTCCAAGAATGTATTATTGTTACTTTTTCATAGATTTGTGTTTGCTTGTATAATCAGATTCAAAGATATGAACAGTGGCTTTTGCCTTATTAAGTATAAATATTTTAAATTCTATTTTTACCCTATCAAACCTGACTGGAAATCACTACTCTTGATGAGAAGTTGATGAAAAATGCTATTATATTCTCATGGTGGAATGGTTAAATGTGTTTCCTGGTTCAAAAGGAGAAATTTACTACTTTAAGCAGTCATAAAATATGGTCATAAAGAAACATAAGAAAAGCCCTTCAGTTATTTCATCAACTTCATTAAATAAAACTTGTGACATAATAACCAAATCACTTGGGCTGTGCTGACATCATAGATTTTCCAAGATCATGCACAATCCAAGAACTTAATAAAGTTTCATTTGAGGTCCCTTAGTATTTAAATTCTGTTTTTCCAAATACCCAGAAGCATTTTTTTCCTGTTGATGCCTTAAGTTCCAGGCATCACTGTGTGGGCTGCTTGCTCAACAGACTCCTCACATTAAGGACTTTTCAGGATCCACAAATCACAGGTTTTCAATGGGATTCTCATGGGTGACAGCATTCTGAACTCTGGCTGTCAAAGCAAGATTTACCTAAACTCCTGTGGCACGAGTGATTGAAAGAGCAGCTGCTGCACCATTAAATACACGTTGGAACCGGAAGCTGGAAGACTAAGGTGAGAAAGGTTTACTTCCCACTCTGTCTGAGACTTTCTAATCTGCTCCTCACACCTTCAAAAAGTGCCCTAAATCCTAGTTTATAGACTTAGGGGAAAAGTAGAGACAGGTTTCTCTGCACAACTTCTACTTAAGCTGTTTCCTTCTGATTAGAATAACAGAAAAATTAATAGATCAAGGAAATGGGAGAATGTGTGTCTCAAGCCTTGTGATGAGATCACTGTTCTCATTTAGGAATGGTACTGCCCAATTCAGTGCCCCCCCCAAGACTCTCCCAAACCACGTGCTGCTCTCACTCACTCCCTCTTCCCCTTCCCCTTCTTGCTGTGGCAGGAATTGGTGGCACGAGAGGCAAAGATCATGGGTTGAGACAAGAACAATTTACCAGAAACAGAACTGCAATTAGAAAACAACCAGTGACAGCCACAATATTAATAACTAAAGGAGACAATTATTCACATGCAAAAATACTCACTGCATAGCCTGCAACAATAAACGTGTTCCCCATAAACACATTTTTTCTTGACTGAAAGGAGCCCCTGCTCCTTGGAAGGGAGAGTCCCTTTACCCCATACCAGGTAGTGAGGTGGCTCTGAAAAACCATCGGGTCCTGGCCACAGCCTCTAATGGGTACTGCAGAAACTCAACCCTGTCCTGGTCAGAACCAGGACAATCACTTAACAGAAATAGAGACATCTGAAGTTGGTCTCTTCTTCTCAGGCTGTTTTCACTTTTAGCTATAAGAAATTATGTTGTTTATTGGAATAAATATTGAAAGAATAGAGGAAGGCAAGAATCATTGAACCCAGACCCCTTTTACTGCAGGAAGTGGCATCATATACATTTGCTGGTATAACATAAAGATAATTACCAATTATAGAATCATAGAATAGCCTGGGAAGAGGGACACCTTTCACTAGACCAGGTTGCTCAGAGTTCTATCCTGCCTGATCTTGAACACTTCCAGGGATGGGTCATCCTCAGCTTTTCTGGGCAGCCTGTTCCAGTCCCTCATCACACCCAGTAAAGAATCTTTTCCTAATATCTAATCTAATCCCACTCTCTTTCAGTTGGAAACTGTTGCGGTGGATCACAGCTTGCCTGCACTCCCTGGCTAGGCTGTGGCAGAGTCAACAGGGAGGGCTCGCTGGTCGGACCCTGCCGCATCTCCCTGCCCTTCTGCTTAGGGCAGGAGGCCCCAGAAGNGGGCCCTTTGTGAGCCCCCGCTCACCCTCCCGCAACTGAAGCAGCACCCAGCCACCCACGGCAGCGGCCAGGGAAGAACGCGCACTCCCGGCCACCGAGCTAGCCACACACAGCCGGTGAGCCGTGATAGGAAACCATTCACCTTTGTCTTGTCACTACATGCTCTTGTAAATAGTCCCTCTCCATCTTCCTTGTAGGCTGTCTTCAGGTACTGGAAGGCTGCAATTAGGTCACCTCAAAACCTTCTCTTCCCCAGGCTGAACAAACACAATTCTCTCAGTCTTTCTTCATAGGAGAAGTTCTCCATCCCTCTGATCCTCTTGGTGTCCTCCTCTGGACTTGCTTCAACAAGTGCATGTCCTTCCTGAGCTGGGGACCCCAGAGCTGGATGTAGTACTACAGGTGGGGTCTCGCTGTCAATCAAAATCCTAACCAAGTTTGGACACTACAGTCATTAAACTTTCAGGGTTCCTCTTGAAAGTCACTTCAAAAGAAAAAAGAAGCACCAGCTGGACTGTGTGTCTGTAGAAACAGAACAGAAAAGTTCGAATCAAAGTCACTTGTTTCTTCTGATGTGGATAAATCATCTGATACCACCAAGCAGATCAGAAAAAATCTCATACTCACACTGCTGGCAGGAATCTATTCAGACGGCAATAAAAAGATCTGTGTGGCCATTTTAAATATATGCAGTATATTCCTCTTCAATAAGATTTTGGACATTTCAGTCTCGGTGAATTATGAAGTTCAGGCAAAAACCCAGTTATACTAAAGCAAAGTCCTCTTAATCAGATATACATTGGTACAAATAATTGCTCTCCATGTAGTACTAAGCCACAATACATTAGCACTTATACTGGCATTTCAAGCAGTGTTGTGTATACAAAAATTTAGAAATTAAATATACCATCCTCCAGTAGGTAAACATGAAAGAAAATCCCTTATATACAATAGTATTTAAGCAACACATGGAACTTGCATTGCCATATGGATTTCTTGAGAAGCCTTATGTCTTTTCAAATAATATTCCATTCTGTCTCCGACCATTTATTCGTCAATGAATGCATCCTATGTGTGTGGTTCTGCCTAGTGAATTAGTGGGAAACAAACTATTACTTTTGTATCTATTTAAAACGGAAAGAAACCTACTGTCTGGTTTGTCCTGTGAATCGATAATCTTATATCCTTACACAGAAATTAATTAGGCATTTCATGTGGGAGGTGTGGATAATAGACAGGTGGTTAATATTTAACCAATGCACAAGACATGGACTGATGTACTTATTCGTTAATCTGATTGAGAAAAAAGCTATTTGTCAATCTAACAGGAATAGAATTACACTTTTGGACAAGGAAGAGAGCAGTATTCACTTGGTAAATAATATAGCTTTTTGTGTGCTTGCAAACTTTGCTTTGTAGTCTTCATTTATTTGGCAACTGATTGGGCTGTGCACAACATGCACAGCTCTATAATTCTTTAGAAACCCCATATGAAGTTTCATTCCAACTCCAAATGAGGCATTGATCATTTCAGCAGGAGGCAGGTATGAGGAATACAGGTGTCTTGGCTAGCAGTCTGCCCACTTGGAATGCTAAACTAAGATACCACTCTTAGTGAACCTTAATAGCAGTAGCCAATATTTCCACACAAGTCGGTTTTCCTCTGGGACTTGAAAACCTCTTGCCTCTGTTTCCTAAATAGAAAGAGAACCTTGCCACTTAGTATATAGAGTGACTGCTTTCATAGACCCCTACAATTAAGGGAAAAAGGTAGATAATATTAAGTATGTCTCATACTGGAAACAAACTTTTCAGAGAGCAAAGTAGTGGCAGACCATCATCTGCATTTTTTGCGTGATTCAAAAATCCCAAATGGAGATTAATAAGACCACATTTTTGCCTAAAAGTAATGAAAATAAATGAGGAATTGACTAAGAATATCTCAGTACAGGCTAAATTTAACTACTTTTTACAGATGCTTTTACTGCATTTTTACTTTTGCAATGAAAAAAGATGACAAATAACATACAAGTTAAAAACTTTTATTTTGAAGTATGAATAATAATTTTCTTTATTCATGGTTCCTTGTCTGTTTCCCACCACATTATGATTTGTCTGCTCATATTTGTTTGAAGAACAAGAAACGTATGGCAGAAAATTTCCTGTAAGGTTTGCCCTTGAACAGAAGAAGCCTTTCCACAGAAAAAATCTGTGAAGTGAATCAACAGAAAATGCTCTTGTGCACTTGAAACACTGAATTTTGCATAATATTTGGTACAAAAAAGAACAGGGAATGCTAATGTTCCATGGCAAAGTCTGATCACCATAAATTTCACATGAGAATCTTCGAATAAGACTTCCAGTTCTTATGTTTTCAGAAAGAATGTGTTCACTAAAGATCTGAACTGGTAATACTAGGGCTGGATAAGCAAATTTGTTTTCTTTAAACAATTTCAGATCAATCCTGGCATAACTTTAGAGGGGAAAAGTTTACTATGTACTCAGCCACTTAATATTTGCTCCACTTTTTGTTAAAGCAAAAGCATTTATAAAATGGTTAATTTCTTTAATGCTCAAATTATTTAATTAATTTGTATCCATTAAAATTATAAGGACACAGATATAATTATATTATATAATATTTCATTGCAATTCTTTTCACTTTAGAATTTATTGTTTGAAGACTTGAAGGGAAAAATTCAATACTGTACCCTTATTACCATTTTTTCACCATTTTGACACAAATACTGATATGTTTCGCACAAATTTATAATTAGAAATGCCCAAGCACTGAGCCTGGATGATTCTGAAGAAACAGAACAGAAGGTTTTCCCTAGAATTGGTATTCCTTCAGAAACATGCTCTGACATTCAGTATATCTGAAGGGATCCCTAAATACATATTTGCAATAAATAATTGATACTACAATTAAACCCAAACACTGCTTCAGAGTTACCCATTTGGTTGATAATTTGCCTCAAATGTATTCATTATCAGTGCATCAATGACTGCTGGTATAATTGACAAAAAAGGACCTGTGTAAGCCAAATTGACTGCCATCATCACTTTGTGAAAGTAATTATTCCTATTTTTTTCTAATTATACTCTAGAGAAATAAGAATTAAGCATTATTGTCACTGAGATATTGCATGAAAATGCTAATGAAGTGGATCCTTGATGTGTTCTAAATTTTTATTGAAGCATTAAAAAGAACAACCGCTTATTCTGAAAAGTTAAATAATTTAAATGTCAATATGATAGCTATCTTCACTGAACATCACACATTCTCACTTCCTCAACATGAGAGGCAGCAGCTCACAAATCTCTTTGCTACTGAAATCACAAATATTCCTCCATTTTATGATCTCAAGGTTCTCATTTGCAAGAACAAGAGGTGGCAACTAAGAAAGGATTGTCGGCATATGCATCTTTATTTTAACCCTGAGTGCTGTGAGTTTTTGTCAGATCCAAGACACCAGATCACCTTGATTAGGCACATCAGCTCTTGGGAAACCCCACAGCAATTCATACCATTATTTCTGGCTTAACCAGCACAAAATCCCTTTGTTGTATTATCAAAATTATAAAATAAAGACAGTGTCGATAACACTCTATAGTCAGTTTCAAAACAATGAAAATGGGCCTTTCTGAACTGAGACAGAAAGCTATTCTAAAATCTCACTGATGTGTAAATTATTCCTGTTACAGAGAAGTTAATCTTGGTCTAAATACTTCACTGCTGGTAATATTTGGGAATACCAAAATGTTTTGCTATTTTCAAAATGTTTACTTAATATAATTTTTTTTCATAAAATTATATCAGAGTAGATAGTGGCTTAGTTTTATTTTTTTCTAGTATATTTTAAAATAAAAATTAACGTAGTGTCTGTCTCTCATTAATCTTTTGTCCTGGCTAAGCTCCTCTGCTGAAGTAACAGACAATGGCTATAAAGTTTTATACTTCGAACTTTTCATGCAGTGACATATGGCTAAAATGTCACAGTTACATTTTAATTTATAAACGGCTTATCTATCTATCCTATTATTGCACTGAGAGGGGATATATTTAGTGTTATGTCTTTGCTGCTATTTACTTTCTAAACTAAAATCAGAGTATTCCATATCAGGCCTCTCCAACATGAAATGGACAGTCCACTGCTCCAAGGATCAGCATGTACGTTGCAAGAAATTCAATGTATAGAAAAGATAACATTTTCCTAAAGTTCTCTTTGCTTTCCAATATCCAATATTCACTTAATGAGGTTAGGCAATGCCGCTTGTTGGGATAAAAACAGTGAATGTAATAATAGTGATGAAGATGATAATTGTATTAATAATAGTTCCTCCAAATGCAGCTGTCTATATACATATTTATATGTATAAAGTTTTATTGTACATCCTGCTGAAGATTTTGGGATTGGAAACCTGTGGCAATGAACATCAGACATGAGAGTAAATTTAACTTTGAAAACATTTTTTCTTTTAAATTGCGTTGCAAATATTTCCACTTTCAGTGCACATCATAGCTAAGGGTTACAACTAATATAATAATTTGATCTCATTTTTTATAATTGGGGTTAGTTTTTTTTTCTTTCAGTGTATAATATATGTCCTCAAGTGCAACAGAGCCTGGAAAAATGATCTTACAAACCTTAAGCAGTTATGCCAGTGGCTTGAGAATACAGATATGTTTAACTGTCCGTGTGAATAGCGCAGTTATCCCTAACAGGACAATGAAAGCCCTTAAATATACACATGTAGATGTGTTTTCAGGGGTGATGTCCAGTTAAATGAAATAGACTGTGTGATATACAATGGCTGGAGGTCACAACCCATGTGAACAGTTCACAAGCCAGCTGATCCATTCGATGCATAGGCTCATTTTTTAAAAGCTTAAGGAACTTAGAAGTTATATCCCCAATTCTTAGTTCAGCACAAGCAATATAAATACATGGAAACGGTAAAAGGCAAGAATGTTCTTCCTAGGGCGCTAATCTTTATAGGATGCTGTGCTGGTTATTACATTAAGGCAGAACATATCTTTTCAAACAGCCTGCTATACAGTGCATTCATAATGCCTGAGATTATAGACAGAGTCAAAGATTAAAGAATGTACTAACAGTTTCATTATACTGAACATCAAAATACTAGCAACAAAAATAAACAGCTGGAGAAGAAGGAATGCCAAAGTTATAAAACCCAAAGTGGCAAGCACTAGATTTAGAGATGAAGCTTTTAAAAAAGAGATGGCAATAAAATGCATCAATTAGAACTCAGCTGCATTAGCAGTTGCCCTCTGTGCAGAAGCTGGACTGGTCTCAGAGTCCCCAGAAAACCAGACAAATTTGTGGTGAGGTCCTGAACCACATGGGTTTGTGAATAATACCATTAATTCCAAACACTTCATAGAATCATTACCACAGTTCCCATGCAGCACTCATAAGAAAGGAGCTCTACTAGGTATCTCTTGGGGGTTTATGGAAAAAGTGAACCTATCTGGAGTCAGCACCTTTCATAACGGCAACACTTTCTCATTAACTGCAATTGTGTTAGTAGAAAGAATGCATTATTTCAAACAGAAGTTGCAATTTTTAACAAAAATGTACTGATATCACCCAAGTTTACTTCCTGATGTGATTTTATAGGGATCCAAGAAGGAATGGAAGGCAAAAGACAAGTTAAAAAATTTTACTTGTTTTCTTAATCCGCTAGTGGACCTGGTTGATTTTTTTGACCTTCCCAAGATACTCTGAAGCAAAGTTACACTGAACCAAAGAGAAAAGACTTAACTCATGCACATGGTGTTAGGCCCCAATCAATTCGCTAAAAGGACTTTTGAAAGGGGTTACAATGGTTCTTATACTCTGGGTAAAAGTGCAGTGGAGAAATACCGACCAAGTATTCTCAGGAGGTCAAAACAAGACAAAAGTTTACTGCCAAACTTTAGAAAAATTAGAGAATTTTGGCAAAATATTTGGTACAACATCCAATCAACACAAAACACTTATCTCAGCACTAATTTGGCCCATTCAACTTAGCAAGCTTTAAACTCGTTTGGTGTTAAGTTACTCAAAATGTTCCAAGAAGAGGGAATTAGAAGAAGAGAGAAATACAGACAGAGAGAAAAGATACAGAAAAGCACACATATCAACTAGCTACCAACTCCTGGATTCCAGCAGCGTTCAGACAGCGACTCCAAGAGGAAGCGTCAAGATGTGCTGTCCTCATGCTCAGCCTTGAATACCCCTTGGCCCTCATGGGCACTTCTCCTTGGTGGGAATTCCCATCATTTGGCCACTCAGGAGCTGGGTTAGGCGAGAGCGGAGCACTGCCCCTGGTGTGCCACAGCTGGCAGCTCTGCCAGGCTGCGATACTGACCCTGGGATGGGGGGTGTGGGGCAGTTCACTGTCTCGCCGGGGCAAGGCCCAACCTGCCCCCCCTCCCACACCCCAAAATGTCTTGAGACATCAATCTTTCCAGTCTCTGACCAAGAATACCTTAAAGATATTGAAAAAAAGGACGTATTTCTTTTGTAGAAGAGAGCATAAACTCTGTATCATGGAAACCACGGCAAAATAGAATTGTCTTCAAGGAAAGAGAAGAGAATATTAACAATAAACACCATTTATGGTGTCCCTCCTCCAATTAATTTCCACTTGGAGTGTTGACATTTCCAAAGATTTTCTCTGTAATCATTATGGTTTTGCAGCCATTACTTTTCAACCTGGACTATTTATTATTATTTTATAACTGAAAAATTCGTTATAAGTAATATTTTTTGCTTTGCCTGTTTCTTGCATAATGAATAATTTAAAAACAGGTCGTACCTTTTTTTCCACACTATGGTTTATAATTAAATTATTTATTCTGACTGTTATTTAACTGTTCTATATTCATTTTTGCAATTTCTCCAGTTTGGTTGTTAACCTAAGTGAGCTAGATTATGAGTAACTGAACATTTTTAAATAGGAGAATGATGAAAACCAAAGCCAAATAATGCACCAGTGGGATGACTTTTCATGCTAAATTTTATGAAATGTTTTGATTCTCTATTTCTTCATGAATTCCCAGTAGCCATACAAAGGCTTCAAAACAAACAAATAAGTAAGTAACACTACCTGCACATCAGGGAACAAAATTCAGTGGTTTTTTCTGTCTTTTCAAAGCATGAAAGCAGGTCTTTGGAAACTTAACCTATAGTCAGATTTGTTATATATATGTATAGGTAAAAATGTGGATGTTTTACTTATAGAATAAGAAAACAAAAATACGTAGTGTTTCTTTCATGCTAGATATATTAGTAATAAACCACACAAAGCTATTATAAAAGGTTTTATAATGCTAAAAAACATTTCCCAAAGTAAAGCAACTGTTCTTAGAGAAAAGGTTAGAGAAAACAGACCATAATTTACAGAATTCAATATTATATATCAGTCAGCACAGACTTCTTTATGGATATGTCTGTTAGCCCTTCCAGCCATGATTTTGCCTAAAAACCCCAAAAATCTAGAAACTAGAGGAAAAATATGGATTTGAACCCAGCCTCATCTAAATCTCACAGCCAGTCACGGTGTATACGAGAAACTTAGCAATATCTGCAAGTATTATTGGACAGCCCCAAGAAGTGCAGTAATCACATGGCAGATCTGGGTTCTGATTTTGCAGTGCATATCTATTTCTTATTGACAGCACAATAGTGATTGATTTACACCTAATTCATTCTATCCTACATACTTGGAGATTTTTAAATTCTTATCTACCTAAATAGTGAAAGTGTGCCTATGTGACTCAGGCAGAAAGATCACAAGTCTCCTGTTTTATACACAGGACCCCTCAGAACCTCAAGGTGCACAGATCTTGCCCTTGGACACATTTTTATGAGGAAGAGAGATATCTGCCCTTCAAAGAGAAACCCTTTCTATGATTGTTAGGATAATCTTATCAGTCTCATGATACTTTTAAGCACAGATTCATAACCTTTTCCACACTTGAGGTACTTTTACTTGTTTCTGATGTAGTGGGTTTCTGTACAGGATACCTCCCTTGTGTTTATATTCTGAAGTCCATTGAGCCTGACTTTGCAAGTTTATATTATTATTTTTCTTTCTGAAATCCCCATGATGAACACATTATAGAATTTAGATTTATTTTTAAGCTTTTCCACTTTGTTATTTAGTGCCTTGTTATCTTTCAGTAACACATTACAGTAAACATTTTCTGTTTTATCTGCTTAGCTAAATTTCTACCTCCATATTGTTATTTATGTGTCATGTTTAATCAGCTGTGTTTCCTTCCCACCAGTACATTGGCTTAGTGCATTTCTTTAGGTTTTAGATTATTTAGCATTCCATCATGTATGACACCAACATAGCAGTACCTTGAAGGTCTCCTAAGCTAATGTTAACATATTCTCTGAGGGCTCTTAAGAATTCTTGAGTTGAATCTGAAACTATGTGTTTTCTCCAGAAGGAAAAGTGCAATTTTTTGTCTTTCTATTTCATTCAAATTAATTCAAATACTCTACAGAGGGATCTGGACAGGCTGGAAGAGCCAAGGCCAATCCTATAAGGTTCAACAAGGCAAAGTGCTGAGTCCTGTGCTTGGGTCACAACAGCCCCGTAAAGAGCTACAGGCTGCAGAAGAGTGGCTGGAAAGCTTCTCATCACAAAAGGATCTGGAGGATCTGGTCAACAGCAGCTGAACACAAGCTAGGGTGTGCCCAGGTGGTCAAGAAGGCCAGTGGCATCCTGGCTTGTATCAGCAATAATGTGGCCAGCAGGAGCGGGGCAGTGACTGTCCCCCTGCCCTGGGCACTGGTGAGGCCACACCTGAAGCGCTGTGTCCGGTTTTGGGTCCCTCACTGCAGGAACAGCTTTGAGAGGCTGCAGTGAGTCCAGAGAAGGGCAGTGGAACTGGCAAAGGGTCTGGAGCACAAGTCTGATGAGGAGCAGCTGAGGCAGCTGGGAGTGTTTAGCCTGGAGAAAAGGAGGTTCAGGGTAGATCTTATGAGTCTCTAAAACTGCCTGAAAGGAAGTTGTAGTGAGGTGGGGGTCGATCTCTTCTCCCAAGTGAAAAGTGATAGGATAAGAGTAAATGGCCTCAAGTTGGACCAGGGTAGATTGGATATTAGGAAAAATTTCTTCATGGGAAGGGTTGTCAGGCATTGCAACAAGCTGTCCAGGTGAGTGGTTAAGTCACCATCCTTGGAAGTATTTAAAAGACTTGTAGATGTGGCATTTGAGGACATAGTTTAGTTGTGGACTTGCCAGTGCTGGGTTAATTTTTTGGACTTGATGATCTCAGAGGTCTTTTCCAACTTAAAAAAATTCTATGATTTTGTGATTCTATTTGTCATTCTTCCACAGAAGAGTTTTCATACTTTGGAAATACAGATTGATTTAGGTTGTTCTACACTTCGTGTTTGACTTTAAGGCATTAGAATAATCTTGTAATCTTCTTAAGCTTATTTCTAAGAAGGTAATACTCTAAAGTCAGTCTGAAAAGGAAAAGCAATAATTGCAAGCATATTCAGTCCCTTTTTTGCCATTAGAAAAAAAAAAAAAAGGTAAGAAACCATTGAAAAGCCCAAAGTTACGAAGGACTACCAAATGAGAGGTGAGATAGAATGAATCTCTCAGGGGTTCTGCCCTTGCATCCAAGAAGTCCAAGGTCTACAGTTGACTGGAAAGTTATTATACCTTGACCAATCCTATAATTTCAGCAGATTTTTACACTGGACAAGTAATACAGAGATTTCACTTACTTTTGTTAATAAGGATAATATTGTGGTTAAAATCACAGTTCAAAAAATATCTCAGAGGGAGATGGATTTGATGGGTGCAACAATAAAGCATCGTGATGTCTAGTTTGTATGATGTCAAAGTGAACTTTATAGAAAGTAAGCAGTATGACAGAGAATCAATAAAATGAATTTACTTGTGCTTAGCAAGAGCTAAACAGCAGTATTCCACTTTTGTCTTCCAAATGGCTCTGAGGTCACCTTGAGCAAAGCGTCCTCTGGGTCTGGGCTTTTTAAACTGCCTAGGAATGGTACCCTAATCTTTTACACCTATGACAAATATGACTATTTTGAAAGAAGTCATCATCCCTTTGTGAAATCCAAAAGAGGGCACCAGAGTTTCAAAACTTGTCAGAATACAGCAATTCTCATTCAGCATCTAAATTGCTCAAGTATTTTAAATAGGTGTTGCACTTTTATATCTAAGATCTTCTCCAGATGTATTTATTCATCCTGAAAACTGACAATGTGGTAAAGTCAAGCAGATGTTTTTTGAATATATACTCATTCCGCACAGAAGAAATTTATCTTGCGGACTTTCTTCTGAAAAGTGATTGATAGGAAAAGCAATGAGGTCAAATTCCTAGACTTAGAAAAATCATTATATTGTTACAGTCCCAATCTCCCATTGTGAAACCTAGAATGCTTAATTATACAGTTATTAAAATGGAACAGACTGTTCTTTCTCATTCCTGAGCAATACACATGTAGGAAACACTGTACTGCAGAAGTGAGAATGAGTATAAAGCACAAACATAGCAATTTCAGAACAACTGATAAAATAAAAATCTCTATAGCTTGTGGTATATTGTCAACAAGCTTGCTTTCTTCTGCTACAGCAGTGTTTGTTGAGATAGCTGACCCTACCAGTCTCCAACTTTGTTAAAACCCAAACAGTATTTATTGCCAGAATTGGACACATCAAGTAGAGGTCATGGTTTTGATGACATCTGTTCAGAGATGAATATAATTGAATATTTTTATTAATCAGCAATATGATGGAAGACTGAGTATAGTTATTGAAATTTAGAAGCAAGACAGGGCTAGAATTTAAAATTATCTTGAGAAACAGGAATAATGGCCTGGGAAAAATATGGTGAAATTAATCACTGATGAGGATATATTTTAGTTAGGCAATGTGAAACGGGAAGACCTGGCTAGGAAGCAGAAATAGGAAAAGGCTGAGAGCTATTGTGCTTTAGACTCTACAGTGCAGTAGCAGAATATTGCGGCAGAAAATAAAGGTCACACTGGGATGGATGAATTGGTGTGTCATTTGCAAGACGCCTAAAATAAAGTTTGTACTCTTCCCTCTTTCTCTCTCTCTCTCTTCCCCCTCATCCTCCTTCCCTTTCTATCCCCCCTGAAAGAGTTATTTCTGTTCACCTCATTCACTATTTTGTATTGGACTCTCAATTTAAGTATCTTTTCAGTACTTGAAAATTGATCTTTCCAGATGCTGGTTTAACCTACTTCTCAGGTGCTGCAGCCGGAAGTTTTCTAAAGAATCTCTGACACACTCTCATACTGATTAGACATTAGCATTGCACAGATAACAGTTTGGAATGGAATTTAATAAGAAGAGAAAGCAGACTATGAAGAAATGATGTGCAAGACAAGCAATCTGACCAGCTGCTGTCTTGCACCCAGATGAACTCTTCTGTAGCCATTTTCTCTAGTCATTCAAGCTTGTACCTCCCTTTCCTTATCTTTCACCTTTCCACTACAAATCCCATAACAGGTTTTGCACAACTCCACATGCCCTCTCAAATATCCCATAATAAGAGAATGCTTTCCCGTGAACATCTTGTTTCGTCTGCCTTATCAGCTACAAAGTTGAGGTTGAATGTCATCAAGCCTATCTATGAATGAATGTGTTCCTCAGTAGCCCAGAAATCAGCAGCACAAAACTTTTCATCTCTCTTGCTATCTGTTATCTCCAGCCGTTAGGATTTTATTTATTATTTTTCCTTATTGTTTTTTTGGTCTTTTTTCTTTTTTCTCTTTTTTATTGTTGACTCATCACTGGGCAGAAACCCTTACAAACTTGATATCCTCAGATAATTACTGTTGTTTCCTATTCCCTGGTAAGCATGTGATTCAGATTTATTGATGTAGAGAGATCATCCTTGATTAGATGGGACTTGGACTCATTTCTGCAGTAACTATCTGTCAAGTTCATATCTAGTTATGATCTTTGAGGGTGACCAAAATTTGACTGAGGCTGAGCACACTGATCTAATTCCACTTCCTTTGAGCAAAGGATGGAATAGACTACTTCCTGAGCAACTTTTCTACTAAATTAGTGCATTATTGAATTTATTTATTTATTTTACGGTATCGATTTTAAACATCTGTTATTTCTGCTGAGGAGTGACTTCATTTTTTACTGCCTCAGTAACACTGCAATGAGGATCTCTCTCCAAAACAGCAGGTGTTTTTCTTCCTGCCTTCCTGCCTTCCTCTTTTTCTTTTCTTTTTCATATAGCACAAATAATATTGAATAAAGTCTGCAGTGTTTTTGTCTGATATAATGTCAATTTCAATCTGTATATATTAACAATACATATATCCTAACCACACAAACACATTCTGCATTCCAGTAAGTTTCCAGGCTATCTGACATATTCCAGAGCTGGATTTGCCTTCAGTAGGTGGAAATGTTTATGCATGTGCAGGGACAGAGAGCTGGTAACAACCTCATGGAGGACTGAATATTGTCTGCTTGCATCATATAATCTCTGCCAGCAGACTCAATCTGCCTATGTGGAGCATTTGTGGACATAGCCATGCTGTTTCTAAGCCCAGGGCTAATATGTTTTCTTTCTGTAGAACTCTATCAGGTAAACATATCAGATGACTAATTTAGTGCTGCTTTGCTAGCGTGACTCAGCATTTACCAGGCAAGATATTCCCATTAAAGCCTTTAAACATTGTTTTATATGCGAGTACATATATATATATACACACACATATATATACACACATATACATACATATATACATATATACATATATATATATACGCATGATGCAGTACCAGTGAACTCATCTATGCTTTTAAACAGAAGGATCCCCTGTTTGTTATTTAATATAGGAAAGACCCCTTTCCCAATATGTAATGAAACACCAACATCCTCTTTTGGAGGTTAAAGGTGTTTAGCCATACGAATTTCACAACCAGAAAAAAAATGCGACTAGTATTTTTTTCTGTGCTAGTACAGATGTAATTATGACTGTGTGCTCACTATTGACAGTCTTCATCTCCAGGTACATATAGAAATGTTAGCAGTCTGAATAATGACTGATAAATGTACACAACGGTTTTCACCTAATTTTCATGCTGGAAAGCAGCATTGTGAAAAAAAAAAAAAAAAGAACTATGAGTCCTGGCAGATAACAAGGTGACCATGAGCCAGCTATTGCAGCCATGAAGGCCATCAGCATCTTGGGCTGCATTAGGCAGGGGGTTGCCAGCAGTCCAAGAGAAATGATTCTTCCCCTCTACTCAGCTCTGGTGACATACATGTGGAGCACTGTGTTCAGTTCTTGGTCTTCCAGTACAGTAGTGACACAAACATCCTGGAGTATGTCCAGAAAAATGCCATGAAGATGATCAAGGGATTGAAGCTTCTGACATATGACAGGCTGATAGAGCTGGGATTGTTCAGCCAGGAGAAGAGAAGGCTTCATGTGCATAAATACCTAAGGAGGAAGATAAGAAGCTGGAGCCAGGCTCTCAGTAGCATTCAGTGACAGGACAAACGGCAGTGGACAGAAACTGGAATACACAAAATTCTATTTAAACACAAGAAAAAAATAATTTTCCTGTGGTGGTGGTCAGACACTGGAACAAGTTACCCAGAGAGGTTTCAGTGTCTATTCTTAGGAATAATCAATGCCTATGAACAACTTTCTGTCGATGACCCTACTCTAAGCAACAGGGTTTAATTAGATGATCTCCAGAGTCTTTTCAAACCTTGACTATTCTGTGAGTCTTATATACAAACACAGGCACAAGCATGCACTTTTTACATATCCTTCAAATAAATAATCAAATATTATAATACTGATCTGTTCAGTGTGACTATAACATTGCTAAACACTTTAGACATTTATTATAGATTATTTTTATATAAAGTGTGTGTAGTATTTGTCTACACAGTGTTCTGATAAACAGGAAGGTTCTGACACACCAGGACAGCATTTTCCAGGAGTAAGAGCTTCCAGTACTTTCAAGTAAACAAAACTCATTGTCTGTGTTCAGGACAGATAGAGGACACTACTGCTGTCCTAGATTTACCTTACAGCTTTCAAATCTCCACAAAAACACAGAAGTAGTATAGTCCACTGCAAAATAAAATCAAGTGGCAAATTAATTCTTTTGTAACAAAATAATGAAATCAGATATCTTTGTTCAGTCTTAGAAGTGACCCCTAATACCAATCAGAGACAGCAGCAAACACAAGTAAACACCATTCTCTCTCTCTCTTGCAGTGTTCTTTATTTCACTTCAAAGACTAGGGAAAGTGGAATAAATCAGAGCCTGATGTTCAGCTCCATACACTCTGCTAGAATTTTCCTCTGCCTTCTAAGCCAGAGACTCTTTTTTTTTGTTAGGCAAGATATTGCCACAACAGAGAGGTAGTTTACTATACATATTTCTTAATCTTGTAGGAAAGAGTAAATGTCCTATTGTACTCAGAACGTAAGGTCATTTATCTGAATTTCTCTTCTTTTGCCTACATCACATTAAAGACATGTGGGCAGATGAAAGATTTTATTTTTCTTTTTTTCCAGCTCCTCTTCCCACATGGTTTTTCCTTCAAAAAATCCCCTTTACGCATTGGAACAAAAAGATAAATTGCTATAATTAGGCAGCTCCTCTGCAAACTTTTCCTCTCTTCTTTAGTACGTAGTATGACTTTTATTCAGTGAAAGGATTTTCCTCAGAGGTAAAAATCCCGATGCTGGGATATCACAGAGGCAGTATGGCATTTGCCATGAGGAAAAGTCCAGAATACATCCTTAAGCACTGTTAGTTTTGCTTTGTTTGGAACAGTCTTTTCCTTAGGGGGAAGACATAGGTCAGTTAGATTTGTTCTATTCAGAACAGTGACAGTGCATTAAAGCCCAGTGGTTAAGATTTTCACTCAGAAAACAGAAGATGTGGTTTACCTCAGGAGTGAGATCTCACCTCTTGTTTGTCGAAAGAACACTCTGACCTGTAAACTACAGCACGAGGAACAGAAGGGGCAAGGAAAAGTGCTACCTGCTGTGTCTTATTTCTCCAGCTACAACTGAGTTATTTCAGAATGACGACTGTAAGTCAGAGGGTTGGTGACATGGGACAAATGACGGTGATTTCTATATCTTAGTGAGCAAAACATTCAACTGGGACATGAAAGATCACAGCTGTAGGTTTTGGTCCCTGTATTACTGGTATGGTGCATTTCATTTATTTTTATTATTATTTTTGACAGAATGGCAAATGACAAAGCTAATGCCTCATTCTACAAACAGTTCTGTGGAGGTCAGGATGGCAATGCATTGTATAATGTTTCAGGTTTCATTAATTGCATAATTGTATTCATGTTTCAGGATCAAGAACTCTGTGAAGAAGCTGTTTCTAAAGATCAGATATTAAAAGTTTACCCTCTCTGTTTGTTTGCCTGCTCTTTCAAAGTCTGCTGGGTCATCCCTTCTATTCAGATTTTTGTTCCATTAAGCTCTGCATTCACTGAAAGTTGTATTAAGTCTAGATGGTCTGGTTTCTTCTCTGCTAAAGTACAGAATCATTACTTTCAATACATTTTGAAACTGCTGCATATATGCCCATCCAGTGTTTCACAGAATGGTTGAGGCTGAACTGGACTTGAGGAGACCTTCTAGTCCAACTCCCTCCTCCAACAGGATCACTTACAGCAGGTCACCCAGGACTGCCCAGTGGGCTTTGAATATCCCCAAGGATAGAGACTCCATAAGCTCTCTGGACAACCTTTTCCAATGCTCAGCCACTCCCACAGGAAAAAGAAGAGTAAATGTGATTGAGAGAAATGTCATGATTTTTTTTAATTTGTACATATTGTGTCTGGTCCTGTCAGTGGGTACCACAGAAAAGAGCCTGGCTTCTGCATCTTTTTTCTCTCCTGGTTATTTTCTTTAGCCTCCTCTTATTCAGGTTAAGCTATAACAATTCTCTCAGCCTTTCCTTATAGGAGAGATACTCTCACAGCTTCGTGACCTTTGCAGCCCTGCACTGGAATCACCTCAATAAGAACATATCTTGCTTGTACTGGGGAGCCAAGAACTGGGCCAGAGCTCAGCAGTGCTGAGCAGAGCGCAAGTTTCACCTTCCTCAAACTGCTGGCAGCACTCCACCTTCCTAGGCCTTGGAGTGGGGCTGACAAGCTTTCTTATATAACATAGTATCTTGTATTATTTTCTCTGTACAACAATTCAAAGGTAGAAATACAGACAGAAAAGAGCATTATAAAAACAAATATTTCTGTTGATATGAAATCCTGACCTTTTTATTTGTCTAAGGATCTAGAACCTGTCCATTTGCATCAGTGATTATATATATTATCATTTTATCAGTGCCTGGGAGTGTGCATGGGCACTGGAAAATCCCTGTTATATAATTATTTTTTTCAGGATGGGTATGGTACTGTCAAGGCCACCTTGTACTATCCCAAACATTGCCCAGGCAGAATTCAAAAGGAAAAGAACAGTGTATGACCGTTTACATACAGCTCAACCTCTTTTAGGGGTAAAAAAATTTAATAACAGACAATGTAAGTTTAATGGCAAAGAATCATCTATTCACCTTTAATTTACTAATTGAGATATAGCCAATGCTTCCCCTCCATCCCAAAATACGTTTGTTTTCTTTGTTTGTTTGTTTTAAATCCTAACAGCCATTGTGAGGGAATTAAAACAGAGTTACGCCCCCATTTTACTCCTTTCAATACACAAATATGTTGCAGAACTGGCTAAAGTTAGGCATGATACAAAAATCTGGTTATCACTTTCAAGATCAAAGATTTTGCTACCAGTCTAAATATTTACATACAATAAACTGCAAATGAATGGTGCTTTTTGCACATGCTTCACATGTAATAATTCTTTTCTTTAAAGAAACAGAGTTTAAAACATACCAGATCAAAGAACAGATGAAACTCAAATTATAAACCAAAATAATCACTGTGACATTTTTCATGCCGTTCTATATGCCTAGAGTGTTTTTTTGCATAGAAGACTTGATACTAAGTATATCTGAATATTCTGGAGACAAACTAGCAGCATAGGGAAAATTTCTATACAGAAACAGAGAAACTTAGCCTGTGGTGCTTATCAACATGTAAACTCTTCAGGAAGGGAATGTGAAGTCTCTGAGTTTTGAAAATATATGAATATACTAAAAAGATGCTGCAGATCAATGCCAAGTTCATGAACTTGCTTTTGAACTTTTTCTGATAACTCAATGTTTAGCAATATTTTTTCTGAACCTCTCGGAATAGATGACAATGGAAAGGTAATTGCTTCTAGTAATAAAAAGAACAAAACTTTGATCTTAACCTCTGTTTTCATCTTGGTCTACCTTATCCATACAAATTTCTTCATTCTTTTAGTAAATTACTGATTTTGCAAGTTTGTTCCTTTTCAAATTTCTCTTTAGTACATCAGAGAGAAGTTATGAGATTGTTTAGGGCTCCAGTGAATCCATGTTTCAGACTTTTTCTGACAGTGCAGTCACAACAATACTCCCTAGAGTTGCAAAGCAACACAAACTAAAGGTTTCCATGAGAGATGGAAAGCATTA
>VZTG01009765.1:0-52909 GCA_013397845.1 Melanocharis versteri | reverse complement strand
TATATATATATGAATATATATATATATAATTATCAAATAATGCTTAAATTACTGTTGAATCTAGAAAAATATGATTGCAGAGCTGTGGGCTATATAACAGTCATCTAACAGGAAAAGGTAAAAACACTTGGCCAGAGGCAGCAGTTCTCTTGTCTTGAAGTTATTTAACTCTGCAGAGGTTGCATCCATGGAAATAAACTCTCCTACACTTCAAAATATCATGGCATCAGGCAAGCCAAAAACTGGCAATTGTTCCTGGCTCACAGTAACCCTCAAGGCATTCTAGGGTCTGCATGTGAAAATAATAGCCTTATTCNTGTGGTGCTTATCAACATGTAAACTCTTCAGGAAGGGAATGTGAAGTCTCTGAGTTTTGAAAATATATGAATATACTAAAAAGATGCTGCAGATCAATGCCAAGTTCATGAACTTGCTTTTGAACTTTTTCTGATGACTCAATGTTTAGCAATATTTTTTCTGAACCTCTCGGAATAGATGACAATGGAAAGGTAATTGCTTCTAGTAATAAAAAGAACAAAACTTTGATCTTAACCTCTGTTTTCATCTTGGTCTACCTTATCCATACAAATTTCTTCATTCTTTTAGTAAATTACTGATTTTGCAAGTTTGTTCCTTTTCAAATTTCTCTTTAGTACATCAGAGAGAAGTTATGAGATTGTTTAGGGCTCCAGTGAATCCATGTTTCAGACTTTTTCTGACAGTGCAGTCACAACAATACTCCCTAGAGTTGCAAAGCAACACAAACTAAAGGTTTCCATGAGAGATGGAAAGCATTAAATAGCTTTTTTTTTGCCAAACACAGCACATGGTTTTGCATGGATCACAGGGAAAATCACATAATGGACTGAGGTAAAGATCTGAGTTTGTTATTTCCCTCTTTTNGAAAAAAGAAAAGCAACCCAACCTCAAAAGTGCAAACAATTTATCAGTGTGGAAAATTCACTTCAGAATCTAGAAAACCACTAGTTTAAAAACAAAGTCTATGGTGTGAAAGCAGATTTTGTTATTACAGTATATTGGACAATGGTCTGAAGGAATGCTGGGAATTGTCAGGCCATTCTTTCCTACCAGATCACGGGAATCACAGAGAAGCATTTGAATAACTTGTTCTCTTGAGAAGTCTCCCCTATGGTAAAGAAAAATATGGTTTTCAATGAGAAAGAAACCAGAATCTTCTGACTTCCTTAATAGATGCCATAAGGATCTACTGAGTATCAAGACCGAGCACACACCTGAACTTCCCATCTGCTGTTTTGCTAGGACCGTACAGACTGATGTAGTAATTATCCGAGGAACAAGCATTTCATTTCAGGAGACAAGGACCAGTTCCCAAAACAATTTCACTAAGGTCCTGCTTCAAACTGAACTATACATGGTAGCTTTGTCTCAAATTCCATCTAGATGAGCAAATCAGTTTATATGTTTCCCTTTCCTATTAAAGTGATGAAATCAAAAACAGGGTTTCTTTTTTATGTTTTATACCAGTAATAGCCTTTTGATGATACTTGTCATCCTGCAGTGAAGTGTAAACACAATAAATTTCACTGTAGTGTGAAGATAATCTAAACAAAAAGCAGAATAATATTCTCTTCTTCCATGTCATCAGAAACTGTACTGTTGCACTAGACAGGAATGCAATAACATCCCATACAATATTAAATATATGTATTTTAATATAGCTCAGAAGTTCACACAAATTGCATTTTTTGGTGATATAAAGCATAAACACTTTGAGAAAATAATCATATTACTGAGAGAAGTTGCTTTGGGAGTGAATTTTCTGCAAAAATATTTTCCTTTCTAAAACATAAAACACTAAAGAAATGTAGGGATAATGAATATTCTTTATTCTGTCCTGTGAACCTCATGATACAATCCAATGTTCCAATGAAGGAAAATGGATGACTTTAGAATAATAAATCAATGTTTAATGCCATAATCTACTAACAGTGGGAGTAAAAATCTATAAAAATGTAAAACATGGAGTAGGAAAGGAATAAGGAGAAAGATGCATGTAGGTATCTTGGGGGAAAAAATCACTTATTTCAGCTATTTGAATCTGCATATTTACATGTTTCATAACTCCTAGATAATTTTTTATTCCTTTGTACAAGAATGTCCTGGACTCTTCCTGAGCAAGCTTTCTCTCTAACAACAACGTATGCAAACTGCATTGTGTATTTGTAATTTAAAAGACATTTAGAAAAATGAAATTACAATCTATTAAGCCAAATGTTCATTTGCTATGCAAATCCTCCTTTTTTATGTGTTGATATAAGAAACTTTTTTTTCCCAGCTTCTTCAAAATCACTTTTGCTGCTGGCACTCTGGATCTTAACTTCATCGTGCCTTCTTATAAACATGTTTATCCATAGCTTGGAAAAAAGTCAATTAGGAGTTTCACTACTTTTGTCTCATCAGGTGTTGAAAGAGAATCAATTCAGTTTCTAGGGACAGTGGCTGCTCTTGAGTGGCAGCTAAGAGTATATCCGCCCACTACATATCCTTCATTCAGATGACTTCCAGCTTTTTTTATAAGCCCTGAAAGAGCAATGCAACACTGACAGCAATAAAAATGGAATTTAACCTTCAATTGACAACTGTAAGGATGAGTCAGGGATCCTGTGGAATCAATGCAGTAAGGGAACTACAGGGACTATGAGAAATATCGGTGTGTTCCTTGATGAATTCTCCCTGAATACGAATAATGCTGGGGACACCCCACAGCAAAATTGTTCCAATGATACGCCAACTCAAAAGCGTAGTCAGCCATTCTTCCTATGGAAGAGAAGGGGATTGCCTAGAATTCATCACTAATTCATTTCATCTTGCTCACAGACACGGAAAATCTTTCAAGTCTGCTATTCCAAGAGCTGTGCATTACCCCATGTGTAACTACAAACTCAAATTAAGGAACCTTTTCAGCTCTTTCTTCCCCTGTGTTAGTAATTTGCCTTTATGTACTCTTTGTCCTACTTTACTTTTCCTTAAACTATTTTATTAATCTTAGTAGCCACCGTCATGTAATTTTGTTGATCTGCATTGAGGATATATTCTTTGTCTGAAACAGGTGCACTACAAAATTTATAATATTTTATTGGGTTTTTTTGTTGCCTAAAAGATTTAGAGAGAGAGTTGTATTATGTTTCTGCCATTGTAGCTCACAATATTTGCTTTGCTTTCCTAAAACTAATGAATTCACGGGAAGAACTGCATTTTTTTTCTACATTCTGATGTTTAATTTACATTTGATTTGTATAGTCCTTCAGCATTAGAAAGAGTGCACCAATAAATGCAATGCTTCGCCTTAGCTATATAAATTTATCTTTTTGGAATTGTAATACAGGTGAGTTTCTGTTGCAGCCTTGCAAAATTATTGGTTTTTGCTCTTTCACTTCAATAAGATGCTCACTACCAGCGATCAGGTTTCATTCAGGTATATCGCTGAGGGATCTTTCACGAGTTTTACCTTAGGATTACAAAGAAATCATCAGTTTGAAAACCAAGGGATGAATGGAGAATGAAGGATGATTTCTTTTAATCTCAAGTATTTGAGGAGAAATCCAAATCAGTTTTGGTAGTACATTTCAGTTTGATATATTTAGATATTTGGATGTTTGTAAGCAGGCACACAAGGGTCTGGATTACCATTAGAGCCACTTAACTTGATTTAATGTTTTTTGTATCCATGATTCTCTGAGAAAACCCACAGTATCTCACTTGGCTTCTGCATGCTGACCCAGAAGGATACAGATGTCCCGTAGTTGTTGTGTCATGCTGTCATACTTGTTAGCTATGACACATTTCTGATTCTCTGTGGCCTCTCAGCTGACATTATGTGCCTAAGCTTAGGTGAGTCAGTAGGACTTTACAGCTGGATCGAGACAAGCAGCTGACCCTAGAATACAGACCAGCAACCAGCCACCAGGAATCGGACTCAACTGCTTACACACAAGAATTTATGCTCTAAAGAACCCAAGATACTCGCATGGGCCTCGAGTTATGACAAAGGACTTGAAGCAGACTCAGGCTCCTGTGGAAGCTGGAGTCTTGGTAAATTATTACAGGATATCACAAGGGTCACTGGGTACTTACAGTTAGGCAAGGATTTGTGCCCCATATTGGACTGGACTGAATTCCCTGTAGACGTACAGTTCTCACTCCACGAACTTCAGCAGGCTCTTTACTCCAAATTTGAAGATAATTAGCAGGGTGAAGTTGGATATGATGAATCACATTCATTCACATTATGGAGTGCCCGTGGTCTCAATACAGTTTTCTACACACAATTTTCTGGCGCTATTTGACTCGTGCCCAGAACATCTAATGTGTATGCACAGAGGTAGTAGACATGACATAAGAAATACATGGACATTTGTCCCCTCTCTAGGCAGACAGAATAGTCTAGGACAGGTTAAATGGCATTTAAGGTGCCTCTTAAAGTCATTAGATGAAACCTGATCACTGGTAGTGAGAATCTTACTGAAATGTCAGAGAAAAAAAGAAATCGTTGTGCAAAGCTGCAACAGAAACTAACCTGTACTACAATTCCAGAAAAATAAATTCAAATAGCTAAGGTGAAATTAATGCCCAGCATTGCACTCAGTCTGGGCAATTGAAGGGAACTTTCTGTACCTGCAATACCAGAAAATTAGTTTTATTACTCTATAACTTCATATAGAGAGGAAAATAAATCTTATAAGTCAAGGATGTCTGGACCAAATGCAGAATTCCAGGTATGATTAAGAAAGTGTACTGTATTGTGAATTGAATAATCCTGCAGAAGTTAGATATTAAGAATAAGGCAACAGGTACAGAACTACAATAACTATTAAAGCCACAGAGAATGATTTCTGATATCCTGTAATAATAACAATCTAAGTAAGAATTAGAATTTCATGTGGATTCATTTTCATTCAAATTAATAAATCAAGTGGCAGAATTCTAAGAACTGCTTGGGCACCTTTCTGAAAACACATCAGTTATGACTGCTGATAAAGAAAAGGAATAAAGACCTATAGTTTAAAACTAAAACCTCCTTGTTTTTTCAGACTTTCATTAGATTCTGTAGGGAAAGCACATAGAGACCACATCTTATGACAGAAAGTGTAGATTATTTTGCTAAAAAATCATGCGTGTACACTCTCAACACAGACATTTTTTGATCAAAAATCTGCTTGGAAATACTCTCATGTTCTCAGATTATTAGTTGGAATTTAGGTCAGACTCTGTGGTCTGTTCTGCAAAACAGTTAGGGTGGTTTTAGACATCCCTTTCATTTTGAATGTCTGCCTACATGCCCGAGCAATCTGCTATGCTTACTGTTATTAGACATCTTGGCTAGTATTTCTAGGACTAAGAATGTGGCAAGTTTCTTAGAATACTCTTAAGGAGTCACCACAGTAAAGTTCCCAGTGTTTTTCCTCAGTGCCTGACATTCTGCAGACCTCACAATGCAGCAATGAGGATGAAAAGCTCAGAGTTAAAGGGTAATCACATTTTGAAAATAAAACTACCAATATCATTGCTCAGTAAATAGAAGAAGCAAGTTTCTATGACTATTACCAGCTGTGAGCAGACCTATCAGAAACATTCTTTTATTTTAAAGAAAAATAATAAAAATAATTTAATTTACTGTCTAGAGGTTGTGTGGACAAAGTTTTAGAATAATGATTTGGCCTACTATTCTATATATTAGAAATAGAACTCTACATCACAGTACTCCTTGATGAAGATTTGGAGAAGTAAGACAGGGTGAAGAGCTAGGCTTAGTCATCATACTGAATTCAACTCCACAACCTAACACTTTCAAGCTATTGATAAAAGCATGAAATATACAAGACAAAGCAAAATTTAATTTCCCTAGATGAAATTCAAATTTAGTGTCTTATTAATATAAATCTTAAAACATAGCTGGGTCATTAAAGGAAAATTCAATAAAAAATAATTATTCTTGTCTGGACCATAAGAAAGCACATTTCTAAGACAATTAATTTATCTTCTTAGAGCTGCTATGTATAATTATTTTTACCCAACAATATTTAGGAAGTTTCTTTTATATATATATATATATTTTGTTTATAATTTTTGGAAGAAGACCTCTTTTTTTAGTATGTCTAAGTTTGGACTTGTCCATCCTTTTTCTGGCAATTCTCTCTCAATTCTCATATGAATTTTTGAGTTTTGGCTTTTTGTAAAGTAAAGTACCAGAGTTTCAGATTACGAAAAAATATTTTAATTATGTCATACAACTTTTTTTTAAAAGCCCACAGAGAAAACTACAGCTTTTTTTTCCATAAGGGCTCACTCCATCCAGAACAAATGTGCACGATCCTTTGTGGAAAAACTAAACTTGCTGTAGCTTTTCCTCTCAGCAGTGGCCCAAAATGTGACCTACATTCCACATCTTAAAGGGATTTTTTCCTTTATAAACGGTATGAATGCCTTACTAACGAAAAGATTTGATTAACTTGTGGTAAAGGACAAGCTCAAACAAAAAAGACGAGGCAAGACTGCCCTGAAACCTCAGATAAACTAATTTCCCTCTCTGTTTCTGAAAAATAGAACGGGAGTGATAATCAATAATGTTTCTTGACCTCACAGAGATACTGTGTGCATCAATGCATGGCAATATGATGGGAATCAAGCCTGTGAAGAAACTCCTAATATCCTTATTTCTGAGCTCTGCAGGAGTTTCATGGCCATAACTATCCTGAAAATTTCCATATCGAAATTACCATAAAGTTGTTGTGGTTGTTCTTGCTGAAGGCAGAGAAGAAGAAAGAAACAAAGAAAAAAAATCCATAAAAGGCAATTTTCTGAGCCGCTATGTCCTATTGCTATGCACTTAAGAAAGGCTTCAAAAGCCTTGTGAATTAAGCACTCTGTTTTTGTAAGACAAGGCTCAGTGCCTCCTAGGTCTGGGCCTTGATCCACGTGATGAAATTGCAATGCCACAGTGATGCAACTTCCCAAATTTTACGGTGTTGTTGGACCTCTTGAACAAATAGGATGAATGAGGGGAGAAGGGGGGCTGAAAGGACAATGGGTGTTCTATCCTCTTTATAATATCCAGTAAATACAGACTTATACAGCCAAGATAAATTTGTAGACCCTTGAACTGTAAAGTTGAAGACACTGAACAGCTTCTGGCAGTTCCCTGACTGTTACTGCATTAGGAATGGCTAAAGCATGCTAAAGGATAAATTATGGAGGCTGCTGGATGCTAATAAATTCCTTTTTGTTTTGAGATGTTTTGAATTAATTGTGTCAGCAAAATCTATTCTTTGGCATATGACAGGCATCATTTATCTCATGCAGACCTTACCAAAGAGGAAAAGGCAGAAAAAATGGGTATACCTGCTGCTCTGTTCATTGTGTCCGGAGACAGGCAGAGTGAGTAAGCACTGCAGAATTTGGCAATGTGTTCTGAAAACTATAATTAATGATGACTTTGAATGAAAAATCTATGGCACACAGAGTTCATAAACTCAGAGAGGCAGCAATGATGCTTTACATTCCCAAACAATACAACTTTTAGACTTACTTCCCAATACAGAACATTTCCACAGTGACAATCCCAGGTATGTACTGTAAAACGGTACAGATAATGTAGTTCAAATTTTGGCAACTTTCCAGGAAGACTGTGCAGCTCATTGCTGAAGAACATAAAATATAAATTGAATGTGAGACCTTGTTTTGTGGAGCTTAATGTTTTCCACTGCTGCTAGATGTATTCACACATTCCACCTGACCTTTCTTAGCTTTCACAGCACGAGGGACTAGCTTGTATTTGCCACCCACATTGTCCCTTTTATCTGTCCCACCAGAAATTTAGGTAGCTAAAAATTAGAGCAACGTGAAGCTCCAGGGAATGAATTCACAAGCAATGATATAAAATTTTCTTTCAATCTGGAGGCTCATGGATCTGTGACACTTGGATTTCAGATAAAGCCTGTTGAAAATGCCCTCACAGGGGGCTGGTCCAGGGAAGAGGCAAAGGATAAGGCTGATATCAGCTAACTTTCTTTATTCCCTCTACAAGTGGTCTTCTATGAGAGAACAATGTTTCTGGGGAAAGAAGAGAGACTTCTCAATTAGGACACAAATGTACAAGGTAGCTGGATTTGCTGAGCCACCTGCATTAGCAGAAGAAACCTAGTTCAAGGTTTTGAGATGTAGATTTACAGATCATCCAAACATTCTTATAATTCATGAAGTGGGAGGGGACAGATACTCTTGAGTAAGCCCTGGTTTCTAAGGTTTGCTTTTACCCATGTGCCCTTCCTCAAGTCAAATTTCTTCATAAATTTTGACTGCATTCCATATTCACAGCATGCAGAACACAAGTGGATTGTTTTCATTTGAACCCTTTGGCATCTTAATCTACAGCTGAATTTTCTAATGCTTAGAAATATTCCAGCTCCTGATTTCTGATTATCAAGGCCCAAACCAATGCAAAACATCAACCTAGTCACCCAAGCAAAGTAATCTATTTACAGCCTTGTTTGAGGTCTCTGCATAAAGAGGTAGGTTTATAATTAAAGTCATGCAAATTTCTACTGTGCTTTTTTACAGATATATCACTATTCTGTTAATGACATAACAACTGTGATTATATTTATTTTTTGACTCCACAATTGAAAACGAATGCATCAAATGCAAACAGAGTGTATGAATTCTCACCACACCATCCACCAAAGAGAAATCTCTTTACAAGACAGGCAAGAGCAATGAGATTTTTACACCACTACCCCAGAGGAATTTTTTCATTTAATACATATTTACTTAGAGATAAAGTTCAACAGTAATAGTTATTTTACAAATAGTGTCCTGTAGTTTATGATTGTTAAAGTCAACTAGTCAGCAGAGGGCACTGAAGGGAATATTAAAATAGATTTCGTTGATATAATCACTGCTGCCACCAACTCCTGATGGTTTGAGGCTCAGTATAAATGAAGGTCTGCAGCCCCTGGTACTTTATTAATATTGTAGTTTGTCTAATAAGAAAGCCATTTACCTGCTGTGTGTGATGAAGTACCTTGATAAATGTTATTCTTTATTTCCCTCTCCCTCTGTGCTTTGGGTTTTGTAGAAATATGAGTGGATGTTTGGTTTTTTTTGGTTGGGTTTTTTTGGTTTTTTTTTTTTCCTTTTTTACATTTTTGTGACTTTTTCTTTCAGGTATCTGAGAAAATTATATACAGCATCCTCATCACCATTTCTATCTGAGTAATTGCTACTACTTATCCCTACCTGCATACCTACCTATATTACCTTTAAAATGTTGGAGGACTTCATCAGTGACCTATGATTCTTCTATCATTGTTGAAACTAGACAATAAATAACAGCTCTTTTCCTTAGAGAAATTGTTATATTGGTTCAGACCGATGGTATGAAAGTGATTTTGTATTCTATTTTGGTCTCTTATGGTTTTACATTGGTATTCTGTTTAAAGAACAAGATCTGATATTCCAGTATTTATGATGTTTTTCACTGTTACAATTTTTGGTAATTCAAATGAATATTCATACTCATTTGTTATTTTTTGAGAGCCTAAATTACTTCCTGTAGTAATGAGCCTCACTATCTAGAGAGGCAATTAATTTAATTTCCCATCAATCCTGGCAACTGCATTTAAAGACTTGTGAGGATACTTCCTGTGACATTATCTGTAACATGTATCATTATATGTATCATGATAAACCTATTGGGAATGTAATAACTCATCTTCAGTGATCCTGTGATTGTCATTATTTAACAGCACGATTGCACATGAAGTTGAATATTTCTGCAGCATTGATTTTATCTCTTGTACTAGAAAAGACGTTTACAAAAAGCAAATTTTGGGGTTTTTTTTCTTGTCACCAGTACACTTTCCACAATGCGAAAGGTAGCACAATTTTATAGATCTTTAACTCTCCATAGAAATATATATCACACACATACATGTATTACATATACACATACACTGCAGTGACACAGGCTGGGCACTCTCTGGTGGGAGCACAGCTCTGCCAAAAAGCCCCTGAGATCCTCTGGGCACAAGCTGGAGCATAAAACCCAGGCAGCACAATGGTCTAACTGCAACCATGAGCCCAGCCAGGAGACTAAGGGAGGGAACCATCCCCGGCTCCACTCAGCACCCATTAAACCACACCCGGAACAATGCCCCAGGTTTTGGTCCCTTGAATAGAAGAAAGATGTTGATAAACTTAAAAGATGTTAACGAGTCTGAAGCACATGATTTATGAACAGAGCTCAAAGCAGCAGAAGTGGAAGAGAGAGTGGAAAAGTGCATAGAGTGAGCTGAATAAAACCCCCAGGGCCACAAAAAAGTTGAAATCTACTGGAAAGTGGAACTGCTGACTTTTCCACAGTTCTAATACCATTCTACTCTGACTTTGAGGCATTTGCAGAAGTCTAAAATCAGTTTTCTTATAATCCCTGCTCTAGCAGTTGTTTTTGAACTATTATTTCAGACTTTAATGCTAAATCAACACTCTCTTGAGTATCCAAGAAAAAGTTTCTGTAAATAAACACGCAATTTTGAAAGCGATAAAAAGTCAGCTGAGTGGGAAAGGATTTTTTTCAAAACTCCTACAGTATTATTTCAAATGCCATCCCTCATTTATCCACCAAAGGTTCTCATTGTATGTTTCAATATATCTTCAGTAAACAAAACACAAAATCTGATTTACCATTGTCTGCAGTTGTCTTCTGTAAAGACCCATATATTTTCATTGCTTGATTACTGGTCAGAGTAAGAGCATTTAGTCAATTCATTTAAAGAAAAATTCTAATGCTATATAGGGGATATGACTTTATATTGATGCAGGTTTGAACCCACGACTAAAACCATCAGTGTTCATTTTGTCTGTGTGAGGTAGTGTATAGGTTTCACACTTCAGAACCATAGCTAAGAATCAAGAATTTTGCTAACTCTCAAGATGTGTCAAAGCCCTGGAAAATATAATTTCTTTTCTCTCAAAATAATGAAAAGAGAAGTTTGTAAGAGAAAAAAAGTCACTCACTGAAAAAAAATTAACCAATACGCACCTGCATATTGGATTTTCTCCTATTATCACTATATTCACACCATCCCCTGTGGAGATGGCAGCAAGTTTTGCTACATGCCAGAATATCTGGCCAGCAATTTGTGAATGGAGTATGTAGAAAATACTCTAAATGACCTTGAAACAAGAGCCTGGATATGAGTATAACTTTGGAAATGGGAAGTGGAACTTTTTCTTTCTTTCTTTATTACTGGCGTTGTGCTTTTAAATTCAGATTGGAGATAAGAGTCCATATATTGTTTTTTCACACTTCAGAATGCAATCAGACTTGTATTAGGTATGATTTTTCCAGCCTGTATTCTTAGTTATAAGTGCTATGCAGTTTTCCAAATTGACTCTCTGCTTTACAAATATCACTTAAATGTCTTCTGCATAAGTGTTAGAACACTTAATTTGCATAATAATTTTGGTAAACAGAAAACACTTTCAAATAAAACATCATTTACGATATCAAGTAAAAGAGATGCTGGCATTAAAATTTCCAAGTGCAGTTTGTTTTGAAACTCACTGACTTCCCAAGCATGACGGGATTTTAAAGAGCTCAAATAAAACCTATTATGTATGAAAAATAATGCCATTATTAACAATATTTTTTTAAAGAAAAAAGAGGTTATGTGGTTGAATTAAAATCTAAAATGCTACAGTTATAATAAAAGCTGCTGTCAAGTTCTGCACACAGGATTAGCTATGTCTGAAAAGGCATGAAACTGCCAAGTAGAGAGCAGAGGGTGAGGAGTTTGCTGCCCTGCCTGTCACACAGGGCACAGGTACAGTCAAGCTCTGCGCCTCTGTGGTTGCCACAGCTCAGCTAAATGGGCTGTGCAGAGGAAGTTTAGCTCTATGGTCTAGTGGCTATTATTTGGGTATGGTGAGGAGCACAGCCTAATGAGTATTATATACACAAAGAAATGCCTATTGTGTGCCTTGAACTGCAGTGCCGGAAATTTTGACTTCTTGTGTCTTCTTGGTGCAGCAGAGTTATGCAAAACAATCTGGCTAAGGACTATTTTGGTTTCTGCACAGGAGCCAATAAGCCCTGTTTAGGCATCGTGCTTCATGGATACTTTGAGTCTCTATCTGGTTCCAACACAAAAGGTACATCTGGATGGAAGTTTTCCTGGTATAAACTAAACAGCAGAGTACTGCATGCTCACATGGCTGGAAGTGCCCACCTCTGCTATGAGAAGTTGTGTAAGTAGGGAAGAGGAAAGAGGGTGTGTACTCTTCTACCCTACACAGTTTGTGTCTTTGTGTGTGTGTGTGATGATTTATAATTGTAAAGTCTTTAAGTATCTAACATTGTAGTTTATCTTTTGTGTTATTGTTAGTGATTGTGAATGTATGACCTAGCTCCTGCTTGCTAAGTGTCTGCCATTAATAGACCAATAAATCATTTTGATGCTAATTTGATTGAAAACAGAAGGCTTGAGAAGTTTTTCCCCACGGCAAATTGGAACCTGGATGTCCCATTTCCAAAATGGTGAAATAACTAACAAAACTTGTGGGCAAGACTTGTTGTGTTTGGTTGTTTTTATAGATTTTTCAACTGGCATATTTTTTGTATTATTATTGAAAATAAACTAGATTGTTCATTTGCAAGATAAGCAAAAGGACTAACTTCAGAACCATTTAAGTCTACCATGTTCAGAGGTTCTCTGCTGGATGCTGAAATGCCTAAATAAGTTACTTACTAAACAATCCTAGGCCTAGTTTTCTAGTTTCATAAGCAGTTTAGTGAGGTGGTTTTGCAGCGCTGATTTCCTCTTCAGTTTAATTCAAGACACATGTGCTTTTCTGGTCCCCTTTACTGGAGAGAGCTAGTCCTTTCCGGTTCTCCACAGTAGACTAGGAAAAAGCCCACGAAGTCTCCAAGGAATTGATTAAATTTGCCTCAGAATTAGTCATTCTTGTGTCCCATCACAGAGAGACTAGAACCCAAACTCAGACTGTCAAAGCTGCCAACAGCTGAGAAATATGTACACATGTCAACATGAAAAAATAACTTGATAAAATTGAAGAATATGCATTTGCAATGTATGTAGCAGACTCTTCAGTTTTCCCTGATGCCAACATATTCTATCCCTGCTAAACATTTTCTGGCATTTTAAGGCCATTAAGCAGAGAATTTCTCCTATCTGTATTTACTTGTTTCAATCAGATCATGAGAGCCAAGATATATTTCAGGAGAGGATAAAACAAATTAGGGAGGAAATGCACCCTTTTTCAGCAGTTAGAGTGATACTGTTTTTTCTAGAGCTCTTTAGGAAGAGAAAGATCTCCCCTGCGATGAGTGTACTGAAACAAAGTTGATATGACAGGTCTCACTCTCATCAGGAGAGGTATCAATAGTTCTCAAGGACGCAACACTTTCTGGTGCCTGTGATTATTGCATATATTTAGGTCCACTCTCTCCGCTCTCCTGACAGATACTTAGAACTTCCTTAGTATTTCCATAAGGTTTTAGTATGTGGACATTTGGATTTGCATTTCCACTTCATTTACTTATCAATTTTCTGGTGACATTATCTTAAATGAGTTTAGGTGTTGCTTACACATGCTTGCAAACATTGCTATATGCAAGTGCATGTATTCATATAGCAAGCATTTAATCACATTTTCAAAAATATATTCTAGGAGTCACAGGAGCATCCATTCTGCTAATACACTGTAAAACAAACAAGACATTCATAAAGTTGTTGGAAGATAAAGCCCAAATTTTTAAAAGGATATTCAGGGTTGGTGTGCAATATCCTTCTAAGTGGTCTTTGCACTATGGGCAGTAATTACAACATAGTTTGAACAGGCAATACTTAACAAAAAACAGAGGGTGAAGATTAAAGTATATCTGGCATAGACACCCGAATTTCATGATGACATGTCTAGCTACCTTTTTGTACTATGTATCAGAAGAGTGAATTCGTATTCCCTTCTGTGCAATGGGTTTGTCTGAGAGCATGTGGTAGCAAAATATGTCCTTTGACTGTGTTACATTCTTTTGAAGAGCAGTAGTTTAGTATAGTAATATAGTAGTATAGTCAGAAAGTTAATAAACAAAATTGAACAGATTAATGTAGTAGTTCAGAGCCTTTGATGCTATTTAATGATGGAGTGCCTAAGCTGTGTAAATGCTAATTTCAGTTATTTAGGGCACTAAAATGTATCTTTACAGATGTACCTGATAGATTTTCTGTCTAAGACAATCAAATTCAGAATTTAGACAATAATTCCCATTGCAACTTCATTCCTTGCTTCAAAGACAGATTCTTTTTTTAATTCACACTCCCTTCCTCCCTTCCAGTAGTAACAAAACAACAGATATGGTTCCTTTGCTATCCGTATGATTTATAGTAAACTAACTGGCCTGATCCACGCATTGTATTACAGCCATCTTTACTCCCAGTCCTGAGTACTGGTTCACATACCTTTGAACAGAGTAATGATGAGAGGCGTTTCAAAGCCATGTCGAGGCATCATCAAGACTGGTTACCTTAAGTGGAAATTGTAAAACCCATCTGTGCTTTACTTGAACCTTTGAATGGGTATAAATGCCTGCAAACTGTTCTTTTTAGAAGCAGTAAAAGGAATGGCAGCGTGCCTTAAAGAGAAGGAGAAAGGACTTGGAATGCGTTCAGCCAACATACAGCTGCTCTCTCAGCAGAAGAATAACCCGTTTGGAAACATGAAATGTGTCCTGGTCACTCTGAACTCAGGGCAACACTTTTAAAGAAAATGGTTATGCTTAGGTTTCAAAGCAGTACTTCTGCACATTATTACCAATCGACGATATGATAATTTTAAATTTTTCATTCCCCTAATGAAAGGCAGTCCTAGAATTTACTTCATTATGATTTTGATGAAGACACTTTCATAAAGTATGCCATAAGGTAATTACAATTGAACAAAGTGTTCCCCAGGTAAATAGTCTATAATTAGTGCAAATTATCCCGTGCATGTATTTTATTTTAGGATTGGTTGGTTTGGTTCCTCAACACGTAAAGGCATTCTGAATAATTGCCAATGCAATCTGCATGATGCACTGTAATTTTCTACTAGGGACTGGGTTTTTATTTATACTTGTATGCCTGATTTTCTAAGGAAATTCTGTCATGGCATCATAATCAGTGTTGGTGCTGACAGAAAAGAGCTCTGCTCTGCAATATTTAGGAGATAAAAGAAAGGTAAATTAACCCCACAATACACTGTCTTGATATCTGATTAAAGCCTAATAATCTGAACATATGAATGTATATATGAGAAATTAACTTAGTCATCCTTAATGAAACATATTTCTACATATTACAGCACATCATAAACTGTAAAGTATCTTTAGTTGTGAAAAGCTCAAATGATGAAGTCCAAAACATTTAGTACTCATTTATTATGATATCCTAGAAAAGTAGCCTTAATTAAATGAGCTTAAACACACTTATTTAACTACTTTGTTTTCTATAAACTCTTTGATATTGTACATTAATATTTTACAGATAGGTGGCTAATAACTTCTCCAACTCTAACAACTGTGATTTCACTGACTTGTAGTAAATGTGAGGTGAACCACTTAAATGATTCAGAATAACATATTTTTTAATGAAATTATTTTTTCATTTATTTATAAAAAACATAGGTCAAAATTCCAAAACTGTTGTTTTAAAACTGTAGCATTTCCTTGCCAATGGCTTGAAGACTACAGAATTTAACTCTATTTTTATGAATGTAAGCTACCCTTGGTGTATAAAGAAGTTATGGCCATTACATTGGGTTAAGAGTGTAAAATCTGGTACATAATGCAAGTTTAAGGAAAGAAATACATTCTAGAGAAAGTATATATAATAATTTAATTTATAGAACATGCTCCATGAAAGCTTAGGTATAAATATAACCCTGTATAAGTTACCTTGTTTGATAGACTTTTTCTTTAAGTACCTCCTCCTTTGAAAAGAAAGCAATGCCACATTTATATGTCTATGTCAATTTCTCCTAGTATTCAACATTCTCCAAGTTTGTTTTTAAAAAATTATCTGACTTTTTTCATTTTCCTTTCCCTTTACTGCCAACCTTTGATGTTTCAGTCCAAAGACATGCAATATACTCATGGCAGAAACATGAGTATATTACTTGATTTGTGCCCTGTAAATGTGTTTTGTATTCTCGGTACACAGTGATGAAATCTCCTTTTGTGTTTCAGTTAGAAATACCTTTGAAATGGATCTCTTGGTCACCACTGGTCGCCTCCTACGCTTTGGTTCACATCACACAATGACTCTTGAGTGCCATAATCTGGACGAAATCACAAGGAGCTCAACTCATGGGTACTTGGCCCACATGAATGGCCTAGAATTAGTTTGAATCAAACACCTTCTAAAATATGTGCAGAGAAGTCACTGAGATCACAGCATCAACTGATCACTGTATTGATACCTTTAGATTTAGTTTTCATATTTTTCAAATTTTGTACTGCATTAGTGTCTAACTCTGGGCTTTGTGTATAGTGCTGACAAGTTCTAGCTCGGCTAGACAAAAAAAAATAGTTTTCCAGCCCGAAAGACCAAGGACACTTGCAGCTTCAGGCCCCAAGAATATAAGCAACCACAAATTGAGAGGGGACAATCTGGAAGGATGGGACTGCGTGGACTGAAGCTGTGGTTGGACAGTTGGCCCGAATATGTAAATGGGCCAAAACTTATAAAAAGGGCGAGAACCCATGACCCGGGTGTCCATCTTGGGCGTAGTCTTGGCCAGACACTTGTGCTCCCAGAATGTGTCCTCTTAAGGCCTCCCAATAAATATCTACTTTATTCTTTTAACTTTGTCTAGCCTCTGTTCCAGGCAGCCTTCTTTAGGCATCAGCATAAATCCACTCCTATTTGTCTACACCACTTGCAAATTAATATCTAGTGGAGCCCTATTCAGTGATTAGTGCTTTTAACTGTAACTTAAATATAAAGAGATAACTGTTGAGTTAATTAAGTTATATACACACAGATGAGTGCCTGACCACAAATACAAATACCTTGGCTGTAATTCAAGAACACTTGAAGAAGAATAAATAAGAATAAATACTTGAACAATTTGCTATTGCTCCATTCACTGATGTAGCATGAGGGTATTTCTTAGGTTCCACTGCAAAGCTTCTACTTAACAGCATTATCACCCTGTTCCTCAGGAAGCCTTCCCACAGAAGTTTTCTCACAGTTCAGCTCTGCTGAATCTCCTTGATGCTGATCGCCTTGAGGACAGCATGAGTGGCAAGCCTCCTGAGGCTGAGATGGCAGCACCTGCAGAAACCACGGAGTGTGAGAAAGATATATTTTCTCTTTCCCACTCTATATTTTTTCTGAGCTTATGACAGGGTTATTAGGCACTAAGTTTAAAAAAGGAGGAGAAAGTGAGTGACAACACGTAATAAAAATATTGACTAACTGTGGCAAATGAGAGACTGGGAGATGTGATGGGAACAAAGCAGAATCTACTAAAGTAAAGAGAAAGAGGAAATTGGAATTTAAAAAAAAATGTGATATTTAGGCCTTCTTTTCAAGATTGCAATAAATTCATATCCTATAAATTGACCCCACCTCCAAAAATATTCCCTTTCTAATTTTTTCTTCATCTGAAGCAAACCTTTATATTTCAGTGCAAACTCTGTCTCATGTTATCACAGCATTTAAACATTTACAGCTGTTGGAACTTCTAAAGGGACCATTCTGACCTACTTCTGTATAAATTTATCTATTATGATGAGAAGCATAGGGTTTTTTGATAATTCCTTTTATATTGTTAGAAAATATGAAAGTCATCTTAACTCCGTAAAGAATAGCATATTTTATTCTTAATTCTTAAAAAAAAAGAAACAAATGAACAACCAATCTCACTGTCTAGTACAAAAGCCATAGATGTGTTAGGCCAAGACAAAAGATGCAGTAGGATATACCCATGTGTAAATCACGTATTTAGTTCTACACTAATATTCATCTTTTCCAGAAGTAAAATTCTGGTTTTAATCCTTCCAGCAGGCTCTTGTGGTTCCTTTTACAATTCCTAACTCAAAAATAATTCAGAGATATTTCTACATCTATTACTATTTATCTTCTAAACAGTTTCTAATAGTTAGTAATCCTTTATTCAGGTACAGTTACCTAAAGTAGACACTAAATAAATAGTTATTTTGACAGTGCATACAAAGGTATAATTCCCTTCCAATTTATATCTGATGTTTCCCAATTTATCCATGAAATAATATAAGCACACATGCACACGCTGCAAATCCATGTTCCATGCATTATCTCACATGGCTTCTTCATCCTGCTTGAAGTCATTGCTTTTCAAAGCAATAGTAAACCTCTCATGCTACAAATATGACCTTTTTCCCACTTCTGGGTGCATGACCTTGTATTTATTTGAATGAAAGCACAAATCCTAAGGCCAGTTTCCTCCTTCACCTGTTTTTTGTGACATTTATAAAACCTGTCTCTATGATCTGTTCATAAAGATACCAAAGTAAAAAAAAAAAACAAAAAACAAGAAACAACCGAACAAAAAAACCAAAAACAAAAACAAACCACAAACCAAAACAAAAACAAACCAAAACAAACAAACAAACACAAACACAACCAAACAGAAAACAAAAACACCAAAAAAACCTGGGAATTTATCCATAGTAATTATACAAGAAGTAGTCTTGTTAAAGGAAGATTTCCTATTTATGATTTTTTCCTAATAGACTGCTTCTTCAGCAATCCCTTTTTTCACCTGCCCAGATTTTTTTGGTTTTAGATTTGTTCTTTGTCTAAATTCCTGCTATAAATTTTGAATACCCTTCCTTCTTTGACAGTGTGAAGTATTTCATTTTCATGGGAAAACAAGAAAGCTAATGCTCTCCCATCCTATATCCTGTTCTTTCATTAAAATTGATTAAGTAATGTAAAATTCACGAAACAGCAATTTTTTTTGCAGGAGCTGGACTGTATTTTTCATGCACTGACAAAAACACTAAAGAACAGGTGATTGGTTTCTGCTTAGCCAGATGACATTTTTCAGATGTGTCTAAAGTATATAGGAATATTAAAAGTCAGCCTTAATGACTCTTAGAGACTAATAACAAGAAGGACTAAGTTGCAAGCATTCAGTTTTTAGAAGTGTTTGATTTGTAATGCTTTCCTCTAACCTCTGGTTTTTATCTAACGTTGGTTCTCAAAAGAGAATAAGGATTATGAAGTGCTTGACTTACTAAAAGGTAAATTTTTGTTCTATACAGAGATTATTAAAATAAGCAAAGGAATATAAATGTTGCATGACCTTTGATTAAACTGCATGATGTACCAACAGAAGAAAATTTAAAATAATTATATACTTTAAGCAGGTATGAAACCCTCTGTTCTATCAGCTAAGATTTCAGTTTGTGTTTCAAAGCAAAACCTCCTGATTAGGTTTATTTTGTTCCTGACCCCAAAATATGCATTGCTTAAGTTTTATGATAGAGTTTAGAAGTATTATCAAAATGAAAAGGGTTTAATTCCACCTTTTATTCATGGTGAAATAAAAGATATTAGGATCACAGCATCCTGGATTGAAGTACTGTACAGGCATACAAAAATTGTAGTATAAACCCAAAAATAGGAGCACAAAGAACTGCACTTAGAGTTTGTGACTGCTGCTGGCGCAGTGGAAGCTCAGGGGTTAACATATATTTCGTTCAAATTTGTCTAATTTATATATAAATTCTGTCTGAAAATGAAATCATCAGTAAAGTAAATAACAATAATAACAATAAAAAAGATACTACTGGTAAAATCTAGACCTGGAAAAATGATACTTCCAAATCATACCAATTTTCGTCAAGGTAGGGAATACACTGTGTAAATTGCAAGTACTTGTTGGTTTTCACTTTCAGCTTTAACTCAAAACTTCTGGTGCTTGTGTTGTGAATTAATAAAACATGTTCTGGAGATTATTACAATCCCTTTATAGCCTTATATACTCTGTAGTACAGATGTGCATTATCAACTGTAAATCTACATCAATATATTTGAGCTGAAAGGAAAATTATAGTTTTGCAAACAGGTTGGGACTAATTAGAACCTAGGTTACATTTTGTCTTACCACTTTTCAAAGCTATTAGAACTACTACATTATTTAAAAAGTAGACAATTAAAACTAACATAATTAGTTTTAAAACTTCATTCAGGTAAAAAATTACCCTTATGAAAACATGGCATCTAATTTTTACTTTTCCATTTAAATTGCTATATTTTTACACTGGAAGAAAATTGGGTGTTGTAGTGACTCAGATCCTAATCCAGTGGGCTATCACATTTAGATTTTCAGACCTGTTTCATAAACTTTTGACCAAAATACACAAAAGGCACATAGTTTCTTGCAAGGCTCCCAATTTCAGAAAGTCTGTCCCTGTGATATAAATGTATTGTAAAATTCATGTATGGTTGCACAACTGTACAGTAGTCATAATGTCATATATGTAATTATTTGTGTAGAAGTGCCACTGGAAAAATAGTAGATTAAATAATACCATAAACTTTTAATAAAACACTTTTTAAAATGTCACTGCCATTTCAGTCCCATGCAGCAGTTCAGATTTATGTCTAAAGCCTAACTGTTTCTGATCACCCAGATTTAATCCTTGACACATTTCCTGATGCAAGGCAGACACAGGCAGACACTGCATTAATCAGTGTTAGGCATAGCAAGCCCAGTTTCTCATTTCATGTTCTTAGGCCTCTAAGGTAAGAAAATGCATGACTGTGTTTTGCAAGCAGCCCAAACTCAGCATCCTGGGAAACTTACTGCGTATTCTTTAGACAATTTACAGCCCCAGCCCATAACGCTCGAATGAATGTAAAGACCTACACAACAAGACAACCAGTCAGGAGAGCTGAACACGACCATGATGATTGTAATTATATAGGAAACAACAGATTTTTTCATCTTTAGCCTTGAGATTAAGTAGATCAGCATAAATTGCATTGCATTAAAAGCAGTTAATTTCCTTTACATCTCATAACAGGATGGTGCCGTCCAAAGTGTGGGATGGAAATGGTCCCTGGCTCATGCTAAGCTCTTAATCTATATTCATGCTACCTTGCCCAAGACAAAACTACAACAGGAATCCTGCTGAGAAATTAATGATCTAGTCAGTCATGTGGCAGTGCTCAGCCTTGCTCCCTCATCCTTTTGACTTCTCCTCTGTAAGTGTAGCCAATAAGACACAAGGCAATTTGTCTCAGTTGTACACACACACCTGTAGCTCAAAGAAAACAGTGAATCCTTTTACCTGCTCAGGCCACTAGAGCAGCTTTCAGATGTCTGGATAAACCAAAATGATACCAGGTCAGGCTATAGTAATTTGGAACACAACATAATTATTTCAGGAGTCTGAAGGGAATAGAAATAGTTGCAATCAGAATTTGATTTAGTGGCGTTTGTTGTCTTCTAACGTATCCATTCATCTTCTGTTACTACTTTGAAGCTAGTTAAATTTTCTGCACTTAACATTCTCCTTTCAGAAGTGCTTCCCAGCAGCCAGCTGAGTTTCTAGTTCTTGCTTGTCTTGAAATGAAATCTTTTGAACTTTTTTATATGGAGCCAGAATGATGCCTACAAGTCGTAATGTTCCTGGATTACAGGCAGATACGCATGTGTTTTCAGGAGTAAAGACAACCGAACTTCATGAAAAGCCTTTGAGAAATATTTCATTTAGCATCAGTAATAAAATTCCACTATAAAATACTGTTAAATAGCAATCACACAGCTAAAAGCCTGCAGATACATTTAGTCTTTCTTAAGTCTATACTTCAGTCCAAGATAAATTGGGTCAAATTTCTTCCCAGGATTCAAGAATACCCATACACAGCAGGCTCTTTCTAGAACTTTCACGGGTTTCTCACTTTATTTCTTTCCCTGAATACAACAATGCAGGGATTATTTTTCCTCCACGGACAGGATTCATCGGGATAAATATAGACATTGATGTCTGAACTAGTTGTCTAGACTTTCGATAATGTCAATGGAAAGAAATAAACACTCTTTGCTTGTGATTCATTTCACACTAAAATAAATGTCTAAAATAAGTCAAATGAATCATATCCCAAGACAACTTATTTCTCTCCATTACTTATAAAAGGACATCAGTCAACTAGTTCAGATAAAGAAAGCTACATCTGCTCTAATGAATCACACTCTAAATATTTTCTGGGTTGGTACATTGCCAGTCAATCCAGTTCTTCACATTGTAGGAGGTATGGGAGCAGGAAATAAAAAACATCTGTCTAAGGGGCAACTGTTATCTATGTCTGATGCTGGCTCAACCTCTCTATCCCAAAACGTGCCATATGCTGCACTTTGAAAAAGATAGTCCTACAATTGCTGCAGAAAGCTGTAGTACCATTAAAGGAAAATCAAAGACCTTTCTTCTACCACTCGGTCTTCACAGATCTTTGCTTCTGTATTCTTTTTGGGGCTCTGACACCACAACTCAAAAACTGTTGTGAGTTCTATGATTCCCTGCTCGTTTTGTGAGGAGGAGGTAAAAAATAATCATCTGCAACAGCTTAAAATGAGAAATGATGCAAACTATTTTTAAAAGGCACTCAGAGACAAAGTTGCAGGCCATAACCAAAGCTGTCTACAGTTTCCTAACATTTTTTTACTAGTTTTCACAACTGCAATATTAATAATGTAATAGGGAAATTCCAACCTTAGTTTTCTAAGAAAGCCTGATGCTAAACTTTTGTGGTTGTGATTTTAGCCCTGGTTTTCAGTCATGTAAATAGACTTTCCTTTTTACATTTATTTTAATCTTCTGTAACAAAAAATTGATAACATTGGATAACGAGCTCTTATTTGCCTCAAAATATGTCATTGTAGCTTACTATCAACCTGTCAGATAAGTAATCACTACTCAAAAAAAAAAGGCCTGCCATCATTTCTCAGGTATTGTTTAGCAGTTTTGGAGCCTAGTTTTCAGAAGTGATGAGCATTTCTGTGCTTGGAGGAGCCAGCCATTTGTGTGAATATGTGCTACAAGAGCCGCATCACGCTACTGAAAGGGAATTGAAACAAAGTTGATATACAGAGTAAGCAACTATCTTTGTTCTGAAATTCCAGGGATTTTCCAGAAAGATCTGTACATCCTAAGAGAAATCTTTCCAATGCATTTAACAACAGACTTGACTAATGCAACTAGTGTGATAGTTTAATGAGCTTTTGAGAAGTAAAATCAGCTCTTTAAAATTTGTCCATATATCATTAAGCACTTTGTCTTGTGTTGCAAACAAAAACCCCTGTGATTATTTTAATTAACCTTTCTGTGACAGCATATAGAAGTGGATGGAGTAGATAGTTAATGTTAATCATTCCTCAAAAAGATATTCTGTGCAATATTAGACTGATTTATATATTAGTAATACCTTGTGACGAGAACTGGGAAAATAAATTTTCATTGACGTCTGCAGGTGTTTTCTCTTTATTTCACTTGGGCAAGTTTTTCACATGAGAAGGTACAACACTGGAGTCAGTCAAGCCACTCATTCCAAGTTAATTATGTTTTTAAGTTCTTTGCTTTTTCAGTGTCTGTGATAAGCACACTGCAGCCTGAGTCCTTGATTCACAAGAGTAACCCATTGATTTTTGGTCTTTCTCATAATAATAGCCATAATAACACGCACACAGCAGAAACGAGTTATAAATTGATGCAGAAATTTCCTGTATGACCTCGATTATGATATTCATTCTCCCTTACCTCATAGCCATTTTAATTAGCAGAGTAACTGCACAAATGCACTCTCTCAGGCTGGGAAAGCTGAATCTCAGGAAAGTAGATAAAATCTTATGTATGCAGAATTTGAGGTTATCAGAAGTCCTAGAATATACTCTACTGCCTACTTCATGTCTGGTCCATCTGAATGGTCACAGGACGATGACTGCTTTCAACAGCTGCAACAACCACACAGCCCCTTTCTTTCCCTTTGTGCCCAGTATCTGTTTTACTAGCACATATATATAGATTCTCTTCTCCTTGTGACTTTCTGAGAAATTACAAATCCAAAGACGTTCAGATACTTTCTCTAATTAGTTTAGAGCTTGTCCAAAAAAACAACCTTTTCTTATCTACCTTAATGGCTGTGGCTCACAACTTAACACTACTCTTTTTCCCTTCAAATAAAATATCAATACAAGCAGTTCCTGTTTCTGTCAGCTTATTCTTCTCCTTCTAGTTCTCATGTCAACCATCACTTTTTTGTGGCATGTCTTTCTTCAGTTCTCTCGCAAATCTCTGGGGTCCTGTAACCAATTGAAAATCTATTTCCTTCAAGTAGTGATTCAATTTTCCAAGTCTGCCTCTAATATACCTCTGACAATGTCCTCATTATGTTTTGTTTTTGTTTTGTTTTTTTTTTAATCCTGCTGATGGCCATCTTCCATAGCTATAATTATGAATTCAAATATGTCTTTCAATTTTTAAGAGATCTAGAAATAAAGGTTCTACTTACTCCAGAAATCAACTTCTCAGTGATCGGTTTCAGGCATGACAGTTCCTGAAATTGAAACTGAAGTAAGTTAGAAAACATATAAATCTATTAGAAGGACATATTTGTTCCTGTAAACTGATAAAACCTGTTAACATACAGAAATCACTCACTGCAAGTTTCAAGGCTTATTCTTTATAAAAGTGTGCAAATACCTTCTTTTATATTTATTGTACCATTCCTAAGTGTAATATTTTTAAGCATTTTTTTCTCATCCTCTACACATAAGGACTGCTGGTGTTACTGTAGTCAGGTATGGTGGGATGATATAAATGATTACTGCCAGATCGTGTGTTTTACAGAAACAAAAATTCAGTTGTTGCTATTCTCATTTACAATTTATTGCTCTCACAGGCTTTCCCTTGTCCTTATTTTATTTTTTATTATTTTCCCCTGCCTTCATTTTTTCTTATCTTCTGAAAAATGTTTTTTGCTCCTTAAATTTCTTAATCTAATTTCTTAACATTCATCTTGGATAACAATTAGAATGAATTTCCAGTTAATATACACTGGATTCTACTTTTTTCCCCCCCATCAGTACCCTAATAAGCTAGGAAATCATGCATGTGAATCCTCTTAGGGACCAGAGATATCATTACGATATGCAATTAGACACTGCAAGATTATGCATGTAAATTGGCTTCAACCATGTTGAGAGGGAATTGTCCAGACCTCAGAATAACAATATTTTGGTGACTTATATAACGTACAAAGAGCATTTTGGTGATTTATAGTAATACTGTAGTAAGAGTAAAGATTTAGAGAAGTTGAATTAATACAAATTAAAATATTTCCACATGGAATATGGGTGAATGTTTAATGGTTACTAGGGTATATAATTATCATTACTATAAAATAAAACAAAAGTGTGGTAGAGGTACATTCAGACTAGAAAAAATTATAAAAAGCTAAAGACTATACAGCTAAACAACTGAGTCAGCACACAAGAAATTTAGCATAAACATAAAGAGGAAATACTGTGGTAATTGATTCATACTATTTGGTGTTTTAGGCAGTCCACTGCAGGAGAACATACATAAGAGTAGATTAGAATTTATGCCATAAGCCCCAGAAAATTTTACTCATGAAAAAGCAACAGGTATTAAGATGGCCAACGGATTAAACAACCATAAACATCTGAGTTGCTTGTGTGACTTTCTTTTTGAAGCACAGAATTAACAAAACACACATGCTGTTCTATCTCTTCTCTCTTTCCGGAGAGGGGAACTGGCTGACACTTGCAACAAGAGACTATTCCACTCTCCCAAGAATGTAAAAAGAGATCTCCAAGACATTTGCTAGTGTGTAACCTAAGAGAAATCAGCTCTACCTCCTCAGATTTTTAAAATGGCTTTGTACATCAGGCACACAAAGGATTTCTTGATGCATATAACTTTTTCTTAATCTGTTGACCCTGATGAACTTAAGCTACTTCACATTCTTCTGAATTCATTTTAAACACTAAAAAGATCATAAAACAGAAAGAAAAGTTATAAACTGGAAAAATAAACTACTAAAATATGAATCGGTTTAATTTAATTTTTTCCTCTTCAGCTGTTTCTCTACTTTGGATATTCTTTTAGGGAAGAAACCTAAATATTCATATTCATTTATGCCTACTGAACATGGTGCCCTTCCTTCAGCATTAAGCTCTTCCATCCTAGTTCTGCCTGGGTTCACTACCAAACCCTGAGTCACATGAGCCACTCAGTAAAAAAGGAATTGCCATTCCTTGAGGGCCTTCCTAGCGGGTTTTATTTTCCTCACTAGCACCATCTTATTAATTGTAATAAGCTTATTGCAGTTTTCAAGGTTTCTGAGTCTGTTACAACTTTTAAGTAATTTATTGTTAGATGTTACTAATGTTCATCTATCTTAGCTCACTTCTTGCTCTTGACAAAAATCACGCATGATGTTTATAATGCTGTTGAGGTAGGCAGTGTTTACAGCGTTTTTCCTGCCTCCACCTTTTGTCAGTTTTAGGGTTCTCCTCTTGCATTTATAACACACAGCTATTAATCTCAACTGTAATTTGGAGTAATATCTGCATTGTTTTCATTAGATAACCTATACAGTGTGGCTTGAAACTTTTAGATTTAATGAATACGGAGAACATAATTGGATTTTGTATGATAATAGATTTTAATTAATTTTGAACTATAGGAAGAGGAAAATTAATAAATTTATGGTAAATAGATATTTATTTTATTTTTCACTATAGATGTGCATTTGCTTTATTTTCATGTCTGCTTTTAGTCATGGCCTTTTTTAATCTACTCAGCTAGTCAGGATGAAACAATTTTGTTTTACCTGATTTTGAGCGGTCACACTGTTGGTGGTACTTTGCCTTTTCCTTGGGAAGTACTAAATCACCTATGAACATGCAGGTACTCAGCCTCCTTGTCTGAAATATCTAATAACTGGTAGAAAAAGAATGCTACTGCATGAAATTGGAGAGCTATTTGCCTGACTGCTTTTTCCTGTTCACGGAAAGTTAGTGAGAAAAGTGGCATGGCATATTTCGGAAGGATATTTATCTTTCGAAAATAACTATTGATTTTTAGTTTGTAATTTGAAACTAATTAAATAGATCTGAGTTTCTGAGTCAAGTCCTCTTAGGTTAATGGGAAAAAGGATGTTTCATTGACTAAGCTGCTAAGTGTGGCTTGGGAAAATGTATTATTTTCTTTGTTCTAGTAAACATTGCATTTATGACCTTGGAAATTCAGAACTAGAGTTGTAAAGTAATGTAGTCACTTAAGGATGCAGTTAGGAGATACGAATGGTGATTTGTTTATTTTTTGCACCACTGAAGAGCAATTAAGGCTCAATCTAACCCTTAGTTGGAATTAATCTCCAAGCTGTAACTCACCTACAGAGGTATCTATACAAGTAAAGCAGTCAAAACTTTGGCAGTAGAACATTCTATTCTGATTCAGCCTTGTCCTTGGCCAATTCTTATTGTTACAGACTATTCTGAAATGCACTTAGAGCATTCAAAGGAGCAGGGAATAATTTTCCAAAGGCAATTTGGATGAAAATATCATGTTTGGAGGCAAAAAGACTAAGCCAGCAGAGAACGTGCCCTAATACCCTTCAGACCTATTGTTAATATACTATCAGATAGATGTAGCCCTTTCTTCCTGAAGGTATACTGAAGCTGGAAAATGTTGCTAAGAACAAAAATAATGCAAAAATAACGCAAAAATAACAGGTTAATGAAACTTTCTGGCTTCCAGATCAGAATGGCTTCTCATCTGGTTTTCTTGGCAGGAGAGCAGAGCAAGCTGCAATCTGTGCAGCACATCCATGTAACCCTATCCCAGGCATAATTAATTCTAGTGAGGGTAACTGAACTTCTCCAGCTGGCAGGAATGTGACACTGTACCTTCAAGGCCTATGGAGTTACTGAGATAGATGTGTGTGACACACATCAAATGATTCAATACTTCTGAATATGCTGTCTGAATGACGTCTTGTGTGAAAGAACAGGTAAAAAATTGCTTCAATTTTATTTAATTCTGTGTTTACCTAACTTAAAATTTTCTACACTGATGACTGTTTATGTCTTTCAGCCAGTGTCTACTATAACTGATATATTAAGTGTCCATATGCTTCAAATTACTGCAAACATAGCAAATCATCAGCCTTGCATTTGATCTTTCAGAAACATTTTCACAATGAACTTTCTCTCTTCAGAGGACACAGCTGCCAAGATTCCCTCTCCTGAATCTAAGTCCAAGGTGGCACTTTCCAGCTTTTTCAAAGAATAAAATACAGCCAACTTGAAAAATAAGATAATTTTCCTCTCATGGGAAAATCACTGTCTACTGATCATAGTTTAAGATGATTAACTTACACAAATACCCCCAAGACAGTTGAATCAGAGCTTCTTATTTCAATGTAGTTTGCCTTGATTAAGAACAAAATTAACTTACCTGAAGTAAAAATGTATTTCAAAGTCCAATATAATTTGAAAGGTAGCAAATTATATTAGGCGAGCTCTAAAATAGACTTCAGTCACAGAGTTGATTAAAGTCCTTCATGAAAATGGTGCCCACAAATTTGTTTGTATTTTTCTCCTTTAGGATGCTCCTAACTCCTGTTTTATTTGCCTTCTTCAATACGTTCCGAGTGAGCGACAGCCCAGTGATAATGTGATTACGCAGCTCTAAAACTTTATGAGCCAGTGAAATTTCAGCTACTGAGAAACATAGCTTTTGGAGAATGTTTCAAAGAAACTCAGTAATACTATAATGTGTCTTGGGAGCCATAACAAATAAACAGTGTTGGAAAATGTTCATAGACACAAGCTCAGCATCCTTAAAATCTGTCAGTAGTAAGCTCTAGTCCTACATTCTGGCTAGTAATATTTATTTGAAAAGAGTAAGACTAAATAAGAACATTTTCTTTGATAATCATTTTAGCAGTAGTTCAAATATACATAAAACTATGTCATACATTGCACAAACATAAAATATATGTTAAACTGTTTGCTTATTTCCACTGAGATTTTACTGGTTATTCCAAAACCAACAGCATACAGGTTTATTATGATGTCAATACTTGCAGTGATTCTTTTTTATCTAAAAAATTTGAACTTACCTAAGGTATTACATTTGGAATGTAAAACATTTTTATTTTTTTCTGGCTTTGGGAACTTGATGTGGAGATGAACATCGACATCCAGTCCTGGTCATCAACTCAATTGAGCAAAACCTCACAAAAGGAGAATAAGCTTAATGTCGAAATGATACAAAGCTTTTCGAAGCTTGTAGTGACTCATGATGCTCCTTATCAAAGCCAAATTGTATATATAGGACTCAGGTTTCAGGAAATATTTCAGGCTAATCAAACTTATCAGAACAGAAACTCTAGGTGGTTGTGTCTCTGTGGGGTAAAAAAGCTGCTTCAGAGCTGTTTTCAATTGGTGTCAGAAAGAAGAAGATACAAACCATCATGTAGTATAGTAATTTCTAGTTGATGAGATTATTTTTAAAAGTGGAAATTGAACTCAGCTATACAGTGACCAGAGAATCATGGATTTCATAGTGCACAGATAACATTCTTTTCACAGATAGTCTTGCTCTATATGTCTGTCTACTAGTATGAGCCAGATAAAGTTTTAACTGTCACTTTGTTGTTACTTAGAACATAAAAAATGCCAATTTCTCATAGCCATGAGTAACTTTGACTCCAAATATTATTACATCTTCTTCGTAAAGCCTCAGTCAGTAGTGAGAAAATATATTCTCTAACACAAAACAAGTCACACTATAATTTTATAAGCTTTTGGAAAACAAGAGTTTATTGACAAAAATAGGATTTTTTTTCCCAGGGCAAAATATGAAACCATATTTTTGAAAGCATACTCTTAAAAGAAAGAATATATAATTTAGAAGGGTCTGGGTGGAAAATTACAGCATAATCACAACATTTATGAAATTCCAGAAAAATGTGATCACCCTTTGGGGTAGCATCCTTCAGCTCCTTTCCAATGTGTCTGGCTGGTTGTTCTCTTCTTGAAAGCTAGAATCAGCATAAAACATCCAAAACTTCAATAATAGGGTCATTTTTACGTCATAAAACACTAACTGGAAGTCTTCTTGTGCCACCACCATGTACTCCCAAAACAGCTACCTACTCCTGAAAACTATGCCAGTCAACACTTTATCTGGGCATAAAACAGGCAGGCAGCTGGTGGGGTCAGGTGGGTGTGCATACAACTGCTCTTGCACTCCAGATGAAGCAGCCACATCCAGACTGTATCTCCAGCCCCCAGGCTGCTCCTGGATGCTGACTGGGTCTGGTGTCTGGGCTGGCATGAGATGCCACGGGCAAACCACGCTCCAGTGCTCAGATCCATGCCCTAGCCATTTAACTGACTAGTACAGACACAGCTATGCAGCAGAAAAAAACCAAAACATAACAAAACAAAAACAAACAAAAAAACCCAAAACCAAACAAAAACAAACAAACAAAAAAAACCAACCAAAAAACCAAAAAAAAAACCAAACCAAAGAAAAGTGAGGTGAAGTGAATAATACAACAAATAAGAACAGATAGAAGACAGGTGTTCCACCTAATCCAGTCCCTGACATAAGGCATTTCATTCACTAATGAACTGCATATGGTGCACATAAAAATCTTCAATTACATTGAAATTATCTGAGTTGGGTTACCCTGCCTTTGATAACAAATTAAATATCTATATACATATTCCAAGAAGGGTCATGTAGGCCTGAACTTTCCTTCTCCTGGCTTAGATCAGGATCCTTGTTTAGCACGGTTGGTGCCAACTGTCTCGCTCAAAACTGCACAATGAACCCAGTCAGACACATCCTCAAATCCCTGGTCTTTTAAAACTACATATTGTGAGGAAAGTAATTGTTGAACTCACGCTGTGGTGCCTTACAGAGCCCTTGATGAACAACTGGCTTTTAGACAAGGAAAATAAAGGGCTTTTCTGCCATTAATGTCTTAAAATTATTCTTGGGAAGTCAGCTTTGTCCAAGATTCCAAATTATGTACATGTTGCTTAATCCTTTCTGTTCAAGACTAGATGAATAAAAAAATTGTACTCAATATGCAAATTTTAAGCTGAGTATTTTTTCCCATAATGGGAAGCTTCTCTTTAACAGTCTCAATTTTTCTATTGCTTTGCAGATCCATCCTATACAAAAATAAGTTTAACAAAATAAATTATAAATTTTGTCATTTCCCTCTGTCTATAAAAAGTCTGCTCATTAAGAAAGATTATGGACTATTAATTTGATGATTCTGAAGTTCTACAAAATAGAATAGTGTAAATGGACTTAAGGAAGTACTTCTGTCCTCCTTTGATATAAACACATTTTGTTGTGAAAATTATCTTTTAAGAACTACAGTCTTTGAACATCTGAATGACTTTTCCTAGTTTTGAAAAGATTTCACAATAATTGTAACAATACCTTTATATCTTAAAAGTAATAGATTTCCCAATACATTTCCAGATAAGTAATTTTTTAGTTAAAACGATATAACCAGAGGAGAATTTTTCAATTTTCTATTTCTATGACGTTCATTTTGACCTTTCACATTTACACTGAAACTTTCCTTCTTGGTCATGAAGTACCCTTCTTGTAAGCACTAGAAATCATTCTACTCATCACCAGTTCAAACTAGGGACATTTTCTGAAAGCATCTAGCTGGAGGATAATGTTAGTTCAATTACTATATTGGAATACATTTCAATTGCAAGATGCAGTGTAACCAGTCTTACACCAGTTTTCACTGGATAGGTTTGTTTTGTCAGTAAACCTTGAAATAGTCTTCAAAATTTAAAAGTCAATAACAACAAGAAAGCTTTTGTGAGATGAGGTGTTTCTCAAGGTATCTCAATGGGTGTTTTATTCGTCTACACAAAACAGTAATTTTCACTACATCTTATGCTTCCTCTGAAATCTATATTCAATCTGCATAGAGTTCATATGCCATGATAATACACTATGGGATAACGTATGTTTTGTTTTGCTTTATTATCTTTTTTAAGGAAAAAAAATGCATGTGTTGTTTTCAAAACCTTATTACAAGGAAAAATATCTTCTAAAGCTATTTTTGCACCAGTGGAGAAAAACATAAGCCGTAAAAGATAGATGTATTTTGCAAGATAGAGTACATTTTTTCTAAATCTTGTTCCAGTTCATTGGCCTTCAGTCATTTATTTTTCAATCTCACTTGTACTTCCTCAGAGTCACTATTAAAGAGATTCATGATAACTAAAAGATACTCCATGGGCCTTTCTGCTACTTAGTGCAGTGCTTAGTGCAATGTTTTTGGATAAAATTTGCTTTATATGTGACTTGATAATTTACTTAAGTAGGTGTAATGAAAATACTTTATGTACATTAAACACCTGACTACTCAGAAATAACACTTCTCAGTTATCCCTTTTTAACCCATTTAGAACATGATATCCCTTACCAAAATAATAATTCAATAGTTTAGAAAATATGCAGTATGAAAAATCTGTATGTGTTGGCTGACTTTAGGACCTGAAAGAATTTCATTAGCTATGACTAGAAAACAATAATGGGAACAACTAGTGGAGATTCTACCCTTCACAGCTGGAAGTATTCCCACATGAGTTTGGCAGTTCAGTTGGTCAGGCTCGGGCTTGAGACTTGTGATTATTTTCTTTGTCATAGTCTTTCAGTATGACCTTAGAAAGGCTATTTATCCCTTTTCTGCTCCTTACTTTCTACTCTGTCTTGTCTATTAAGCTTGTCAGTTTTGGAGGCTTCTACAATACCTTAGAGAACTTGATATACTCCCACAATACTGGTAATAGTAATAGATAATAGCTTCAAGAAGTTCCGAAAGAAAGTAGGGAAAGATTTATGAATGACATCACGTAGTCTGTGGTTTCATGTTCAGCAGGAAGGACTGTGCCCACGCGGAGAGAAGAACCCACGATGGAGCAGGTTTTCTGGCAGGACTTGTGACACTGCAGAGGACCCACAGTGGAGCAGCCTGTTCCTCAAGGACTGCACCCCACGGGAGGGACCCACACCGGAGCAGGGGAAGAGCGTGAGGAGTCCTCCCTTGAGGAAAAAGGAGCAGCAGAGACAATGAACGGATGGCAGCCCCCATTCCCTGTCCCCCTGTGCTACCATGAGGGAGCAGGTAGAGAAATCAGGAGTGAAGTTGAAACCAAGGAAGGGTGGGGTGAGGGGAAGGTGAGTTTAACATTTGGCTTTACTTCTTGTTATTATACTCTGCAATGATTGGCAATAAATTCAATTTCTCCAAGTGGAGTCTTTTTGGCCCATGACAGTCACTGGTGAGTAATCTCTCCCTGCCCTTAACTCAACTTAAAAACACAGTTTAACAAGCTTTAGTTATATTTTCTCTTCCCTGCCCAGCTGAGGAGGGCAGTGATAGAGCAGCTTTGGGGGGGAACACCTGCCATCCCGCCAGGGTCAAACCAAAACGAGAGTGTTTTCTTTATTGACAGTATTTTTAATGTTAATTTTTCCAAAAAATGAAAATAATATTTTTCAAGTTGGATCACTTCTTTATAATTTTTGTTGCCATATGCAAACTAAAATGCATCACGATGTCATCTAAATACATCTTTCTTAAAAGAGTGTGCCTATTTCAAATCTAATGCAGATATGTCTTGATATACTACCGAAATACATTATCCTTCTGTCTTATGTTGAGTAGGTGCTTAACTGTCCTGGAAGACACATGCAGCATTTTAGAATAGGAAGTAATGAATAATTTTGTCAGCTTAATTTCAAGGAGTATTTGAGATGAGTATAGAGAAGCAGATTAATATTTTGTCAAAAGGTTTTGGATAGCACAACCTTAATTCCAAAGATGACATGTTATGATGACTATAAAAATTAGAACCTTCACCTTTTCATTTCTTATAGGTTATTCAATCCTAACTAATTAACTTTATTTTTCCTTCATCTTCTCAATCACCTGTAAGAGTGTGCTCACTGCATATGCCTACTCACAAGTACTGACAAAAGTTTGAAAGCATATTCCAGGCAAGCCAGACTTAAATTTACTGGTTTTCTACTCAATGATATCTTTTTCCCTTTGTAGAATTAGCTGCAGCAGTCTTGGTATCTGTTGTTCATTTATTTATTTATTTAAAATTATTACCTTACATTTATAGTCTGCTTTTTATCAGAAACTGCAAAAGTTCTGTTTTGACTATTAAAAGCCAGATTCAGGCAAAAACCTCAAGACAGAGTGGTTACCTGACGTAAGAAAAAGTTAAAAATTAAGGCGAAATTATAATTCCCTTCAATTCAGTGTCAAAGTTCTCATGCAAAATGTTGAATTAAAGATTTTTTTTCCTGAAAGTGAAATTATAACCCCCCTAATGTCATTTTGCTGTGTAAAGACAGTACCACTATAGATTAAAGGCAAACTGTTCTTATCCTTCAAGTACCTAATGAAAACACATTTCAGTGACGGAAAAGCAATTTCTGCAAATCTGTACTGTATAATATTATAAGCTCTGCATTTAGTAACACGTGTCCTAAACTGCAGAAAAATAATGGTTATATTAAAGTACAGACTAATAAAAGTCGGCGTCTTTGCCTCTAACTTCTGACAATGAGGGTTATAAGTCTTTTTAAACATTAGAAGTTTTACTTTTATGGTTTCCGTGCAAGCTGGTTGATAAAAGACATGCATCAAGGCTTGCCTTCCCTGTGTTACACACAACCTCAAAATATCCCCACATGGAGAGATGAGCAATAATTTCTTCAGCCTTTCCAATGGCTTGGCAAAGTTAACCATCTTTCCTGAATTGCTGTCCCAATTCCTCGATACCTGAGACTTTAGACTACAAGGGGTGACATGGAAACAGCATGTTTTACGTTGGAGAGATAAGAGAGAAAATATTTTAGCAATAACCTTACAAGTATGAGAATTGAAAGTTATGTTTACATATTGCATTTTCTTTTCCACAGTGCTCAAACTGCTGCACATCAAATGCTTTTGTAGTGACTTCCAATTAAAAATTGTGAATGATGAAGCTATATATGAAGGGACTTTCATGACAGCATGGTATGATCCAATTACAAGAGGTGTCTCTGTCTGACTTAAGGTGCAAATGAGACCACGTACCAGAGGCAATAATACAGATTTTATTTAGGAGTAAATGTGAGGTAGAGAGATAGAAATATGAGGAGAGAGGGGGATGGGAGAAGAGAAAGAGGGTGAGAAAGAGAGAGATTAAATATGAAGATTTCACCACCCCATGGATCCCTGCAGTATCCCATGGGTCCTTCTTCACCCTAGTCTTCAGCGGTGGGGGTCCCAGTGCTGTTCTTCTGGATGTACCACTTCCATAGAGCCCAAGTCCCAGATATCCATGGGATGTAGATGCCATTCCCACAACTTGGAGTGGCAGGTGTGTCCTTTCCCACAGTTTGCCATTGTGCGAATTTTTTGTCCTGATAATTGTTATTTTAAGTTCCCTCGGTCTGCACAGTGGAATTTTGTCCAATGTGCTAATTCCAAATCTTCACCTTCATCAGGCCTGGAATTAATGTCTTCCTGTTTTGCCATCTATACTTATCTCAAGTTCCTGTCATGGTGGCTTATCTTATGGGAACTTCCTTCTTGAGACGTGCAAGTGAATTTTTCAACTCCTCACACAGCCGCATTATAATTTTACCGAGTTATATGGAATTTTGGAAGAATCTTTACACAAGATTTTGTAGAAAGATGCTCCACTTAAATTAAAAGGTAAAAAGAAAAGGGAAGAGAGAAAAAAAGTTATCAAAACTAGAAGATATTCTCCTATGCAAACCATGCCAAATACATTTAGTAAGGCACCTCTAAAAGTCTCATAAAATGTGAAAAATGAAGCTGAAAATGAAATTAGATAAAAATATTACTTACCAAAAAATACTTATTGTAGGTGGAAAACAAAGGTAAGTTGAAAATGTATATCTTATGCAAATGACAGAAAAAAGTATGGAGTTATCTAAAATTGCAGAAAAATAATCTGTAGAAAATTCTACTTCTCTGTGCTAGGAAGCAGCTGACATTTTTAGTAAAGTGCTTCAAGGAATAAAGTTTTAATATACAGCAATATATTTTGAAAAAGTTTTCAGTTTGATAAAAAAAGTTGTCATGCTGCCTTTGAAATTTCCCCCACTTTGCAGAGTAGAACCTTTCTGCTTAAACAGAATGAGTTTGCACCCTGTCATGTCTGTACAAATGACATGAGTGAGTTGGGCTAGCTAGAAGAACAAGTCATGGTTTAGGGCTTTGAGTTTCTCTCTGCATTTTTCTCTCATGCTATAAATATCTGAATAGAAAATATATTTAAAATAATAATCATGATAATTGTGTCCACTAACAGGAAAAAAAAACAATGCGGCACTGATATACAGGAAATTCTCTTTTAACATGAGAGAAAAAATCTTTCTTATGTAAGGGTTGTTGGCACAGGTTGGCCAGGGAATTTGTGGAGTCTTTATCCTTGGGATTATTCAAAATTCAACTGAACACAGTACTGGGCAGCATGTTTTCGCTGATCCTATTTTCAGCAGGAGGATCAGACTAGAAGAAGTTTGGTGCTTTCCAGACTCAGCTGTTGTGTACTCCAACAGAGTGGCTTTGGATATGCTAACATGCAAAATCCTTAGAGCAGGTGGTATTTTTGGAGGCCCAGCCAAAAGAAGCATCCAGTTTGACTATCTTAAAAAAATACCCTCTATTGCTGAGTTAGAATTATAGAATCTGTGGGAATGTACACACTGATGAAGAATGCCCATGAAGTTTTTTTCTAGACAACTCCAAGTGTTGATGGTAGTAAATGAAGGGTGTGCATCTTTCTCCTGGCCAAGGGTGAAACTGTGAGAAGGGAGAGGAGAGCCATTACATCCAGTTCCTTTAGCAGGTTTTCTTATTGCAAAGCAGTACTAGCCACGTAACAAGGCAGCCTGGCTTTCACCTAGCTCCATCCTGTGCCAAATAATCAAGACTGAAAGCATCACTAAAGCTCCACAGCAATTTTTTTTTGCATATAGGGCTAGAAGAATAACACATAATTGTCCATGTTAACTGCAGTAACAATGTAGTTGAACTGTATCTTTGTCCACTTTCGTGTTTCTTGAGGGCGAGAGATCCCAATTTGCATTTTCAGGAATCTAAACCCTTTTTTGCTTTCAATTGGATTAGTAATTCACTAACCTTATGACTGCCACTCACAGAGCCTCAAATCTGTGCAGGTGTGTGTGCACATTGTACTGCTCTGCTGCAAAAACAGCTGCTCACATATGCTGAAAGCTTTGCCATTCCAGTCCTTGTCTTTACTGATCTCGTTTAACCATTCTGACTTAGTAGATCAAAGCCAGCGTCTTCTAACTTCTTGGGCCACAAAAGAGTTTCACTCTCCTCATGCAACTTCTCAGAAGCATGGGGTCTCAAAGGCACCTATTCATCCCATTTCATCTATTTTTCAAGGGTTTTGCCTAGCCCAAGCTTAAGACATTGAGGCTGGAGAGTTTCCTTTGCTTTCATCTGGTGAGTATTCCACCTCTTAGACTGACCTCACTGACAGAGTTTCTCTTGAAGTCAGCCAACTCAAGTCTTTTTTGAGTTTCGGCTGGTTTTCCTAAATATACCACCTGCACACCCACATGTGAATCAATGGGAGAAGAGAGGGTGGAAGAACACGTGGTTCTGAGTATCACGTATAGGGAAAACCTAGGCACTGGGCACTAGAACGAGAGTTTTATGACTTTCTGGAGTATATCCCTCAATTTATTTTGAAAAATAGTGGTTCCTGCTTTATACTTCATTTTCATTAACTTTCATTTGGTAGAACGGTGTTAATTAACTGAAATTTTGTAATCTCACAGTATATTAAAGGGATAAATTAATTTAAAAAATGAATATCACAATAAAAAACATTAAAATCTCTTATTGAAAAATGTACACTGGAAGTTCAATATTGGTATACATTTCAACAATTTTCCCCAAAGACCCACATATGATAAAACCTATTGACATGACTGATCTTCTATAAATCTTAGGCAAAGAAAACAAAGGAAATCCTACAGAAAGAAAATAAAACATACAGATATACTTTTCTTTAAAAAAATCAAAATAAAGGAACATTTATCAGGCTTGACAGAATCCTTTTGTACAAATTGAACAAAGACTTAAAATAAAATTATCATTTTCCATCTCACAACAGATAAAAAAAAAATTTCAATCTGAAGTAACAGGATGTATGTACCTTGAAACTATGTTTTTCTGCTGAGGATAAGCAGGACTGCAGTCTATAATACAGTCGAAACCAAGGTTTTTACTATAACACTTGTACATGGATAGCAGTTTGGGAAATCTAAATGTCTAATTTTCTAGTGGAAATCTGTCTATCTTTCTGATTCATTTTTCTGCCCATATTAACTAACTAAAGGACATTTTAGAGCACAGGAAAGAAATATGCAACTCCAAAAAACATTAAGAAAATTATTTTATTCTCAGGCAGTTAGGGACAATCATATCTAGCAAACAAGAAGATACAGTTGCAAATTAATTAAAGATATTTTAAAATATCAGTGAAATATATGTACCAGTGTAGTGTTTATTTCATATTTTATTCTTCTTTTACACGCTCTTTAATATAAGCTTATTTCTTAGGAAAAAAGTGAAGCAGAAGCCAAGTTCCTGTGTTACTGCCTACTTTTTTGGTATAAACCTAAGAAAGTGAGAATTGCATATCTGAAAAGGAAAGGGAGTGGGGCGGGAGTGGAGACAGGGACAGGAGGGGAATCAAGGAAAAGAGCATAGCTGAGTAGATCAGACACAGAAGTGGAGCTTTGGGAAATCTGGTCAGATTCCCAATTCTGCTGCGAGGCTACTTGGTGACTTTAAGCAAATTACTTCACTCTAAGATTCGGTTTCTTTATGTACAGACTGCAGATGCTGTCTTGCAATTGTGTGTTGAGATTTACAGGTGGAAAAAGTATTACTATAATATTAATAATCTTTTTTCACAAGACCCTTATTACAGGCATGTGCCAGTTGGTGCCAGTTGATTGACTGATGGGTTCTAGATATTTACCACTGACCACAGAGTACAGAGATACCCAAACAACAACACAAAAGAAATATCCATTGTCAAAATTATAATTACTGCAAAATATTTAGTAATACTTTGAGCAAAATCTACCCTGAAAATGAGCCGCCTTAACAGAATGTGTATAACACAGAAAAAAAAAAAAAAAAAAAGAGTTATTACTGAACATTAGTTTCATCCTTAGATATCAGAGACAGATAGGGCAAACATGACCACCATCAGATGCTGAAAAACTGCAGAATTCCCCAAACCCTTGGAATGAGTTTCATTCACAGCACAATTTCAAAGTTCTTTTTTTTAAGGGAAAGAAAAAGATCTAGACACCATTTTTTTATCCATTATCTAAATTCTCCTTTCACAGATTATATTCCTATTAAGATATAATTCAGTAGTGTTGACAGTTTTGACACAATTCATTCATAGAGCACTCCCAATCACATATGAAATAGACTCATTGCCTGGAAGCTGCCTCAAGAGATTATATGATTATTCCTCTGGTCCATGGCAGCATCCACACACTACAGATGTTTGCTGAACTTGTTCTTAAAGAAATACCATGATGGAGAGTTCAAAGGCCCCTGTGCACTTCAGTCACCATTTGCCGTAAGAAACTATTTATGCAGAACTTATATGAAAAAAAATGGGGATGTCAAGTCAAAATGGGAACACAAGGTTAATAAATGGAGAAAAAAGTAAGAAAAAATTTACTTTAACAATTAATTTTGTGAAATTCTTAGGTAAACTTGCCTGAAAATGTAAAGTATTAACTAAATATATGTGCAACCAGTACATGAGGAAGAGCATATTTGTATTTATTCATTTACAATGGACCATTTTCACTGAAAGAGAAACAAGAACAAATTTTAATTTAAAAATCTGCTTTTATTTCCCCCCCTCAAAAAAGAAGCCTGTTTTACATTCACATGGAAAAATACATTAAAATAATTATTTTTGTTGTAAACATCATGCATCTCAGTACATTTTAATTTCATGAAGTCCAAATCACTCCAACTTCTAAGACTTTTAATGTATGGTAGAATATTTATTATAGCAAGGATCAACAGGCTTATATTTGACATGAAAATTTGTGGAGGGGAAATATGAGAAGCATTACACAAATAAGCAAATAGTACAAGAGACAACAAGATGATGAGAAAGAAGCATCTTTCATTTTTAACTTTGCAGATTACGGATAAGATACCAGGCATTTTAATATTTCAAAGCTGTTCCTCACTCATCTCCAGGAATGATTTATGTCATCAAATCTCAGTAGCATGTTCTATGATTTAATGCATTTTGTTTAGCACAAGGAGGACCTTCTCTATCTATCCACAAGAGAATTACGAGAACGAGAGATGATACATGTTGGGACTCACGTCAGTTCCCCTCTACCTTAGCAATTAAACCTTGTCATTCTTGTCACTGTGAGAGAGGGAATAGTTGACATCTGAACCCAGAGGGCAGTGAGCAAGTGCCTGTGAACAGCACAGTGGTTCAGGACTTGCCTCTGAAAAGCGGGATCTGTAAGTTTGGCCCAAGGACTAACTTTTGAATTGGACTTTACAGGGTTTTCAATGCAACAGAAACTATGGAGCAAAAACCAGAACTCTGAGCTGACCTCAAAACTCAAAAGCCATGTTATCAGGCTTCTTTTTCCTTGCTTTCATTCTAGCCTCCATAATCTTTTTAACCCCATCAATTCTGTTGCTGCTCCAACAGACTGCATGGAAGATACCTTCTACTTGCCTAGACTTGCAGCTGCAGCATGATCCCAAAGGATTTGCTTGAATTCCCTCAGGTCAAGAAAAATTTATGACCTGCATCTCTTCTTCTCAGTAATTGCTCTAGTGGGCATCAGAGAGAATTACATGATGCTCTGAAACAGCCAAAATGGCAAGCACTGACAGCTGAAATGTGCCTAAAATTTGTTCCTTCTACCCTTTGATATCCATTTAGCTTGCAGGTTTCTTGAGCACCAGGCTTTCAGGAGCTTTTTTAGGTGTCTCATTCTCTTAGTCTGCATCATCTTCCTGAAGCTAAGATCGTGTTGCAAAGCCCGGGGCACCCAAGGAGCTTTTGCAGATGCTGCTCAAATGCACTTAACTGGACCCAGTTGATTAGAAGTGAGATAAAAAGACAGTGCCTTGTTGTGCTTTGTAGTGTCTCCCAGAGTCTGTAGGGTGCCCTGTGGCTCCCGCCCACCCTGCAGTACCCACCATGGTTAACCCTGTTCTCCCATCGCCCTTCAGTCAGTTGTAAGTGAGCACTGATTTTTCAAGTCATAGAATAGTATCATAATGTGCACTGGGTTGGAAGGGGCTTTTAAAGACCATCTTGTTCTTACCTCCTGCTGTGGGCAGGAACATCTTTCACCACATCAGGTAGCTCAGAGTCACTGATATTTATTCTTAACTGGTATTTTCATACTGGTGGAACATAGGGGAAAATACGTTTGTCGGTTCTGGGTGGAAGATACTGTGCATAGAGAGTCTAAGATGAACCTGGGGCAGAAAATCAAGCCTCTACCTGTTGCAATCACTTGTGTGAGAGAAATTAGATTGTTTTTCAAGTACTTGTATATTTGTATCTTGTTCTTATTCTTCTTTAGTCTTTTTTTTTTTTTAATATTACTTCTATGACCATTCAGTTAGGCCCCAAGTTAAGTGTGTGTGTGGGATGCTGCTCATAAATATTTAAAGATCTATTTGTTTGCTAGAAATGAATTTCTTTCCGGCTACAACACTAAACAAAGTGAAGCTGTCACAGTGTGAAAACCTCCTACACTGTGTAATACTGTTCTGCCGTGGCCATTATTGTACCTTGTCTTCCTATATTATACGGAATCTTCCAAAACCCAAGATTTATGTGTTTTCATGTGCTATAAGACGCTATATATGTTAGCAATTTTAAAATATATGTTTTAGACAATCTGTTAGAACTTGTCTCCACAAGGACTTCAATGAGAAAAAATGCAAAAAAAAGTATATTCTGCTAAACCAAACGTCCTAACAAAGCCCACAAACAGCATATTAAAAAGCACAGAGAGGATTTATATAACCTACACTTCTCGTTATATATTGCTTCTTGAAATTAAAGTAATTATGGTGTTACAGATAGCAATTAAAATGAACATAAAATTGTTTAGAAGCCAGTGGAAGCTCTCCAGGTACAACAATTAATGGGTTCTGAAATATAGTTACCTGTCATAAATGTTTATAGCACAAGAATGAATTAAAGATACATTTATACCAGAATTAAAAATAGACAAAACAAGCTGACACCTTGCTCTCCTCCAGCTGCAAGTTTAAATATGAGAAATGTAATAATCCAATGTCAAATATTTTACAAAACTACAAAGAAATAGGCATTCTGTTGCTATCCATTTCTAGACAATATTCGTAGCGGAGGGGAAAGCTACTGAATTTTCCATGGAGGCAGCAAACTCATTTTAAGTGCAAGGGCTTTTTTCCATATAGTGTAGGGGATAAGTTTCATGCTAATACCAAGAAAAGAATGAGTTACAAAAGTGCACCAAAGAACAATGTTCTTGGAATAACTCCTATTTCTGCTTTTGAAAGAGAACTAAATCTACTATTAAATTGCTATTGAACTTTGAAATATACTCTGCTGAGTATTATTTTATATACTTGGAAATCTCAGTGAGTTAGTTTGCTTGTTTTGTCCTCTTACAGTGGAATTCAGTTTGCAGTAGCCACTGACTAGGTTAGTGTTATCCATTCGTTTTCGAGTCTTTCTTTCTAATGATGCTGTAGAGAAAGAGCGTGTCTTACTGATTTCATCCTAAAATTTGTGCTGAAGATACATCTGATGGGTACCTGTGATAACAGTGATATGGCTACAATTAGGCGACATGAAACTCATTTTGTGACAGCATTTAAGACAAGGTTTCTCTGTGGCTGACTATAGGACACACATGAACATGCAAAAAATAAAACTATACCTTGAAAATCCCTCCCCGTCCATCCTCCCTTTGGATAAGTCCAGTGGTACAACACAACCCATCTGAGTTCTCAGATGAACAATGCATGCTGCCTTTCTTGTCCTTACTACCGACTGGTTTGTTCCATAATAATTCTGACACAGAAAGGACTGATTTTTAGGAAAAAAAATGTATTTCCAGTGCTTGTTCCCTCTATTTTGCAAAGAGATGCAGAAAGAGAGGAGTAATGTTGTAAAACATCTCTTCTTTCCATAATACTACAAAACTCCGGGTTAAAAAGTTGTGTATTTTTGAAAAAAACCTACTCTTTGACTCACTTTTGCAAAAGCCTTGATGTAATTATATGCAGGGTAAAAGTCTAAGGGGCAGTAGATTTTCGGAGGATCAGAGGCAGAAAGTGCACAGTAGCCTGGGCTCTGGGGTAGGTCTCAAGGTTTATCATTCAAATAGATGGAGCAGACATTGAATGTTGACATGGTTTGTTACACTTTAAAAGAGAAGCTGCAGGCTACACATGAAAATAAATTAAGCTTTTAGTTTCTTTACTAACTGCTTTAGTATATTTAATTTTGTACATTTATTAATTATTTGTTTTTGATCTGTATCAATTTTACCCATGTGTACCTCATCTTCTCTGGCAGAAGATAAGTACAGTATGCTGAACTATTTTTACCTGTTATTTGGCCCTAAACAACATGACCACTGAGCTAAGAAACACGTTTCAGACTCTGTGTGACCAGTACACACATGACATTCACAGAGGCAACATTAAGGTGTGGTATTAAGGTCTTATTGGACACTTAAAAAAACCCAAAAATTATTTGGGCTACACACTGTCCTTCAGCGGGAGCTATTTATTTTAGAAATGTATCCAAACACTAAAATGATGTGAAGTAGGATGGGAAAGTTTGTGGAAAGGGATGTTAATTGAACAAGTACAGTCAATTTTCCCTGAAATATAGTGAAGTATTTGTCAATGTGCAGCTCACAGTTAAAGCACAGGCTTGTACCTGCAAAGCTTTAAAAAGTCCCACAACAGGAGACACAGCTAATCTTCCTAATCTATGCTGCTATGAAACTGATCTCCAGATGAGTTCCAAGCTAATAAATGAAATTTGGTTGGATTGATATCAGTTATTCTTTCCAGATCTGCCTAAATTGATGCACCTGCACTTACATTTAAGCCAGCGCAAAACAATCCATGCATAGCACTGTGGAAAGTCAGTGTACTCTTCTGTGAACATCAGCTTTGCTAAGCCAAAATCAATGTAAACCTTCCTTTTGGGGAATGAGGAGATAAATGTAGACTCTACTCACTATCTCCACTCTGTCTATCAATAAGTGGTCTTAGAGAAGTTGTACCTGGCACCGAAAAGGGGAACAGAGAATTCTTCATACTGCAAGCCCCACTGTGACTATTTTCATCACACACATTCACACTGCCACATAAATTACAGAGAATAAACCTGAGTCCAGTTCCAGCAGATTTTGACCTGAAGTCCACCAAACGGGGACAGTGCAGCTGGCAGTGCTGGCTAGCCAAAGAAGGGAGACAACCATCTTTGCCTGTCCAGTTGACCTCAAAAAATGTCTTTCACACAGGTGCCAATATCCAGCACAAATGTATTTTCAGAATACAAGAGACAGGATATTTTTTTCAGGACTCACCATGTTTCATCTGAGGAATAGCAAGTGGAGAATTCACAAGGAGTACTGGTGGCCAGGAGTGCCTAAAGTCAAATCTTTCTGGGTGCCTAATGAAAAAGAGTGTCAAATCTTATTAGTGTGCACTAAACTGTGCTATTTTCTCCCTTTTTCTTCTCATATGATATTAATAAACCCATGAAAGTACATGGACAGGGAGGTTATTTTTGTGTCATGCTGCCTTTTTTTGCCAGCTACCACTCCAAACACTTCATACTCAGTCTGAGCAAGACAAAAGCTTCTCCCTTGATCACTCTACCAACTCCACCTGGAGAGGAAGCTGAAGGAAAGCTTTCTGTAACACCGCTCTTTCAAATAATAACTATCAGAATCCTTTTAATTAAATGTATGTTTGACTTTTTTTGGGAAATTATATGATGAATGTCAGTGAGTCGTTGAGAAGCTTAAACGAATTAAGATTGTGCTACTGTAAGAATCCCTGCTTCTGCCTCTAGTAAAATTATTAAGAGTAAACACACAATGGACTGTGTCAGAAACATGCACAATTACCCAAATGACTCAAAGGGACAGAAAGCAAGAAAATCTTAGTCCAAATCTTCCTTGTTTTTATTATCTTACCACTCTAATTCATTTTACTGGTTCTTCTATAATCTGCAACAATTGTCAGGCTGTGAATAGTCAGTTAAACAAATAATTTCAAATAAATAATATGAATTTTCAAATTGTTGTTTTGCATCCCAGTGGAGCTCTCTAATTAACAACATATATCTTATATATGGGGAAATATGTCAGCATGATGTACAGTCAATAAACAAAAATGTACTTAATAATAATTGGTGAGGATAATCCGTGCATTGCAGATCTATTTCACAGTATTGCACATCTTGAGAAATTAGGAATCAAGTGATAGCTGTGACTGAATAAATTACAACAATAACAACAAAATACATTGCAATAATAACATGTAAACACTAGGAGGGAAATGGAAAAAAGCCCATTGTACTAGGAAGGCTAGGCTACTGTTCCTATTTCCAGTTCAGAGATAGGATTGACATGTGGGAGCTGTTGAGTCCTAGTGTCCTGCTCAACCTATCTTTACTACCCAGTTATGAACGCATTTATTCCTTTAATTTATTCTCATATTACTGATTTTTTTTTAATATAATACTTCCCATATCTTGGAGCCTGATGTTAAAGTGAATTTTATATAGAACATGATATAACATGAACTTAAGGCCAAATTTTTTTTCTGCTATTATTCTGGCTTAGTATTGTTGCAATTATCTCAACGGGTCTGTCTACAGCATATGAACCTACAGACTATGAGCTAAAGAAATTTGTAATGTGTTAAATAATTTCACCAAACCGTAATTTTATTTATTAAACTAATTTGCATTGGAAAATGTCAATTTTTAGTAGAAAAAATCCATTACACAATTTCAATTAATTCAATGCTTGAAGGACTCCCTGAACTATAGTCTATTAAAAGCAACTTCAAACAGGAAATTATAATCTCTTATCCATGCTTATAGTAGAAAGTTTAAATTACAAAGAAGAAGATTTACATTAGAATTTAGCACAATTCTAATGGTAATAACTGAACAGCAAAGGTCTGACATGACCTATCTGAAAATGCTGTGTGGCTTTTGTCACCAACAGTCTTTGAAAGAAACTGGAAGAATGTTTGCTAAGGATAGTCCTGTCTTGGGGCAGGAGGTAGACTGGATGATTCATCAAAAGCCTCATCAAGCTCTCTTTTATGAGAGAAAAGGGAAGGAACAAGTTCCATCATCTATCAGCTGACATTAGCCACTTTAAAAAATATGAGGAGCAAAATAAAAAGAGATAACAAACTCTTTCAAAATAATACTGCTAAGTGGAATTTTTAGTGCAGAAAGTCCTATCAACCTTAAAGGGAAGGATAGGCTAATAAAAAATAAAAAAAGAATCAACAAAAAATTTGAACATGATAGAATGGTTGGATAGATCGACTTTCATGTATTTAAATTAAAATATGATAAAATGTTATAACCAGAAACTCTCACTGGAAAGTGTACTAAATTTCACCTTCTTTATCCATGCATAAACAGATTTTGGCGACCTCACCTCTTGCATTTCCTGTAAGGCTGATATAAGGCTTTGAAGTGTGACAACATCTAGGTCATGAAAAAACAGAAAAATAATAAAAGTGTGGGAAGACTGCTTCTCTCAAGGATGCATATTCACATCTCTGAACACAGAAAGTAATTGCCAGTTGAGCATGACCTTGTATTTTTAACTTCAGAATGAAGCAAGGAAGCAGGAAAAGGTATTTTGCCTTGGATGAACACTTATTTATTTCTCACTTAGGACTCTTACAAATGTCAGCAAACCTAAAACCATGATAATGTGTATAAAACCGGGGTTTTTTTTTGGTTTTTTTGTGTTTTTTTTTTTTTAATTTCCTAGTAACCCCCATGGTGTTTCCACAAGATTTTTGTACTTATTTTCAGCAAACCTATATCACAGTTGGGTTTTTTTGTTTCCCCTCCACAGAAAGGCAAATTTTCACTCATTGGATATCTGTTTAAAGCCTGGCAGAAAAAAACCCGAGGTCTTTGTTATGAGAGATTTCCTTCGCAGATATCTACTTGGTCAGACCCATCAGCCAGAGGAAGTGATCACGTCTACTTTAACTCTGCTGGAGTCGTGCTCTTACACATTCAGGATTTGTTTCTCTCCCACTGAAGAGGTACAGTGGAGGAAACTTCCTTTGAAATAAATTACAAAGTTTCTGTAACTCTATAGCTACTTTTTTCCTTCATTATTAATCTGCTTTTCTTTTCCTTTGAGTCTCAGCTGGAATCTGCCAGACAAACAGACAACCTAACTTTTAAGAAAATGCTGCTAAGAAGAGTGCCCAATAAATCATTGGCTGGTGTGACATAATATTTGGTAGGAAGCTGGACAAAGTTCTACATATTGTACTTAGAGAGATAATCCTTATTTGATGAAGATAAAGTCTGTACCACCTACTATGTCATTTTTATCCTTAACTTCATGGATTCCCTCATAATTTGCAACTATTAAAAAGAGGGATGGGCAAATGAGTCTCTAAAAAAGTCTGGGATGCATATTAATCTCCATGTGAGGCATTTTAGGAATTATTTATTTAAAATTAGGTGGAGAACCTAGAGAAATGGCTTGTCACTTCCGGAAGAACAGTCTTGTAAAGGAGAAATTTCCCATTTCTTATCGATGCCAACTATTTTAGAATACATTTTGGAGGTGAACTGGATGTGGAGCCAGACAGGAAGATAAAGATATGCTCTGTCGCCCACTTACCCAGATTTGTGCACAGAACCCTACAAGGAGGTGGCTTGTTTGCCCACAGAAAGAACAGAAACTATCTTTTATTGAAGCTTCATTTCTCCTTTAGCTTACACTATTTACCTTTCCTGCTGTATATACACTGTGAGTGCCTTGTTGTCCAGCCAGATTCTTCAGCTCTCCTGTCTGGGATTTTTACGACCCATGGCTGATGTCCCAAAAGCAAGTTCAGCAGACCAATTTATTACACAAACTTCCATCACTTGGTGATATGTAAGGGTACTAATAGTCTGTTTTGTTGGCAACTTTATCCATTGCAGTGTTTTCTGAATGTGGGCATACTCCATAAAGCTAATCTAAAAAGTATGATTTTTTTTTTCTTGAGGAACTTCTAGAAGGTGCTAGTACCTGCCCACTTAACACCTGCTGGCAGCTCATTCTCTTGCCATGTGCAGTAGGTTATGGCCTCTGCATATTTTTCCACCTTGGGGCAGTGTGGAAACTGGTCATGAAGCTCTGAAGTGGAATTTTTTTGTAGGAGCATGTTTTTTGAATGAACAACTTTGTTTTAAAACTCTTTTCAAGGAAACAACATAGCCAGAGCCTTCTAATTTGCATTTACCTTTTTTTCTGCTAATACAGAGCCTCATACAGAAGCAGCTAAGAAGACTTTGACGGAGGAAGGGGCCCAAGGCCCATTTCACAGCTCTGTAATATATAAATTATCCTTTGCTTACATTGTAATATTTCCATATGTTAAGGGATATTTCATCACTACCTGTTATAGCTGCAACATTGCAGAGTAATGCTATACACATTTTATTTTTGAAATATCTGTTGAATATTGATTTACAACATTTTTGGAAGTTTCTGACATATTCGGAGATCAGTTATCTTAATAGACTGCAAACAGTACTCTCAACATTTGTAAATACATACATTCAAAACCAGCTATTAGGAAATTGCTTGCCATATACAGTGGTATTTGTCAATACGACCTTCAGAAATTATTTGGAAATAATTATTTTCCTGTTTTCAGCTGGGAAAGAGTAAATATGTTTGCTTTTTGAGTTAATATTTTTGCGTTGTAGGTAATTTGTAATGGACCCTTCTTAACATGCAAGTTGCCTAATTTAAAGAAAACATAGCTGCACTGGTTTCCAAAAGACTATCTTGCAATTCACCACAGTGAGGACTCTGACTCGAACAATATTCTTTTCTTTACCAGTGAGCCAATGTGCTTCATTACTTGCTTTCAGAGGGCTTTTTTTTTTTCTTTTTTTTTCTTCTTTTCCCTGTAGTTCTCTCAACATATCAGAAAAGGTGCTGTGGTTCTGAAGAATTACATCCTTCTTTAGGTATAATGTGGGTGGAGGGTGTCCCAGTCACAAATACTGCAGGAGTTCTGCTGGCAAACTACTGCAGCACACTAAATGCTGTTTTTCTACCTCAGCTGTTTCTCAGGAGAATCATTTGTCCTGAGTTTAGTGTCAGTGTTTCATGAGTTCACTCATTTTAGCTGAAAGCGAGAGCTCCTTCACTCTCTGCAGCACCTGAAATTTCTGGCTGTGCATTTTTCTTGCTCTGCTACCTCTTATGTAAATCCTTCTATGGTGGCTATGTTCTTAGTTAAACTATAATTTGCCTCTGCTTAGTTGCAATGCGCTTCTTGAATAGAACTGAGAAAGCTGTTTCAGGCTAGAGCAATCATCCATACACCATTGTCTCTTTGGCCTTCAATTACCTATTTGTTTTTATTCTGCTAACTTGTCCAAGTACTTTGTGCTACTGCATGCTCTACAAACCTTTTATTTTTCTGCACTATTTGCATTTATGCAAACTCTTATCCTTCAACTAATTGCTTGTGTCCTGAATGTTATGAATTGCTTTTCTTCTCTTTTCTTGTCTGTCTTCTCTGACATAATGGTCTTTAGGCTATAATTAACCTAGAGGTAGGGCATTTTCCATCACAGTTTTCTCCATACCTTCACAGTTTTGCATTTGCGTAGTGTCATCACAACTTCATATTTTACATTTTCTTCTGCACAGATTTTGATGTCTTGCCCCCTTTATCATCAAGTTTTCTTTGTGCTTCACTATGAATTATCTTTGTGTTTATTCCCCTTGTGCTTTACATACAGATACAACTTTTTTTTCTGCTTTGTCCTGTGTCAGCAGCTTTTGGAGAAATTACGGTGAGAGCTGCACATTCTTACTCAGGATCTCACTATTAATTTATGTTGAATTATTTGTTCTTTTTTATATTTTTTTTTTATATTTTGTCCACATATAGGAGTATTCTTTTTTCCTCTAGGTTCTTGTTTATTGTTTTCAAAAAGCTGTCTATTGCACACACGTATCATATTTTGGACTGAAAATGGTTTTACTATTCTTCTGTGCAGCACCAGCCATCTCTCCACACAGGCTGCTGACACAGGAGATACTTTTGAGTGTTGTGGCTAATAATACAGTTTACTATGTTTTCCTCAGATTAGGCAGATAAGACATGAAAATACGCAAGGATGTTGCAAAAAGTGTGGCTCATATTCCTTCACTCACACTCAAAAGTTTTCTATATTCAAGTGAAATTCAAGTGAGAATTTTCTAATTCAGATGAGATTCACATGAGGAAGGTAGGAGGGAGAACACGCAAATGTCTCCACAGGACAGAGAAACAGGCAAAATCAGAGGCCTAGAAAGCAATAATTTAAAAATTACCCCATGCTATTCCTTTAATACATAAGATTGAAGACACTAAAGTGTAAGTAAATGACATTCTGGCATAAGAAGTGTAAGAGGTAGGAGAACTCACATCATCCCCTGACTACTGGATTTCTCACCTTTCTGGAAAGAAAAGCATCTGCCAAGGCCATGAGAATAATGTTTGTGCTGCCTCAGGGCAGCACACTGCTTAGGCATTGGAAAAGGCAGCAGTGACAAATCAGAAATTGAACAAAGCTAACATCTGCTTCAATTTCTTAAATGGAAGTGGGTCTTCCTGCAGATTTGGATCTGTCTTGGACACAGCAGAAAGAATAGAGATCCTTACATTTTCTTTGAAACAAGTGAAAAATGCAGCAATATTTGGACCCAGTTTTATCTCTCTGAGCTTGCATTTCCTGTCTTTGAACTGAGCAGTGTTTGCAGCTGGTACACTACCAGTGTTTGTTTTAGAAAGATTATATCGCTTTATCAAGAGCTTAGTCGACTTAGCTAGTCACACAATCTAATGGTTTATATAAAAAAAATTAGAAAGAGATGTATGAGTTTCCTTTTAAAATTTTACTTTTTCCCATCAGGAATTAGTGAGAGAGGGAGAAAAAGAAATTTGGATCACTTCAGAAATGTTCCTTCGCTTTGTTTTTCCATTTCTTTTGTAATGTAGCCAACATACTATCTTTATGGCTCCAACAGCACTCTATCATCTTTAAAGGCAAACAACAGCTGAAAGTTGGTCAATGGAGGTTTAGCTGTTAAAAGGAGAAATAGTTGTGTGCTATATGTGGAAGCAGTGCCAACTGTTTTAAAACACACAGAACCCTCTAGATCACTGCCTTCAGAGATGCCAGATGCAAGTCCAGGTGGCAGTGAACTTGAAAGTTAATTCTCATTAATACCTTTGCTGATAGCACAGGGGTCTCAAGTAGCACAGACCACATTAAAGACCTTGCTGAATTGCAGTGTCAGTTCCAGCTTCCAGGGATGTCACTCTCTTCGATGAAAAGAGAAGATCTAAGCCAACTTCACCCAAGTTGTGTTGCTATTTTCAGATGTTTAGGTGACACATTTGCACTGTGATGCAAGTTTGAGGACTAAGCAGTACCTTTATACAGGTGAATAAATTATTCAAGATCCCAAGCAGCGTTCAGATACCAATTGTCTCTACTAAAAAATTTCAGAACAGAGATATAGACAGTCAAAAGGTGATAATGAATATGCTGCAGGCTCATTTCTACAGAAGGCCACACTTGCATATAATATTTCTATATTCTTTTTCAAGTAGGAGTCCAAACAAGAGAGGAGAGAATTGCCTAGAGACGCCACAGTAAACTATTCAACTCCTCTAAGAGTCCTCACTTAGACTCTCTTCCTGTGAGCTTAATGAAGGTTTTCCAAGGTAGTCAAAATTGATTTCTAGATCGGGAATTTTACAGCATTTGGAGTGTCAGAAAAGAAATTACTTTGAAAGATGGATGAAAAAAAAAATTACTCTGTTTTTCAACCTACTTTACAGAACATTTTCATATTAGAGTCCCCAACATAGAAATCCCCATAAACCTGTTGTGTTGAATTTTACTGGGGCTTTTTTTTTAAGCTATTTGTACTTACTTTTGAATACTCAGATTGTAAATACATGTAAAGATTCATACGCATTATTTACAAGAAGTTATTTAATAGTAATAAATTGAAGAGCACCTTTTAGAATGAAAAGGAAAAGATGACCTTCTTTTCTTGTGTGGGTTCTAATCTTGTGGAAACAATTTTGTTCCTGCAATTTAAATTACTTCGAGATGTCTGACAAATCATAAGGCAAGATGACTAAGTCAGTTAAACTGCAGGCAGAAATAATTGTGGGCAGTGGAAACAGCTGTCTCTGCAAGAATAAGGTAAAAACAAAAACAACAAAAACAAAAAAAAAGTGGTTTACTTGCAAAGTTTTAAAGCTCCTGATGGATTTCTCGTGTTTTTAGAATATTTTGGAAGCCTTAAAGGTATTATTATTATTATTAT
>VZTG01009764.1:698639-711795 GCA_013397845.1 Melanocharis versteri | reverse complement strand
CCAGCAACCGAGCCTGACCATCTTGCGTCCACTGCCAAAGATCTCACTGCGGGCTGGGTGCCCTCCGATTCCCTGGGAGAAGGGCTAAGCCTGGGGAAGTCCAGAGAGGACGCACCGCACGCGCCGCAACAAGTGGTGGAGAATGCAGGCAGCAGTGGCTCTGCAAGCTTGGAATGGCGAGGCTTTTCTTCCGTTGCTGAGCCCCGCAACCCCAGCAAGGGCTTCACGGATGTCCAGCCGACAACCCGCCTGGAGACTACTCGAGCTCCCGCGAGCCGGCTGAGAAGAAGGAGGAGGACTTCCCCCAGCGTCTTCAGTTTTGGAGGCCGCCCTGTCCCAAGGGTAAGTGACGGGTTGAGAATGGGTTCTTTATAATTTGGGTCAGTCCCCACAGCACAGTCCCCCTGCCCCTGCCGAGGGTTACAGTCCCCGGAGGGGAGGGTCATACAGGCCAGAGTGCCCCCCAGTCAGGTTTCTAGGATTTTTCTTCAGCAATCTCAACCATTAACTGCCTTTGGGAAGGAGGTGGGCGACCCAAACCATTTTAGTTAAGTTTTTCCTTTTAACCTGAGGGGAAGGTAGAGTCCGAGTCGGGACCCATCTCGAACCCTGCAGGAGCTTCTCCAAGTTCAGAGTCCCCCAGGAGGCTCCAAGGGCACTAGTGGGCAGGGGCGGCTGCCAACCACCCTCGCGAACTGTCTTTGGGTTCCTCCCCCCGGTTCGAACCGAAGTGGCGCTTGGTTCAAATCCCTGGAGACCCCAAGGGTTTTAGCAGGTAGGGGCTGGCTGCCAACTGCCCTCGCAAAGAGCCTTTGGGTCCCTCCTCCCTCTTTCCTACTGAAGTGGCGTTCGGTACAAAATCCCATTTCTGATCCTTAGTTGCCCATCAGTACTTTTTCCTTTCGTGTAGGGGCACCTTAAAAATGTTAAGTTGTCACTTTCCTATCCTACATTTGAGTCCTGCACTAGTAGGGCGCAATTTGTTGGTAATATATTTTGACCTCACCCTTCCTTTACCCGCTTTCCTTGGTTAATTCTATGGGTAATGGGAGTTCCCTCAAACTTTAAGTTTTCCCTCTCTCTCCCCCCTTAAGTCTTCTCTCTCTCCCTCTCTGCAACAAAATGGCGTCCACCTCATGGAAGCCACCAAAATGGCGGTGGCCACGTGGTGGCCAGGCCAGATCTCCTTTGTCTTTTCACAGACTATCTACAACTGCTGCAGTGCTTCGCTTCTTGCCTCCCTTCCCTAATTCCTACACCCTCTCTAAATAAAATAAAAGTGCTTTTTCTCTTTCCTTTGCGTCGGGACCTCGCGTCGACACGTCGGGTACCCCTCAGTGCATCGGGGCCCTTTCCTTCCCTAAGCAGCGTTCCGACCGTGGCGGGTCTCCTTCCCTCTTCGGTGCTGAAAAGACAACGCAGGCAAGAAGAGAAGCCTCTCCACTGCATCTTCAATGTTAGCTGCAGCGATCCAGTTTTCCTTTCCTTCCCCAACACCTGTTATTGTAATTCCCTATTGTGTTTCCCCTTGTTGCGCACAAGTCTTCTCCTTTCAAAAAACAAAAAAGGGGGAGATGCAGCGGTGCGTCATTGCACTCCCCAAATGGCGCTTCCGCTTCACCCTTCTCTTTCCCATAATCCCCCATTTCTCGCCACTCCAACGGACTTTCCCGCCTTGGACTGGCTGTCTGTCATACCTCCTCTCCGCTCTCCTTTGTAGTCACTGGTTGTTGCTATGTCTCCCCTCTTTTGTACCACCCCTTTGAGTTACCCCTATTGGTTAATTGTGTATGTCCACGCCCCTGTCCTCCTGTATATATTATGTTGCCAAGCCCTGCTCTGGGCTCTTTGTCTCCCTACCACAGAGGCTCTCCCTTCCCTGCCTCCCTGTCACCCTGGAACCTCTGCTCCCATGGAATAAACCTTCATGTCTCCCCCGAAGAGCCGCTCCTGCCTCTTTCATCTCCTCCTTCGCCATACCAGCAACCGAGCCTGACCATCTTGCGTCCACTGCCAAAGATCTCGCTGCGGGCTGGGTGCCTCCGACTCCCTGGGAGAAGGGCTAAGCCTGGGGAAGTCCGGAGAGGACGCACCACATGCGCCGCAACACACTTTGGTGCCTGATCAGAGTAGGAGAAACCCAGACCTTGCAAATCTCATTTTAGCCACCTGTTGAAGCAGGCCTGTGACAGATAGATCTTGAGTTTAGGAATCACCATCTAACTACCATAGAATGGAGGCACTTTCTCCTAATTAGGGACATGGAATTCATTAACAGCCCCTGAGCTCCCAGAGCCATTAGGAGGCACCCTACTGCCTGGAGACCCTCAGGAACCATGCATGGTAACACTTGAGCTCCAAGAAACCCACTTACCTGTTTTAGGTACTTGTATGTCTCTTGCCCTAAGTGATGGAGCTGTTCCCTCCCTTATCTGGCACAGCCTCCTCGTTTGACCTGGCTCCTGAGGCAAAGGGGGCTGTAATGCTTTGTAAATGAATAATCACATCAGCACTACTGGGAGGACTGAACATGGGATTATGTCTTGGGAGAGATCAATCTGATTTCAGATATAGGTGCTAGAATGCCATAAACAGACACATGGGGAAACAGGGCAAGCCAAATGCAAGAACACTTCCTAGCAGTCTGCGTGGCCAAAGGAAGTTTTGGAAATAAGAACCAACAGCTCTGTTCCCTGTATTACAAATCGTGTTTGTAGGTTAATACATACAACACAAGCAGTTTTAACAAGCACAATTTATATACATTGTCAAGCATCAAAATCCATCTGTTCCAAGGCCTTATTTAGGTACTGTTGCCTCCCCCGCTGTTCTTCCCAAAGGTTCCTGCCTTCTGCACACGGCTTGCGCTTGGCTGTCGGGGTATTCTCTGGGCAGATCCTTCCCGGCTGCTTCTTTCGGCCAGAATCTGTGACCCGCTGACAGCAGAACTGGTTTTATTTCTCCCTGAATAAACAAATACATCCATTAATTTTCACATCCCAACCCAAGCATCACCACACAGCAGCTAGCCACAAGCATTCCCTCAGGAACCATGCAAGAGGCAAAATTCCATTAGATCTCACAAACATCTTCAGCATCCAGTGCAAAAAGCAAATCCGTGAATTCAGCACAGCTATCAGTGCCACAAAACCCAAAGAAGTTACAGTAGACGCATTTTTAATTTTCATGAGGTTTAATTTACGAAGTAACCAGCCACTTTGTTCCAGTCATTCCACACAGGAACAGCAGCATAGCAAACAGCACTGCTGGAACATCAAGAGCTTCCAACACCTCGAGCTGGGATAAGCAAAAGGATGTGCCAGTGTCCACCGGTGTCTGAGACTGTCACCACATCATGAAGTCACAAACACTTCTCTCCATATCACTTCTGTCACTCAATGAGCAGATTTGGATTTCCTATCATTTTCTGGGGTTTTCAGGAACTCGGACTTCTACACAGGACTTCCAGATATTCCTACTGAGTTCAGGAGGTGAGAGTTCCCCTCCTGGAGGCACAACTGATGGGCTCTAAGACGCAGAGTGGGAACAGGGAGCAGCAGTGGGTACAAAGGTAGAAGCTGAGGGAGGCAAGAAGCTGAGGGAGGCTCCTGTCAGAGGGGAGAGTGACAGACTCAGTGCTGCTGACACAAATGTCAGGAGGGGATGAGGGACACTGACTTTTCCTGCCACTCCCTCAGGTGAGAAGTAGGACTCACTCTAGGAAAGAGAAGAAAAGGAACATGATGCACAGCTTTTACTAAAGAGGGCAACCTCCATGAAGCATCATGAAAATGAATAATAGCAACAAGAAAACAAAATAGGAATACAGTGGGCTGTAGTTACATGCATGCAATTAAAACGAAGAAACATTTTGGCAACCGTTATCAGTGCAACTTGCACAATACCAACAGCTACTCTACATTCGAGAGTCTCCATGGACATGGTTTGGAAATCATTATCTTGGATCATCTCTGCTATGGACAGTGCACAGTTACTTACCAGGCCATCCTGTCTCCTTGGAGCAGCAGTCTGGGAATAGCACTCACATCAATACTACCAGTTAACACCTTGATGCATCAGAAAGACAATCTGAGAACTTCCAAGTAGGAGCAGGAGGCTATTAGTCGTCTGTAAAATTTGGGTGGCACAAAAATCCATTCACTTATCCCAGCCAAGTCAGGTGCTCTTGAAAAACTCTCTTCTTGTCAAGCACGGCAGTGATGTGCCAGCAGTCACCATCCCATGCCAGCCAACCAGCCTTGCCAGCTGTGTGGTAGCTCAGGCACTTTAAGCAGCTTCACTAAAACAAGTGCTGTTTATGACAACAAACACACTGTGCAAAGGTAATACATGATTTCACAGTATTTGAGAGAAAAGTAGCAGGAATAAAAGCATTATTCACCATGAAGCTTTTATCAATCCTGGGCATGTCCCCAGGTGAATGTCCTCCCCCTTCTCACATGCATCTGTCCACTGAGAGGGCAGGTCCTCAGCCCCTGTACAACTTCAGCCATGTGCACACACACACTGGTACCCTTAATCACTACTGGAGTCAGGCCCTCAATGTTCTGACCCAGCCGAAACAACTTGGGGATGAAAGGAATGAGGGACTTGCTTTACAAACTGTGGGTCCACTAAGCACTGAGAGATAAAAGAAACAATGGGAAGGATTCCACTGATTGATAAATGGAATGAGAGATTTGTCTTCACAAACAAACTGTAGGTCTGCTGATAAATAAAACTGGGTACTGAGAGATAAAAGAAACAATGGGAATAACCATAAATTCCATAAGGAATTCCACTGAGTGACACAAGGAAAAGATAAGGGGGGGGAGTACACATCAGAAGGGGGTCTTAGGTGTTTCAGAAAGTCTGTACCTCTCAAGTACCTCAGCTGGGAAATTAGGATAAAAAGGAGGCTGCGTCCTCCAAATTTTTGAGAGACCTCAGGGGAAATGCCCCATGACCTCTCCCTTTATTCGAACAAAGTAACAGGACTCCTCCGTCTCCGTTTTGGACATAAACCTCTGGTGTTTGTGGATTAATTTTCCTGACAGGGAGAAAGAGTCATTTGACTGAAGAGAAGCTGTGCTCAAAGCACGTGCCCTCTGAGCCCTCCGTACCCCTAGCCTTGAAATCACAGTAAAACAAACCAGTTAAACTGCATAAATACCCAGTATATTTTTGGAAGCAGCCTGTGCAGACCCATGTACCAGACAAAGACAGCTCCTGAAGTGTGCAGGGACAGGCATGGTTTGTGCTTCCCTCAGTTACACTATCAGAGATAATAGATTCAATTACCACATAGCACAAAAGCAGCTCAACGACCATAAACTCTCTGTAATTCAAGTACTACAGACGAACAAAAGGATTTCACTGATATTCTCCTTGGTGACTGTCACAGTTTGACACTGGCCAAATGCCAGGCACCCACAAAAGCCTGGGCAGTGGAGAGAAAATTTAACAGAGGGTTCATGAGTGGAGAAAACACTCCAAGGGCAAAACAGGCTCATCTCAGAGATACGAAGTGAGATGAAAGATGTGTGATAATGTTTCTACAAATAATTTGATGGGTGAAGGTATGGGCGTTAACGTCTTTGAAATGGGTCGTAATGTCTCTACTGACTTTGGGCAGCAGGTGCGTTACTGGGCCCAGACAGCTTGGCTCCTGAAACAGACAAGGGTCAGCACAAGGCTGAACTTCTGAACTTTGGGGTAAAACAGTAGATTCAAGGGGACAATATGTGGAAAGTGGTTCGGGAAGGCTGTACATTCCTAGTACCTCAAGCCAGTGGGGAAAGGAAGAGCGCAACATACAGCTGGGAGTTAGGATAAAAAGGAGGCTGCGCCCTCTGAAATCCAGAGAGAGAGAAAACCCCAAGGGTGTGTGGCCCGGTGGACTCTTTCCCTTTGTTCAAATAAAATTGAAGAACTCCTCTGTCTCCTTTTTGGACATAAACCTCTGGCGTTTGTGGATTCTCCTGACAAAAGTGAGTTTATTACTAACAAAATCAGAGAAGGATAATGAGAAGTAAAATAAGCCCTTAAAAACACCTTTTCTACCCCCAACCCCTCCCTCCTTCCCACCAACAGCACAGGGAGACGGGGTGGGGGTGTTGGTCAGTTCATCACCCAAAGTTTTCTTCTGCTTGGCCCAGGGAGAGAAGTCGTTCCCCTGTGAGACCAGTAAGAGGTCCTTAGCTTGAACGTGTCTGGCTGCCACAGAATAACTGCAGCCCAAATTGCTACAGAAGCAAGAGACAAGCCAAGAGAGAGACTAATCAAATATCTGCCTCCCCAAAGATAACCCCAGCTGCAGGAGCTGTGTATCTTCTTGAGAGCCAGGCACAGTTTGGGAAGAATGGTATGTGCACACAAGCAATCTTAAGTACCAGCAGGAGAAAAAAGCACTGCCTTGTGTCAAACAGAAGGCAAGAGAAGATCAATCAGCTTTAGGAAAGAAAGGAACCCCAACCCCAAATATGCTTTCAGAAGTAGAAATTTAAAGCTCTTTTCTTTCAGTCTCCTCTCTACACAACCTATCGCTCTCCTCAAGGGATCTTTTCCTGCATCTGAGCAGTAACAAGGACTACAGATTTTTCTCTCATTGCTAAATAAATAAATACATAAATGTCTGTTGGTACATTTACTTGTAGCACAGTCAGGGATACCAGGGCTGCAACACTCTCAAGGTATCTCCTGCAGCGTATATTGACATCAACCCCACAAGTTGTCCTCTTCTGCAACACAATTCTCAGATCTTCAAAGCTGCTGCCACATCTTCAACAGTTAATAAATAACCTGGGCTGTTTCCAGAGCCAAAACACCACTCAAGAGCACAAATCATTCACCTCTCTTGCTCTTTTGATAAATGGCTCCCTTCAAGACTGCTCAGTAGAGCCACAAGAGCTTCTCTCCCATCACTTATCAACATGAAACACACCAACCTTTTCCCTACAAATTCTCACATGTCCCTGGTTGCTCCTCATTTTACTAGTTTTCACCACCACACTTAAGATATCTCATTTTCTCTCTCTCTTGCACAGAAGATTACAGAAAGAGAAGATGGAGAAGAGGTCCTTCACTTTTCTCAGAGAGCTCTATTGAGTCTGATTTTTTGAGTGTTTCTTTGGTAGGGTGGGAGGAAAGAATGAATTGTCACTCAGTTTATCATTCAAACTTGTATCTCATTACTGTGCCACAAAACCACACACAACAAGTCTGGCATTTACAGTATTCCTCTAAACCCCTTTCCTTTCTGTCAGGTCTTTTCATGCTTTGCAGAGCATAAAAAAGAGTCAAAAAAAAGCTTGGTAATCAGCCTGAAAAGACATATCAAAAAAATTATCCCAGTGCAGCATTTGGCTGGATGCCCAGCAGAGAGGAACGCTCAGAGCCTCAGGTAACCCTGCAAACCTCCCACAGGAAAAGCGTGACAGGAGAGAGACCTCCACAGCTACTTATTCTTTTGGGACTAGAGCTACAGCAGGTTGTGAGCATTCCAGCCTAGACATTTCACAAGTTATTCCTGAGATAAGGAAGAACAGAAAAAAGCTGTTTGTCTGCTGTTTCTGCCGAAGTAGAAAAGACTACTTCACTACCCATTTACCTGTATTTTGAGAGGATCAACATTTATTATTACTTCCTGGGAGAGGAAAGGTACAGGAACTTTTAATGAAGGCAATTCCAGCCATCCAAGAAAGCACAGTACAGCTGAGAAATTTTTTGTCAATTCTAAAATAACTGACATATGATAATTACTATACCAGAAGATAATAGAGGTCTATAAACTGAAGCTACTCAGTTGCCTACAACACAGAAAAATTATTCATTTTGGAATGTGAGCCTGGAGGGAAGGGAGAGGAACAGCAACAACTTTGCATCAGGAATGCTCCGTGCATAGAACTTGTCCCATGTATACCATATCCATCATTTCACAAAACACAAATAAAGGCCTCTAATTCAAAAGGCTTAAACTCTATCATTTATAGCAGGAAAAGCTGGAGGGAGTGAGAGTTTCAGGATAAGATCTGGAAGGCAACCTATCTGCTCCTCAATGACTGTAGGAGATCCACTCATTGGAGTGGTATTCATGGAGTGCTGGAAAAAACCTGAGTATGAGCAACTAAGTAATAAAACCATGATCAGGACTCAATTAGTCCTTTGATGAGTCCTATATAAGTCACCAACAGGTCATTCTACAGATTTTTTTCAGAGAACACATGCAGACCACAAAGCGTCCAGGAATATTTTCAGGTGCAAGGTGCACATCGCCACCACTCAGATCCCATGGAGGTATTTAATTTACAATTAAAGCATAATAGCCAGTATAACCTGCAGGAAAATTCACTGGATGATGTATAAACCTCATATTAAATAAATGTAAGATAAATCCTTTGCATCTCCAAGGGGATTCCCTCTGCCACATCAGAGCTTTACACAGCATTCTCCTTGTCAGCATTATCCTTATCTCTTTAATACAGAAGTCTACACTACAAATCCCACATCAAGTTGAACCCTGAGATAACTCAAGGCTGAGTGGAAGAGGAATGCAAAGCAGCTGGCGTGGCCAGCCAGCAGCACCCAAGAGTGCTGACAGTCACCACTCCAAAAGGCTGGTCACAGCTAAAGACAGACTGCACAAAGGGAAAGAAACATGTGAGAAAAAGCAATGTACAGGGAAGGATAAAAAAATGCAAAGATGGCAAGAAGAACACACAGGAAGGACAAAGTTGGCAACAAGCTGTGAAATACACCAAGAAGTATTTACAAAACAATCGAACAGCAACACTTACAATTCTTAGGCCTTGACTGTATCTAAGTATTTACACAGGAAGAAAGTAGTTAGAAACGCAGGGGCAGAAAAGGACTTGTGATTCTCCACAGCATATTTTTCCACACAGACCATAAAAACTAATCCTGTGAACCTTTGACAGAGCCCGTGGCTGGCAATCGGCTCAGTGGTTTTTCCAACAGGCACAGGAGGTAGTGAGAGTTTCCCTGCGCAGGAGAGTATTCTGACCCCTGCTATGCACAACTCCTTTCTTCCTGTGTCAATTACTTCCTTGCAGCTTTAAAATCCACACACCAAGCCCACAAAGGAGACAGGTTTTGAAAAGCAAGCTCATGTTAACAACACATTCAGAAGAGAAATTAGGTGGGGCAAAGCTCCAGGAAGTAATTTTATGGGAAGACACCCTTTCTGGCGAAGTAGGGAATGTGAAAAAAGAGGTTGGAGTGCAAAGAGTGAGAGAAGCATCAAAGACTATTCATCAACCTAAAAAAAGAGCAGGGTATTGACATAGGCATGTGTATAGAGAGGTAGAAATCTGCAGGAGAACCACCAAGGACTTGAGGGTTGGCTGATGGAAACAGAAAGCACAGAAATAGTATGTGAGAAAATGGGATACTTAATTACACACATGTCTAGTCTAGGCCAAACTCAACACCACTGTCCTTTAACAGAACCCTCCTCCTCACACACACAGAAAGGATACCTGGGAATTTCTTTCTTTCAAACCAGCACTTTCCCTCCCAAATGAAATGCTGAGAGACTGTTTTGAATGTAGCTTGCATTAAGTTGCATCCAGCTAAATATGCCAGATGGATGCTCCAATACCCACACACAGCAATTTGCAGGTAGCTGTCATGGATTCAGTTACCAGCCAACACAGAACGCCATGGCTGTGTTCAGTGGGAAAACACAAAGCCACTCATTTCAGACTCCCTGACGCTTCTTCAGCACAAAAGCTGATATAACTACAAGGCATCCCCCACCACCAATAGTCCTGATCAGAACTGCTGCATCAGCCTTATTTCAGCTGTTTTTAAAAGCCTTCCTGCACCATGATGTGCTCGGAAGCCTAAGCCAGGATTTCACTACTGATACAACTGGAGCAGAGCAGGCCTGGGTGATCTTTGGTGGGACCTGGATTCCTTCAGCCACTTGTCTGCCTTCTGACAGAGGATGGAGTGTGGGGGCTGAGCTGAAAGGCACGAAGCAGCTTGAGAAGCTTGCGCAGGACAATCGCTGTTCTTGTTACAAGCACAGAGCTTGGGCTGTAACCACACACACAAGTCCCAGCGATGCAGAAGAGGCATCTCCTCATGCCAAATGCCTGGTCCTGCATAGAAGCTGCACCATCCTCTTCTTAAATGGAAGCAGCATCTTCCAACGAGACTGCAGAGCCAACAGCAGGCAGTGCTTAGCTTCCCCTTCTCTACAGCAGCTCCTAAAGGGAAAGGAGGCAAGGCAAGGCAAACCAAATGCTCCTGCAGAACAGATCCAGCCCAGAAGACATCCCCAGACACCCTATTAACACTTACCTAACTCCTGAAGGATGGACTTGGACTGTGCCCAGAATGAGAAAGCTCAGTGAAAGAGAAGTGATTCTTTTTCAAGTCAAAGGATGGTAAGTTTAGATCAGGTATTGGGAAGAAATTCTTCCTTGTGAGGGTTGTGAGGCCCTGGAACAGACTGCCCAGAGAAGCTGTGGCTGCCCCATCCCTCGAAGTGTCCAAAGCCAGGTTGGATGGGGCTTGGAGCAACCTGGGATAGTGGAAGATTTTCCTGACCATGGCAGGGAGAGGAATGAGATGAGCTTTAAGGTCCTTCCAACCTAAACCATTCTCTGATTCTGTGATCCTTACAAGGAGGACTGGAAAAAATACATCCTTCTTATTGACAGGATCTTACCAGCACTTCTTATAGTCACAGAAATGAAAACACAGAACTAAAGTTGTGATAAACCCCTGCTGAGCTGGAAGTCCGCCTAAAGCATTTTTTTGAGCATTAGCTTTTCAATGGTAATTTTATTCACAAAGGAATTAGCTGATGTCAGTGGGTGCTGGGTGACAGCGAAGTCACCTGAGCTGGCAGAAATTAAAAAGAGAAGCTTTCATTCAAAGTGAGTTAGGGCTCTAATTTAACACAAGCTTACAGAAAACAAAAAACCTGACACAGCTGGGAAGACCAAGCCTTCTGACAAGGTATAGAAGTGCTGTCCATTGGAATTTGGTCGGGGATGAATGTGAAAAGAAAGAGGAGGCCCAAGTGCCTCTTCATCACCATTACCAAGCAACAGCTTGCAAAGAGGGCAAATTCCAAGCTTAGCATTTAATGTTTGACCACATCTGTAGCAAAACTGTGGCTTGATGGGTACAGTCTTCCTGTTTCAGTGATTCCAGTGCATTAACTTGCACCGAGGACATATTTTAGCCTTGGGAAATAAGGCAGCAATTGGCCAAACTGGCCACTGAAAGCCAAACTAATACTGGAAATATCTACCACAAGCAACACCATCTTTCCCTGAACTTCACTACACTTTGCCTTTGGTTCCAAGGGCTTGTACCAGAGCAGTCCAACATATCAACATGTCAATTTTAAAGGGATACTATGAAGAGAAAAGCCTGGCTGGACACACTAGGACTGAAATCTGACTCAGACCAGGAGATGCTCTGCTAAAGATGCAGAATGAGCACCAAATTAAGCTCTCAAGACAACTACTAACTCCTGCAAACTGAGCCTAAGGTGCCTGCAGCAGGGTGGTAGGAGGCAACATTTAAGGGCATACCAACTTTACCTTAGGGCTTCTGGCTTTTCCTCTTGAGAAATTTAATGCTGATTAACAAACAAGTGGCCACTGGCCTGTCTCAAACCTGAGCCAGCCTACTACTAGCTAAAATTAGCTCACAGCAGTAGCCCAGTGCTAGAAAAAAAGCCTCATTTGTCCAGAAAGTACTACTCAAAGAGCATAAATGACAGAACAAAAGCTGCTCCACATTACAGACAGACAGGAACAAAAACCTCAGCAACATTCCTTCACAGTTTGAGCAGCCTGTAACAGCTGGAGCACCAACAGAAGAGAAAAAACAAAAATTTAACAGCATCTTTGCTCAAAATCTCTGCTCTTTTGGGATGTTTCCTCTTAATGTGGTACCAGAATAGCACACTGCTTCACACTTGAAAAAAATCCAAGGGCTGCACCTCTCCCATTTTCTTCAGGAAAAAGTAGTCAGACAGGTGTCTTCCCTTGCCCCTGTGCATATTCAGAGTCATTTCTCAGCCACATGTGAGGCTGTTCTCTTCACCACAACCACCTTCTCTACAGGGAATTCTTAACCAAGAGCATCTCCTGAGAAAGGGAAACCTGTTCATGGTGAGTCCAAGGAGTCCTGGACACTTTACCCACACACTCCATTTAGGCTTCAGTAAACTTCCTGAGTTCCCCTCAGCTGCTCAAAGAGGGGATTCTCCTTGAGGTCTGCAACTATGAAGGTGCCAGATTGCGGCATAATTTCTTTATCCCAAAACTGACTGCTTTTCAAATTAATCCCCCTCTCAACTTCACTTTCGACAGGACTTGCAAGCTCAGCCAAGAGAATTAAACATGCCCAGCCACCACCACTGCCCCAACACATTTCTGAGCACAAGAGAAATGAACTTTTCCATTGTGAATTCAGGGTTAGTGACAGCAGACTTATTTTAGTTACTTCTTTTTAAACCTTTTGGAAGTAATCCACAGAGTTGGCGAGCCAAAAGTCACTTCAGGGAGTAAATAGAAATTTTATTAGAACTGGCTAGGAAGAAAATAAAATTTTATATATATATTTAGGTAGATAGATATATATGGCACAAGTTCAGGGCTATGGTTGTTACTGTCCACGGAGATTAGAGTAGTAAGGAGAGATAAATGCATTCAAAAGCAGTAACTATTTTAGCTGAGAGTCCCCCACAGCCTTCCACTTCATCTTCCCACACAAATATCATTTCTTAGAGGATGGAAACCACTGGATGAGTGTTAGAAGCCACCACGCACATGTGGACAGAGTAAAGGAAGCATCACAGCTCTCCTCCTTTTCCGGGGATTCCTCATGGCCCGGAAACTTTAACTCTCTTTGAGTTATATACAAACAAAGCAGTACTAAATCATATTGTAGATTAAAGTTTTTTTTCTGTTAAGGGCTTGGCGAGCAGAGCCAGGAGGCTACAAAACACAGCATAAGTACTGCAGCAACCTCCCCCCGGCCCCCTCGCTGCCCAAAAACGCCGAACATTAAGATAAACGGGGCGCGGGCAGCAGCCGCGCCGGGCCGGGCCGGCGCTCACACCGAGCGGGTCCCCCGGGCCGGGCCGCCCCCCAGGCCCGGCCGAGCG
>VZTG01009764.1:659146-698381 GCA_013397845.1 Melanocharis versteri | reverse complement strand
CCCGTCCGGCCCTGCTGCTCCCGGCGCGGCCAGCAGGAGGCAGCCGTGCTCCAGCCGTGCTCCAGCCGCGCCCCCGGCCGCGGGCCCCTGCCCGGGGCCGCCGCAGCGCCCGCGTACTGACGGTGGCCGGTGTGCGGTGNGTGCGGACTCCGGTGTGCGGTGTGCGGGGTCTGGTGTGCGGTGTGCGGACTCCGGTGTGCTGTGTCCGCTGTGCCGTGTCCCGTATCCACCCCGCTGCCCTCCGCGCTCACCGCGCGGCCTCCCCGCGGGCGCCTCTGCTCCAGAGCAGGGCAGGATCCAGCGAGGGTCGCTGAGCGCGCTGAGGGCAGTGCGGCAGTTTCGGGTGTGGAGATGCCGTGGGGGCCAGTGGAGCTACAGAGAACCCGTGTTCTCGCTCCCAACTGTCCCTTGGGCCGGGCGGCAGCTCCCCCGACCACGCTGCAGTCCCTGAGCCCTGAGAACATCTGGTGTTGCATGGAGAAGAAAAATGGAAATTTGGGTCTTAAGTCACACCGTGGCGAAGAGTTGGCAAACTGAGACTGAAATTCCTCTATCTAAATGGAAATGAGCTGTTGCCATCAGGGAGAGATGGTCCGTCGCTGCTGCCCCTGGCCCAGCACATACAGACCCCGGAGCTGCACTGCTAATGGAGAGCAGAGCAGAGGGGTCACTGTGTCCCCCCGGCATTGCCACGAGAGACCCCCATCCCATCCCTACACCAAGCCACAGGAGACAGATGCTCCCACCCCACATCCCAAGCAACCTGCGAGTCTGTCAGAAGGTGACCTGACCTTGTGCCCCAATGGCCTTGCTGACAGACAGACATTTACAGCAGCTGCCAAGACAGGAATGAGATGGATGATGATAAAAGAATGGTCTTGGTCTTTATAGCCCCAAGTAGGACCAGCCCAGCAAGAACAATTACGGCTGTGTTTCGAATGGGAGCAGCTGCTGCTGGCACGCATTACTGTGCTGTCTGCAGGGCTGCCAGTGCCGAAGCCACAGAAGCCTAAGGTTGTCCCAGAAGCTGGACTTTCAAAGGGACTCTCAGCTGAGCAGGGAGTGCAGGTTGTGTGATGCAGAGGGGACTGAAAAACACCCCTGTGCTTGCTCTCTTGCCTGCTCTGGTATATGATGTGGTGCTTCCTTTGGGACAGGCTGAAAGTCGAGTGCAAATGCAAGAGCCCTCATCGTGTGGGTGATGCAGTCTCCAAACCGCGTCCCACATGGACTACCTCCCCCAGCCTTTGGCATGTGAGAGCTCAGCTACAACTTACAGCAGAAGAGAGCAAGATGCTTTTTAGCTCAGCCCTTCTCTGGAACAAAAAAAATAAGAAGGAAACCAGAAACTGCCTTCTGTACAAAAAACTGGAGAAATCTCAGCTTATAACTCCCTCCTTTCCCAGCCCCAGTCTGTTTGAGCTGGCAGCTCTCCCTGCATGCTGTGGTCACCAGCATCGCAAACAGGACTGGAGACCTTCCCGGGGCAAGGGACAGGAGACCCTGTCCCTCCCATGCTTCCTTCATAGGCCACGGCTGTGTCACACCTTCCCCCATTTTTTGGTGTAAGCCTGGATGGGTCTAGTCTGCGACTCGGAGTGACAACCCTCTCCTCTGGACTTCAAGGTTTTCTCTGAAGCATTTCTGGGGACTCTGTTGTCTCAGTTTCTCCCTTTTGCTCTCTCAATCCAACAGGTCAGTAGAGGAAGTCCTTGGGAACCCATAAACTTCCCCTGAGAAGGCCTCAGTTACTGGAGCTGCAGTCTGGTGGCACCTGGGACTCTGGCTTAAATGACACTGAGCAGGACCATTGATCTTGCTGCCTGCCAGACACTCTCCATTACCTCTGGCAGGACTTTAAAACCCAGTCACCACTCAGTCCATGGTTTCCACAGAAGGACAAGCCAGGACAGCCCGGGATGTTGATGCCAGGCTGCATCTCAGCCCTTGCAGGACATGGTTATGAGAGGGGCTGAGCAGATGAGGGCAGGGGAGGCTCCAACAACCTCCATGTGCAGAAGGAAAAGGGAGTTAGGTGCAGCAGAGAGCCTGCAATCTTTACAGTGAGTTACCTGAAAGAGCTGGGGGTTGCTCAGACATTGCCGTACATGGATGCATGAGTCTTCCCTGTCAACCAGGACATGCTGTGCATGGTCAGAGCGAGCACACCAAAGCCAGACGCACTGTGAATGTGCAGAGGTAACTGCGGGCAGAAGCTGCGACGCTGTGCTCGGGCAGTAAATCACAGTGCACTGTGGATGCACACCAAGGCACTCGATGGGGAGAGGGGACATGCAGCAAGCCTGCCAGTCCCACACAGGCAGTCAGGGCTTGCCATTTAATGGAGAAAAATATAGCTCACATACGTTCATGGTGGAAATTAAGAGAAAGACTGGCGGCTGTGCAGGTCATCAAGCTGAGCAAGACAGGAAGGACAGAGAATGCCTGAGGCACAACCACTGGCTGAGGACACACTGTGAATGCATGAGATGAGGGTCAGCCAGGAGGGGCTGCATGACATCAGGGAGGGAAGGAGCAAGGTCACTTCCCTATGAAAGAAGGGCCAAGTTTAGAAAAACCTGGATATGGCTCAAATCTCTAACAAATGCAGCAAATGTGCCTTCCACATCCAGAAAATGGAAAAGAGGGATTCAAACATATCTAGACTTTCGTATCTTTCTGGGGCTTTTTTGAAGGAAACACAGCTCCCAGATAGAAAAGCAAATGTAAACAGAATTTATCACAGCTACATTGTCTCAGGATAAGGTAATGACTTCTCTTTGATAATTAAGTTTGACAAGGTGATACAGAGCATTGTAGTGGAAGGTGCCCCTGCACATGACAGAGGGCAGGAACAAGATGAGCTTTAAGGTGTCTTCCAACCCAAACCATTCTATGATTCTATGCTTTAATGATAATTTAGCCTGGTTAGATTTAAGGAAGAAGTTTGATTTGCACCCACTATGAACCAGTTTCCAATGCTGGAAATCATGGGCATAGATTTAACAAGAGGAGGAACCAGCTAACCAAGTAAAATGCTGGGCTGTGTTAAAGGGATGTCTCTGAGCAGCTTCCAGCACTGTTCCCCACCTCAGTCTTGGGATGGCCCCACTAATGTTAATAGCAAGAAGTGCAGGGCTGGGAGTGTGGAATCATCATGCCTGGGATGTTTTGGGGAGGGACACAGCCACAGCAGTAGCAAGGCACTGGGATGGTCTCACCTGGAAGATCATAGAATCCCAGGTTTGGATTGGAAGGGACCTTTAAAGGTCATCTAGTCCAACCTCCTATTGTAAGTAGGGACATCTTCAATTAGATCAGGTTGCTCCAAGCCCTGCCCAACCTGGCCTTGAATGTTTCCACACATGGGACCCCCACCACCTCTCTGAGCAACCTGTATCAGGGTTTTACCACCCACACTGTAAAATACTTCTTGTATCTAATCTAAATTGATGTTCCTTTAATTTAAAACAATTTCCCCTTCTATGTGCCTGAGCATGCTGGTTTGGAGACAGACCTCCAAAACTGTGCAAGGAAAAGGAGAGAACTGTTCACAGGTGTAGACTCAAAATTAGGTGGAGGTATCCAAGCAGAGATGTCTTGGGACAATTTTCAAGCAGGACACCAGGACCAAGTAAGTGGTTTGGAAGGATCCTGGGAACCGTACTGAAGGGACTGAAGGTGGTCTCCAAGTCAGAAGCTGAAACTCATCCTTTGGGTCAAATATTTGGTCTTTAGGAAAAGATCAGAGAGGAGGCATTCAGCTGGGCCATGTCTGTGCCAGTGCACATGTGTGCTATGTATGTGCTACCCTGCACATTCCACTGGCAGCCTGCAGGGATCAGGAACAAATTCTTCTCCTTTGCTCTAAACTCTGGCAGCTGAGCTGTTGAGTTTTGAGTTATCTGATCCTCCTGCAGATTGCTGTGGTTGGAGGCACAGCATTCTTAGGGATACTGAAGTAACTTAAACATCTGTGCCAGGGCTGGGGTTTCAAACTAATCACTAGTCTTGGGCTTCAGGGAACTTCTCCAGGCCAGATGGGCAGAAGGGGGCATGGATGACGGAGCACACCCTAAACAATGTGAGGGTTTAACTCAGTCCCACAAGGATCGGTTGCTGGTTCTCTCCAGCCTCTGAGGTACTTAGGAGCCTTGATGACTTGTGCTGGGATGGGTGATGTGAGGCTTGGCACTAACCAAAGGTCTTCATTTCCAGCAGGTGGGAGACATTAGGGACAGAATTCAATGAATGCACCCCAGCTTCCCAGGAGGGCAAACTCCAATTCTGCCTATTACCAGTCTTTTATCCCTCTTGCCTCCATCCCGCAAAACTACATCTTTTCGTGGAATCATAGAACGGTTTGGGTTGGAAGGGACCTTAAAGCTCATCTCGTTCCAATTGCCTGCCATGGGCAGGGACACTTTCCACTATCCCAGGTCGCTCCAAGCCCCATACATCCTGGCCTGAAACACTTCCAGGGATGGGCCAGCCACAGCTTCTCTGGGCAACCTGTGCCAGGGCCTCACCACCCTCTCAGCCAAGAATTTCTTCTTATCTCCTCTAAACTTGCCCTCTTTCAGTTTGAAACCATTCCCCCTTGTCCTGTCACTCCAGGCCTTTGTCCAAAGTCCCTCTCCAGCTCTCTTGGAGACCCTGAGGGCACTGGAAAGGGCTTTAAGGTCTCCCTGGAGTCTTGTCCTTTCCAGGCTTAATGGCCTGAACTCCTTCAGCCTGTCTTCATGGGAAACAGCCCTGTGAGCATCATTTTGGTCAGTGAAGTCCTGTTCAGGGGTCAGACAGCCCCAGGCTGACCCACAACCAGGCAGACTGGCACGAGGCCAGGGCTACACCAGCTCAGCCCCGCCATCGTGCACGAGTTGTTCCCAGCAGTGCTAATCCAATTACAAAACAAACTTTCTTCCTTCGTTATCAGGACCTGCAGTATGCTAAACCAGCCCGGCGATTATGGAGGGCTTAGTGAGGGACTAGCGATCACGCGATGAATGACAGAGCTGTTTCACTTACCGGGAGGACAGACACAGAACGCAGGCAGTCAGGAGGACACGGGGGATTGCTGGGACAAGTGGATTAGGAATGATTACAAAGGTCTTTGGTCTAACTTTATGCTCCCAACAGGGTTAACCTCAAAACCACGTAAGGTTGCTCATGCTCTTGTCCCTCCTGGGGATTAGCATCCTCATGAATGGGGATCCCTGTCACCTCTCTAGCCCTGTTGGATGCCTACCCTCACCCATCCCATTTCCAAACAATGCTCACTTCAGTCATAGGACGGCGAAGGCAGGACTAAACTACCCTTTCAAGAGAAATTCAGTTCAAATTTTCAGGGGAGCTGCTGGTCACCTCTCATCACCGAGGATGCTAGAACTGGAGTCATATATTTTTGGTGGTCAGGACAAAGGAAGGGGTTATTTCCCTTTATTTAGCATTGGTGAGACCGCACCTGGATACTGTTTCCAAGTACATGGAAAGAGTCAGAGAGTCCTGCTGAGGATGGCTGGGGGCAGAACAAGGGAGTTTCACTTCTTTAGCCTGGAAAAGAAAGGGCTCAGGAGGAATGTAATTCCCACAGCAACTATCAACAGTCGCTTTGCTGAAGCACTGGGACACACAGCCCAGCTGCAGGGCAGTCTTGCTGGCCCATGACCGGTTCTGGGGAGTTGGTGCAATGCACACAGGTCTCATTCCTCTCATCCTTGTGCTTGGCAGGGATGCTCCTGAGATGGAGCCAGGCTGCTTGAGCAGGATTTCACCGTAAGGCTGCACAGCCAGCACTGGCTCCCAGGCAGTTTGCACCCTGCCACAGCTCCTCAAGAAAACAGCCCCACACTATGTAGGGAGCTGCACGGACACAAGAAGCCTTTTCTTTCCCACCCATAGCCCCCAAGAAGGCAGAGGATCCCCTGTGATGAGCTCTTCACTGGATCCATCAGGGCACAGCAGGGCTGCTAAATGGCACTTGAAACCGTCTAAGTGCAGAAAGGGCACCCAACAGCATCGCTACAGATTTCTGCATCTCCAGCCCTTCCTGCAGGCTCTCGGAGAAAAGCCCTCCCACTGGAGTCACTTCCATCCCTGCTGAACAAAATGCCTCCCTGGGATGGAGAGAGGCAGCCAGAGCTGCCAGCAGCCAAGTGGGCTGTAACAGGAGACGCCGACCAGCTCAATCTGCTGCCTTTTAAGGAGCGGCAGAGGCTGAGGCACCCTGGAACAAGCCACCACAGTTCTGCAGGCTCCCAATCATGCGGTGCATTCAGAGACCACTGGCCATGCCCCATGGCCCCCACAGCAGCTCAAAACTGTGCAGGGCAGTGAGGACAGCCATCTCTCCCCTGAGATGGAGTCTGAAAAACCCCAAAGCCCCAGATGGCAGAGCAGGGTTCCTGCAGTGGCTGCAGCACTCACCCACACAAGGTCTCCACAGTCCCATCAATCACCTCAGTCCCCCCCAGCAACCAGCAGGGGCAGCTTCTTCCTGGCAGTAGGCAGAGGAGAGGATGACGCTTTTTCACAAAGCCTTCATCAAGCCACTGCTAACTCATCCCACCGATGCCCGAGGGCTTTGCTTCACTTATAGAAAAGGTTGTGCTGGTCCAGCAGTGAATTTGCTGCTGTCATCCCCACCCAGAGAGCAGAGGGGAAAGGGAATGCGCTCCTGGGGAGTAACAGTGGAATGGAGCTTAGGCTGAAGCACGGACAGAGGAAATGTATGTGCATGACGATAGGAGCAACACCAGGAACAAGGTTAAAAGGCAAGGTATGCATGAAACAGTACAGAGCACCAGAGAGAGCTTCAGCCAAAAAATCAAAGAGCAAGCTGGCCCAAAGACAAGGTGTCAGGAAGAAAAAGAACAGGACTGGAGCCAGTAAATTCTCAGAGGAGGAGATCAGGAGCTCTGTGAAATTCAGGGATTTTGCCTCAGATTTATGAGAGGTGAAGGAAAACAAGAAGGCAAAAGATCGCAAAGAGCACCCTCTTCTATAGGGAGTAACAGGCAAGTCCAAAATCAGCTCGTCACTGCCCACAAAGGGTCTCAAAGACATAGCAAGGACATGACCACCAGTGTCCTTTGTCCCCTGTGTCTCAGAGGAGTGAACTGGTGGAATCGGCACGCTGATCTCAGTGTATGCAAGGACACAGGGAAAATAAATTCACTTAAAGCTTTTGTATAACAAAATTTGCCTTCCCACAGTTTTGCTACACTGATCCCCCACTCGTGGTGGGATGTGGGCACACAGTCCCATGAAGCAGGAGGCAACCATGCACTGCTTTATTAGGCAGTGGTGCTGCACACATGGCCAAGGCCAGTCACTGTTTTACGTTCGGCAAAGGATGGCAGTGAGTACTGAGCACTGGTGCAGGTGAGGGCAGCCTGCCTGGCATCCTGCATGCCTCGCTGGCCTCAGGCAGGTCCTGTTCACCCCTGCCAGCCTTCTTACCTGCGGGCACAGCCGTTTTGTCTCTCATGGGCAGAGGTAGGCACCCTCATGGAGGTACCTCAGGCCTGCTACCAGATGATTTATCCCTGTACTTGCACACACTGTCCCCCTCCCTGGACTCTCCAAGGTCCCAGCCCCAGTCCTGGCATCCCAAGCTCTGCCTGGAGGCAGGTGTGGACAGCCGGCGAGCCCCACTCAGCTCCTCGCACAGGAGGTCCTTCCAGTGCCATGCCAGCAGGTAAACCAGTGCACGGGAGCCCCTGGGAGAGCAGGACGAGGGGCCTGGCTGTAGCAGTCCGCAACAGCACTGTCCGTGCCCAGTGAGCTGCTCATGGGCTAACAGTCTGGAGCCTATCCTCAGCACAGCAGCGCTCAGCCCTGCGGATGGGCCAGTTTTGGGTGCACCCAGCCTTGAGCCTGGCTCGTGGGGGTGATTACTATAGGGTACGGATAGCCACCGGGTAAAGCAAGGACATGTGCTCAGCCCCCTTGATGGGCAGCTTGCGGCTGGCGTAGTGATGGATGATCTCCGGCACGCTGTCGAAGGGCGGGCTGTGCTGACCCAGCACGTACTTGTTCTCCTGTGTCCGGGACAGTTTCATGTGCATGAAGCCCTGGCTGCTCCTGCAAGGACAGATCAAGGCAGGGTTAAGGGGTACAGCTGGCCCCAGCCTCCCCGCAGCTCCTGACCCCCTGACACAGGCAGCCTGCCCCTGCAGCTGAGGACACTGCTGGCTTCGGTCTGCAGCCACGGCCCTGCCTGCACCATCCTGCTCCCGGCTGACTCCAACAAAGCCCACAGAGCAAAGGAGGGACATGGCCAACAATGCTGCACTGTGTCCCCTTGGGGAGCATGGCCATGCAGTGGGGCGTGCAGTGCCCATACGGGGTGTGTGTGGGTAAGAGCAGCAGGGGCATTTGCTGTAGGGTCACGGAGGGGTAGCGGCTTTTGCTCCTCACATGTGATAAAGCCCATTTTGCAACTGTTCTGGCTCTCACAGGGCCCCTCAGCTCCCTGCACATCAGCTCCCAGATCTCCAGCCTCACCGTGGCAAACCAGGTTTTTCTCCTTTGGCCCACAGCCAAAGGATTTTCTCCTTCCCCCTCTCCCCATGCCAGCGCTGCAGGCTCCATAAAACCCGCTCAGCGTAGCGAGACCATTTCCTGGCACAGCACGGGCACCAAGCCACGCCAAGCTGTGCAGGCAGATCCTGCCACAAACACTGATTCCAAGTGATGGACTAATGGCCCTGTTGCTATTAATTTGCGTCTCTGAGGAGAGCCACAGCCTGTCTGCAGTGTCTGGAATGCACATTATGGCAAAATATTGATGACTTAAAAGCAGACAGGACCTCATCAGTGATGCTGAGCTGCTTCTAGTGCTGCACAGCCCAGCCGCATCCCCCCGGCTGGAGACAGACCATAATGGACAGCCCAGCTGCATTAGCAGAATGGGTTTGCAATCCATTTAGAGACAGAAGCAAGGAGCCAGCTGTCCTGGGAGACAGCCACAGCCCCCCAACATGGGCCGAGGAAAAGCAATAGCTTGGCCGTGTCCTATGTCCCAGTGGCAGGGAACCAGAGCACTGCCACACAGGACTATGGAGAGATGATACTGGTTGTGTTTTGCCCAAATCCCTCCACAGGTCTTTGTCACAAGCTCAAGGATGTGATGAGATCACACCCATGGAGAGATGACTGAGGGAACAGGCTGCTAACACCAGCAGCCAGGACAAGGGGCAGGTGCTGCTCCTGCTGAACACCTCTGCAGGCACAAGGAAGGACACAAAGCTCTGCAGTGTGGCTTCAGCCACTCTCATGGAGGCACAAGCCAGGAGGGACTCACTCTCCAAGCATCTGAGGAAATGACATGACCCTGTCCATGACAGGCAGTGTGGGGCTGCCTAGCCTGGACCAGCCAGGACTGTCACAGCAGGGTTAAATCCTTCCAGCTACCTGACCTGCTCCTGGCTGCTCTCTCTTGTGCATATAAAGCAACACCAAAGAACTTTAGGTCAGCATTGGAACACTTTTCAGACCATCTTCTTGGCTGTGCCTTCTTCCTCAAGGGAAAAAAAAATACTAGAGAGAGCTGCAGACAGCCAGCTTACAGTTAATAAAAACCATCCCAGGGGATTTTCCTTGAACAGGCTTGACAGAGAAAGGAAGTGGAGTAAAAATCCTGCTCCCGGGGCTGTGGGTTCTCTGCAAACTCTGCAAGGACAGATAATGCCCAAGCAACTCCTTGATGGGCTGGGGAAGGTGGGATACTGCTGCACACCATGGCCTAGCCACACATGCCATCTGAAAGGAGGATTTTGCCATAAGACTAAGGATGATGGCAAGAAGTAAGGGAAAAAACACTAAGGAACAGGTGACTGGCTTGTGGAGAGGTGATGGAAAGCCACCTTTGGTGATGGAATGCCACCTCCCAGGCTCTCCAACACACATGCTGGCTAATGCCATTCACAAGGCGATGGTGAGACCTCTTGCAGCCTCAAATGCAGTTCACCAACCAGAAGAAGCTGTTGCTCCATGGCCAAAATGGCTTACAAGCCAGGGCAAGGAAAAAACACTGAGAAAATTAAAATATCAGTAAAATTTCTGACCAAAAAAAGGGAAAGGAGGGAGCTCTTCCAGAAGGGTTTGTTGGCTGATCTGAAAGTTCCAAGTGTAGAGGGAAGAAAGAAAGAAAGAAAAAAAGAGTATTTTCAGTGGAATTCCTGCCCTGGTTTGGTGCTGAAGGCAACAAAAACAGTGAAAAAAAATATGGAGAGAGACAGAGCAATCTAATTCACAATTGTGCCACTGGGAAATGAACAGAGCGGCTTAAACCCCTAGGGAGCAATGCAGGTAGAGAGACCACTGGGGAAACTCAAAGTATACTGAGAAAAGCATAGGGTTACGGGGCCTGTTGTTGGGCAGAGATAGCTGAAGTGCTTCCATCTGGCAGGAACAGAGCTAATATAGCTGTCCAGCAGAAGAGCAAGAAGGTATTTGCTCATCCATCATCATCTTCAGACAGTAACAGCTTTGATTTTGTGGATTCGTGCTGCCCCAAGAAGCAAGAAAGAGCTGGATGAGGAGCTGTGGGCAGTTCCCTGTCAGGACACATGCAGAGATGCTTCATGCAATTTTGGCATTCAGGGAATCTGGAAAACTTGGGGACCATGTAAAGATTACCCAAAAAAACCCAAGCAGAAACCAAGCTGTGCTGTGGGGATGAGGTTTCCCTACTGGCAAACCAGAGCAGAGTAAAGTCCTCTCTACAGCTGAGCAATGGATCTGTGGGCTGGGGAAGCAAGGATGGGTATCCACATTTCCATCAACAATGGGCTCAAACAAACTTTATTTTCCCATGACACTAAGCTACAAAAAAAGGGGGAAAAAGAAAACAGAGCTGGAAGCTGTAACCAGACACATTTGACTGAGCAATGAGATCCATCTGAGGGATTATTAGCACTGCCAAGGAAGAGCAGTGGGCCTCCAGATCTCTAAGCCTTCCTGAGAGATGTTTTTGCCAGACACCAAACCAGAAACCTGTGCCATGCCATAAAAAAGTGTGGACTTCATACTGCAGCCATTTCTGACCACTCGTGGTCATCCCATAGTTATCCAATCAGCATGGGCACAATTCACTTGGGGGCGCCCACCTATGGCACCTGGTCACCTCTGCTGCGGGTCCACAACCCCCCAGCCCTGCCAGGCTCACTCACTTCAAGGAGAGGGAGAAGTCGTTCTTGCTGGTCTCACTGTTGCGCACCAGGTAACTGGCTTCCTTGCACAGCCTCAGCAGTGTCTCTGCGTCCGTCCGGCTGATGGCCCCGTGGTACCAGCTGCAGGGGAAGAGATCGGCTGTGCTGGGCACAGAGCAGACACCGTGGGAAGGGCTCATTGCTGAGGCAGCAGCAATGCCAGCACCCCCAGCAGTTCCCTAGGGACTGCAGCCACATTCAGGGAGAGGGAAGGGGGTGGCACCGCTGGGTCTGGGAGATAAGGGGCAGGGACACACAGGCTGAAATGTGAAGCCAAGGAAGAAAGGAAGAAGCAAGTCTGCCCTAGGGCTCCTCATGGTGTGGCCACAGGGCTCCCTAGTGCAGGTGGAGGGGTCGGGCAGCCACTCTGGGCAGGCAGGACTCACCACTGGCTCTCCAGGGGCAGGGCAGGGTCAATCCTCTCCCCGACAAAGGGGCCAGGCTCAGTGGTCAGTGTCTTTGTGCTCTTGAGGCTGCTGGAGCTGTGCCTGAGGGCAGCCCTGGCCTTCTCCTCCCTGCAGGGCGAGGTGCGGCCGTACCCCAGCCCCTCCGATGGACCTGCAAGAGAGACACGAATCACAGGCAGGGATCCTAATTTTCTCCATCAGGAAGAGCCAGAGCCTCTTACATCACACTGGGTCACCTCACACTGCCCGACCCCCCTGGTCTAAGCAAGGGCAGGGCAACTCTTGGGCTGCTGCTCACTGCAGTGCCCAGGCTGGGTCCCCACCACACCAGGCCTGGAGCCAGTAGCTGAGCCCATCAAAGACATTTCCAGGGAGGTTTCAAAAGCTCAGGAGGTCTTGCTAATGCAAAAACAGATTCAGTGGCTGCGGTACAGAGTTAAGTGAGATGCAGCAAGAAGAGGTTCCGAATCTCAGAAGAAAAAATTAAATTTAAAAAAAAGAAGAGGGGATAGATGGACCTAAAGTCAGTTTGGAACCGATGGACACATTTCTGTTGGCACAAATAAACGTGGGGTCAAAAAACAATTCCCCGAGGTGGGAAGGGGATATTTTGACTGCAGGTATCTACCTGATGCTGCCACCTGCCTGTCACCAGCCCAGCCACGGCCATGAGTGCAGGGGACTGACCGAGCTGTGCCCCAGGGACCCGGCCTCCCACTGCCTGTTATTTCCGTGCAGGATGATTTCAGCATTAACAATCTTGTTTCTCCTTCCTCCCAAGAGTTCATTATTGCTCCCTGTACCACCAACCCCCTATTACAAATTACTTATCGATTGGGCAGAGCTGCCACAGCGTGTGGCTGCCAGGGGCTGACACCGTGGCAGCACAGTCACCCCGGAGGTGGCTGAGCCCAGGAATGCCCCAGGACTACTGGAATGCCCCAGACAGGACAACTCTCCATGCTTCCTGGATGCTGGAGGGGGAGGGAAAAAATAGGCAGAGGGATGTTTTCCTCTCCAGCAGGGCATCCTCTAAGGCATCTGTTTGTGTGACACCTTGTCGAGGCCCTATGCTGGTAAGCAGGACTCCAGCCTCCTCAGCACTGCAGGGAGGGGAAGGCAGCCAAAAGCAAACCCAGCCAAAATCCTCTGCAGCTTAGCATGGCTTAAACCACCCTGAGCACAGCTCGAGGAGGAGGTGCCTGGCATTACGGCTTGACAAGCCCTGCCTCTGCGGTGCTCTGGCTTTTCACCAACCACGCTCACCCTTGTACATCACACCTAGGTTTCAATTTCAACTCATCACCTTAAAAAATTGGGGCGATCGTTAAAAAGCTAGACAATCAAACAGCCCAAGTGTTTGCTGGCAGCACAAAGTCATTGCATTACAGGCTCAAAAGAAACGCATTGCACCTGTCAGAGGGAGGCAGAGGCATGTGCATGATTAAACAGGATACTAAAAACAAGCCCTTAGGAGGAAGAAGACATCCTTCAAGACGTTCAAGTCACCCCCAGACATGGGAAGTAGAAAATGAGACAAAACTCTGGCAAGATAAACTTAACACAGCAAAGCAAGGCAAGTCAGAGGGAAAAAAAAGACTCTGTGTTGCAAAAACCAGGAAAAATGACAAACCGATGTGTTCATCAGGAGAGTGGGATGCATGTCAGAGTGACTGTGGGGATAATAAATGATGGGCGAAAAGAAGAGGCTGCATAACAAAGAGATTAATTTTTCTTGACACCTGCACCCATTGCAGGAAGAGGATCAGAAAGTTCCCACCTGCCAAGACCTTTCTTCTTGAGGACTGATCTCAGCCTGCAGCATCCCTACGGATTTGGGAAATACCCAACAAAGCCCTGGCAGAGCAGCCACTTCGCTCGAGTGCCCTCCACCATCAGCACCAAAATAAGCCATCACCTGCAGCCTGTGCTCAAGCCCACCCAGGAGGCAGCAAAGGCCACACTGGCTTTATCTTACAAAGCTCTGCAGGGATCTCGGTAACTGCAGATAAGGAAATCAGACATCTGCACCTGGCATATCGCAGTGCCCACCCAGACAGCATTAGTGACACATGGGCAGGCACAGCACACCGCTGCACAGGAAAAGGCACAGCTCACATCCCAGTTCCCCACTGGTAACAATCCAGTCATGGCTTTCCACAAACTCCCCCCAACTAATGCTCTTGGCAAAATCCTAATTCACCACAGCATAAGAGCAAGGTCCTTAAAATATTAATAAAGGGTTAAAAGAGAAGCAGCAATATTTGGCTTTCATAAGTGAGACTGCCAGCACCATTCAAAGGGGATTTACCCAGGGGCTCTGTGCTCAGCACTAAACAAAAAAGGCTTCACAACATGGCAAACCTGAGATGACAAAGTGTACCTGGGAGATTTGGCTGCTCAGGATAGCAAAAGCAAGAGTGGAGAATCCACAGGGACCTCCTGACACTAAGCAGCAAGGTAATAAAACAGCAGAGGAAACGGAGCAGTGCTAAATGATGAAGAGGGGAAAAAACAGCCCCAACTTCAGCACTGGGATCTGAATTAGCTGCTAACACACCTGTAAGGGACCTGGGCATTAAAAGCTGCAGGAAAACATCAGCTACATACTCAGTGCAGCTGTTGAGAAGACCTTAAAAGCAGCCATCAAATGTTGGGAATTTGGAGGCAAAGAGGAGAGAACAAAAGGGACAGTAATGACTCTGCCACAGAATAATCTCCCAGAGCAGCTCTGCTGCTGCGTGCTAGTGCCTCTTCGCAGCAGGAAGGTGCAGCAGGATAAACACCTGGTGTCCAGCACACAACAACTGAAGGGGCCAGGAGGAGCTGGGAGAGGGCAGAGGAGGAGTGTCGTGTCTGGCACTGCCCAGGGCAAGCTCCGAGGCATCACAGCGGGCCAGAGTCACAGCAAGCATCGGCCGCAGCTCCCCCGGACACGCCGCTGTCACGCAAGACCCACCATTGGCGTCTTCATAGCTGTGCTGGCCTTGCTGTGGAGGGATGGGGGCACCACCCTCCCCATCTGGGGGGCTTTCACTGCTGTCGAGCTGTCCCACCGGCGGGGGCCACGGCAGGTCTTTAATGACCTTGATTTCAACTGGATGAGGGGTGAGGAGGGTGTGGAAAAGAGAGAGAAAGAGACAGAAAGAAAGGCTTAGAAAAAACCATCAGCAACACCAGAGGCCCACAGAGAAGGAGAGCAGTTGTGGGGGGAAAGATCTGAGGACTAAATTCCCAGGAGCCCTACACCAGCTTGGCCATCTCATCCCCTCCACAGCACCAAGCAGGGATAGGCCTGAGGTGGGGCACATTCCCAGTGGAGAGACACTGTTCTTCCATCAGTTTTTCCAGCCAACCCCCTCTGGGGTTTGGGGGAGCCTGCAATCACCCTGCTCCACATACTTGTCTGTCTGGGGGTCTTGGCCAAACATCCCATTGCCATCTGTCCTGCCTCTGCGTCTGTCTTGCCCTAGGTGCCTCCCAGTGACCCACAGGGTCCACATTCCCCTGCCAGGCACCACTGGGTTGCACCCTTGTGCCAGCAGCAGCTGCCCATCGGCAGGGGTCCCATGGACCCCCCGAAGGGGGAATGGGCCAGCAGAGACATTTTGGCATCACTGGAGAGAAAAAACATCCCACGAGACACAGCAGGACCTGCTCTGGCTTCAGAAAAACACAGGCAGCAGGTCCCAGCGTGGCCCAAGGAACAGCAACCTGACTCCCTTGGGACTTGGAGCAGGCCTGAAGCACCCTGGGCAGCACCCACATGCATCCACATGTGAGCCAGACCTGTGAACACACCACCTCCACCCAGGGATATCAAGCAAGGTGGCTCATCCAGAGCACAGACACCTCAGCACAAACCCAGCCCAGCAGAGCATGGCGTTCCATGATGGAGCCTGACATGCCGAATCCTCGGCACAGGGTGCTGTGGGACCTGGTGGCCCCAAGCACAAGTAGGCACTGAGGCACTAAGCCCAGCAAACATATCTCCAACTTGCAGTGCCCAAACCCAAAAGGTGAACCACTCCCCAACCCCAAATTTCCACATCTCTCTGCCATCATCTCCACGCAGTGCCAACAGCCTGAGCACCCTCAGTGCCAGCTGCAGCACGGACGCACATTGCTGCAATTAAAATGCATCCTAGATAAGAGCATAGCAATTAGCCAGCACTGGCGAGGAGCCAGTACTAATGCACAGCATGGATTTCCTCATTACCAAACACAAACACAATCGATCCCGCAGCACAGATAAATAGGTCAAGGGGGCTGGACGAAGCCTGGACGAAAGCTCCTTGGGTATCCTCCTGCCCTGAGGAAGGAGGGATCTGCTTGAGCCCAGGGTTGAACCTACCCCTGCAACGCAAGGTCGGGGGTGTTAATTTGCACCAGAGGCTGTGATCGGTTATAGCAGGGAAGAGGCAACGGGAGACAGGTGTTGGACAGGTTGCCAAGGCAGCTCTATCCATCACTCTGTCCAGCCTGGTTCCCTGCTCAGAGAAACAGCTTCTGCAAGAGCGCAAGCACTCACTGAGCTACGGAAATGCAGAGGCCAACATTACTGACCCCCAGAAGATGAAGGAATGCCAAAGATCCAGCTTCACAAAAAGTGTTGTTTGCTTTATGACTGCTCCCATCGCTTACCTGCAAAGGCTTTGGAGATCCGCTCCTTCTTCCATTCCCAGGGCTGGTCGTATTCCTCTGGTGGCCGCTCGTCATCCTCGGGCAGCCGGGACTCCCTGGGCCTGGGGCAAGCTGGGCAGTCACTGTCCATATCCAGCACAGGCTCATAAGGAGTGTCGTAGAGGTGCAGCGGCCGGGCAGGAGCCTCCCGTAAGCCCTTCTGGCGGATCTCTAGCCAGAGAAGAGGGAAAAGAACATGAGCCTTCTGCCCAACACGGCCATGGTCCCCAAAACTGTGCTAGATGACAGGGCTCAGTGTCACCCATGGGTAAAATGGGGTAGGGATCATCAGCGGAGGAGGAGACAGTGAACAGCTGCTGGAAGCAGGAGAGCTGTTCAGCAGCACCAAGATCCCCACAGTACCACACCCCCACTCCTGGGCAGCCTGGCAAAATGGGTTCCATGGGGACAGAGTACCCCCGAGCCTGATTTACTGCAAGCAGTGAGGCTGGGTTTCTCCTCTGGACACCCAGAGTGGCTGGTTTAATAAGACGTCCTTCCCTCAGGCAAAACAAAGTCTCTCCCACAGGCACAAGCAGCCTCTCCACTGCTTGCTGGTTTTTCCAAGAAATATAATGGTCTGCTTCAAAAAGCCACATGAGCTTTCCAGAAACCACTTGCTCCAGGAAAACCACACAGCTGTAAAGCAGAGCCAGAGCCACCATGGTGACCCTGAGCACTGCCTTCAGGAGCAAATGCTCCCAGCTCACCAGCTTTCCAGCCCTAGACAGGCCCACTGGGGGCCCCGCTACAGCAGACACAGCACGTTCTGGCCCAGTCCTAACTGAATTAAATAGCTCCCAAATCTATCTTCATTTTAAGCCAGATGCATGGAATGTCAGGTCTCTCCTGGCTCAGCCTGGCAGTTGGGGTCCTGGGGGACAGCATTGAAGGGAGAGACGTGCCTGTAGTGCTCGGACAGTCTTTGTGGGCTCTTGCAAATCCAGCGCACAAGGATAAATCTGGGAAAATTTGCCTGCAAAATGGCTGTCCCCCACCACAACCATCACCCAGGTTTGCCTTATCTGGGGGAGCTGATGCTGTCACAGGCTGCAAGGAACAGAGTACAGTGGCCACCAAACTCAGGGACCAGAGGTGTAAAGAGTGGCCTTTGCGTGAAGCCTTCCACCTTACCGGCCATCATCTTCTGGGCTTCATACGGCTCCATATATCCGTCATTCTCCATCACCTTCTCCAGCCCTGCCTGGCTAACTGCCACCTGTGCTGCATCAAAGGGATCTGCATAGTCCTCCATGACAGCCAGCTGGAAGAAGGGAAGAGTAGAAAAGGGTTAAGGCAATCTCTTGCCTTTATTGAGAGGTGGAAGGCAGAGCTCACCATGAGCTCTTCCACAGCAGCCAGAGCGGCCACCAAGACCCCAAACCCACATCATAGCAGCCCCGCAGAGCAGGTGCTGGCAGCTGACAGCTTTCCAGGCACCAGCACTCAGCTGTGGAAATGCTCCAGCCTTTGTCCCGAAAGCTGGGATGGAGCCAAGCAGAGCAGAAGGCAGCCCTGCCCCTCTCTCACCATCAGGCCCCACTGCCAGCACCCACATATGCCCTGGCCAGGTCCTCACCACGGCGCAGGGCTGCCAGCAGTGCCGTACCTCTCCACGGCACACAGATGCTCTCCTGCACACAGCCACATTTCCTTTCCCAATGTGGAGAAGGGGCACAGATCCCAAAACAGGGGTGTCAGCTGGCATCGGCATGACTAGGAACTCACTGGTTATTTTCCAGGGCTACCGTGTACTCGCTTGAAGAGCTTTTCTAACAAAAGGGCTAAGAACAGCCTATGGCTTCCTCTCCACACCTTCCCAGGCCTCCACAGCATCCCCAGACACATTCCAAGTTAAGTAAGACAAGATAGAACCTTCCTCCGGGAAACAGAACCAGGAACTTCTCAAGTGCCATGTCACGGGGTCAGCACTAAATTCCTGAGATTTGCGCTTACTAGTGAAAAGGAGATGATCCTGCAGAAGGATATGGGGCATGTCAGGATATGGGGCATGTCCCAGAGCTCAATCCCCTCCAGCACTGGAGCCACATGCCCGCTCTAGCATCTCAGCAGCTTCCCAGTCAGAGCACCCCATCACATGACACTGCAATCCCCAGGAAGCCTGGAGCTGTACATCCCACCTCCAGCCCCAAAGCCTGCTCCCAAAGTGGGGCCAGGCAGTATTTCCAGCAGCAACCAAGTGTACCCAAGCACCTTAGCAGGGTCTGCTCACCTGCCAGGATGCAAACCCCCGGCTTGGCGAGATTTCCTACCACAACATGGGCTATGCAGATGGCCCACAGCAAGGACCAAATGTCCCAAGCATGGTGTGGCAGCTGCCTAATCCCACCTGGTGCCAGGCTCCATCCTCACCACTATGCTGCCCCTGCTCCTGGTCAGCCACGGAGACCACAGCTGCTCACGCATTTCTCTGCAGCTTCAATAATCAGCTTAAAGCACAACACTTCTCCCTCCTTCCTGTGCAAAATGCCCAACAATAGCCTGTAACAGCAAAACCCAGCAGGAAAACAGAACAGGAACTGTAAACACCTCTGCGCAGCCCCAAGACTTGGCATCCCTGTGAGCTACAGGAGGCACACAACTCTCTGCGCCTGCCTCACCACCTCCTCCCTAAATGTCCCAGCTCCATGGGCAGCCAATGCACCGGGAACCGGGTCAAGGTGTCAGAGTACTGGCTCCACCCCAGGCAGGGGTCAGCAAGCCAGGATAGGGCTGCAGGAGCAGCCAGCCCCCAGCTTTGCAGTGGGAGACAGGCAATCTGCTCTCACCTCCATCATCCGAGGGGTGACATGGTATTGCTCAGGCCCTGTCAGGCACTGGGGACATGAAGGAGCAGTGCTGAGCACAGGGGTCTGCAGCCCTTTGCTTGCCACCACCAGGGCAAAATTCCCCAGGGGAAATGCAAGTCACTGGTGACTTTTGCAGCTGCTTTGGTCAACCAGGACCTGCTTTCCACCTGCTGCCTGCGAGATCTCAGTGAAACCGCTCCAAACAGCTGAGAGATCCCATGGCCTGTCCCATGCCTCGAAAGCTGCAGAGGCTCCTGCTGTACCTCAACATCTGACGAACACAGCCCTGTGACAGCAACAGCATCTCCACACATGTGCTATGACAATGGTGGCACAGGCATGCCAGCAGCATTCGTACACACACAAATGCACCAGCTCAACAGGCGAAATGGGCGAATGGGCAGCGCCATGTCCAATGCTAACTCTTTGCAGAGCTCTCATGGCTCCAACCATGGACGTTTTCCAGGGCTGTGAAATGCAGTTTGCTGACTCTCCCGGGGTTAGTTGTCTGTTCCTCAGGCCCCAAGCCCAACCTGACCACATTCAAACCTGCCATGAACCACAATTCCTAGACAGGCACAGACCTATCTTGCTGCTGGTGCCAGTCCTGGATCCTCCCTCTGCCTCATACACACACAGCAGCTTCAGACAGGGCCAAGAGGCTTCCCTGCATACAGTGGTCACTGTCATTAAGACATGGCACAGAATCATTAAGGTTGGAAAAGACCTCCAAGGTCATCAAGCCCAACCTTATTTCCAAATGTATTTCCTCATGTTTAGGTCTGGCTTCCCAGGGAGGAACACACGAGCTCTAGCAGGCTCACAAAGTGGCTCCCACACAGATGCTTCCAGGTCTAGAAAGCAGAGGATGGTGGAGAATCCTAACAGGTTTCTGTCAAGACCTCTAAAACTGGGTATTTTGCCTGCAGAAGGGTGCAGAGGCACCCAGCAGAGATTAGATGGGCTCTGTTGGCAGAGGATATGGTTTGCTGGGTTCAGCTTGGACCCAGAGCAAATGGCTCGGATTAGAGGCGAGCTCCTTGGGTTTGGGGGGAATTTGCCACACTGGTTTGCTTCTCCACTGCCGCAAGGATGCCACTTCGTAGGAGCAAGTTCTCCCAACTGTAGGGTGATGAGAACATAAACCCATTTGTTTTTTAAATAGTTAGATATTACAGCAGAGAGCCACTGAAAAGGTGAGAAGGTAACTACTGCCTCCAGGAGCATCACAACCTCAGGATGCACAAGCAAGCCCATGAGAATGGTACCTCAAGCCCCAAGACTGAGGGGCTGGAGGCTCCAACCAGTGCCAGGAATGGGGCAAAAAGCAGGGATCATGCAATTACCGGGCACATCCTAATGCCCTTGCACATAGGGCCGTATTACAGTTGCCCAGGAAACTGCATCTCTGACATTTCCTAATCTAAGTACTGGACTTTATGAGCCGTGCAGGGCTCTCAGCAGCAGCGACACGGCAAACAGCTGCTGCTGAGAGCGGGAGAGGACCATGGCCACTGGCGGGGCAGCTCCCAAGGGTGCTTTAAGCCCCCCCACCTTGGTCAAAGGCCAGGCATTTCCATGCTTTGCTCATGTTCCATATCGCTGAGGGAGCTGCTCACCACCTGCAGATCCCACCTCACAGCTGTGGAGGCATCACCTGCTCATACACAGCACAAGCTTTGAGAGATTTGAAATAATCTGGGTGCAAAGCAAAAGCCTAACATGCAAAGCCACCATCCCAGAGCAGCTCTTGGTACAGACCAGACCTTCAGGGAGCAGCCAAGCACCACTGGCACCTGGACACATATCCTGCACGAGTGTTTTTCACGTGTTTATCTGCCACAGCAATGCACACCCAGATCCCTGCTGCAGCACTGAGGCTGGTCTCACTCTATTATACATGCCAGCTATAAGGGAAAAAAAAAACTCAAAACAAAATTAATGCAAAGAACAAGATCATCACTAGGTTCTTGCTGTCAAACAGCTTTTACGCTGCCCACCAGTGAAGGTGACAGATCACAGTTCTTCAAGAGCATTCACAGTTCAGACACCAAAATCCCAGGGTTCTTTGTCCCATCTTGCCCAGAAACATTCTACCTGCCACCACCTTCTGCCACAGCAAGATGTTCCACTCTACAAACAGGTTTGCAGAGGATTCCTGGGGAGATCTTCCACCTTAAAAACAAGTTTCCCACCCTAGAGATAAAGCGCATTTAGGGTCTCCTCAGAACATTGGTTAAACTGAGCAAACTCATTTCATTCTGTCAGGTGCAAAATTCCTCCAGTTTTACACATCTGGCAGCTTGGCTTTTGGCAGACACTGAAGCCAAACCCAAAAGCAAACACAGTGCTGACCTTCCAAGAAGGGTCTGGTCCACAGCCCACAGGGGAGCCTCTGGCTGGGCCAGGCAGGGAGCCTCAGGCTGCACCCGTGGCACGGGAGGAAGACGCGCGGGATGGACAGCACAGCATTGGCATCGCATAAGATGACTCAGTTCGAGGAGGCTCTCACAGGAAAGACACACACCCAAGAGCTTCCTGACCGGCTGTTCCCACACCCTGCGGCACTGACCCTGCATTCCCAGTAAGAACAGCAGTGACTGGTCCTGGTGGGCACAGGACAAAGATGTCCTCAGGCAGATCCCCCCAAGCCCATCCTCAAGCATGTCCTGGGTGCATGCAGCAGAAGGTCCCTCATTGCATCTCTCCCCACTGCATCCCACTGGTGCTGCTTCTTGTGCCTAATCCAAACACAGCAGGGAAGACATCTCCAAGGTATCCACCTGGCTCAGGTCTACCGCACAGGGCCAGTCCATTGTCCACTGCTGTAGGGAAAGGCCTGACAGACCAAGCAGACCGAGAAGGACCTGTGCTGTCCACACCATTTCCAGCAGAGTTTGGAAAGCAGCACAAGCCACTGCAGATCTCACTCCAACGCATCCCCACAGGATGCTGCAGATCCCACAAAAGGCACAAAGATTTGATGGCTCATGCTACAGCAGCAAAGCATCATGAGGCCCAGGCAGGAAGGATACCTGTGCCAAGATGTTCCTGCCCGTTCTATTCTCCAGAACAGGCATTACAACTACAGCAGGCACAGGGCACCCAGGGAACATAGCCCCCAGCCACAACAAACTACACGGTCTCAGCCAAACCACACAAACAAACACAATCAGGAACCAGTGACTGCTCTTCCCAATCCTCTCCATCCTCAATGTCCCCACTTGGAAGGGCTGCACATTTTATTAGAGTGATTTTCTCCATCAATCATTAACAAAAACCCTCTCTGCTCCATCAGCTTTGTCTGTACACAGAATTGTACTTCTCCTTTAATCTCCAGCATCACCACAACTCAAGGGGTCTGCAGTCCCAGTACCTGCAGCAGGTAGGGAACAGTGCCCACAGCCTCTTCCTAAGTGTGTGAGCACTGAGCCCCCTGCACAACCATCATCTCAGCAGAGGCTCCAGCCCAGCTCCAGCATCCCTTCCCTGTTCCAGGACAGCTTGACATCACCAAGAGCAGCAGTAACTCCCCCAGCAGGCACTTCCATCCTCCTGTACCACCTCCAGGAAGAGCCACCATGATGCTGGAGCAGCTGGGGAACCCTCCCACTGCTCAGCCCAGTAGATGAGAGCTGCAAAGGGCTTTTCAGCCCAACAGAGTTGCTCCACATGATGGATGCTCCCTGGCTTCTCCAGGAAAAATGTATTAATGGACAGCTGCAAGCACTATCAAATATTTCCACTTTTACTCCAGTTTTGCCCAGGCTCTGGAGCTCTGTGTCCATCACGTACCAGAGCCCTAAAGAATTAGAAGCCTCCTCCCCACAGTAGCATGCAGGAGACCAGCAGTAATATAATCACTGCCTATCTTGGATAAATGAAGGGTCTTCTTCAGCCTAGCGCTGTTAGCATAGTTTCCCCAAATGTATCCCAGCTTCTGACTTTTCTCTAAACTTCTCAGATTCTCCCCAGCCTTTGGATCCCCAAACAGCCCGGCTGTACTTGTCAGCAGTCCCTGCTCCCCACAGCTCTGGCTCAGCCTTTTGCACATCACAGCCTGAGTCCGCATGCTCCTGCTCCTGCTCTGAACCCGCAACGCACATTCCAGAGGAAAAAACCATCCAGACTGCCTCAGCAAACCACAGTACCATGGTGGTACCTCTAGTCCCTGCTACCAGTTCCCCCCTCCTCATCCTCCTCTGCTGCCTGCAGCAGCCAGTTTACCCAGCTCAAAAGGGGAGCTCTGCTGGGCCACTCCAGAAATCTCCCAAAAGCAATTAGTCAGTACAAGCAACTTCCCAAGATCCACCAGCAACAAGTTTTTCTATGTGCTTAAAACATTCTCTAGCAGATTTTTCCTGGTGGTCATTCCATCGTGCAGCCCAGCAGTGCCAGGACCACAGACGGCATCACTGACTGTATCCACGATTCCCTCCACCAGCCAGATCTGCAATCCCGTCGAGTTCACCTGACAAGCCCCGTCTTGCAGGCGGCAGCGCTAGCGGGCACTAATTACCCCCTCCTGCCTTTATTTGCATAGTCTGCGCATCAGCCTCTCCGCCAAGAGGGAGACCCGGCAACAACGGCCACAGCCCCTGTTGGGCTTATCCTCCACCAGGTCTCTGTGGCACTCAGAGCCCGTCTCCCCATGGGGAGCTTCTGCCCAGCGCCTACCTCTTAACGGGGATGCTTCTCGCCTCCTTGCCAGCACCGGCAGCTCCAGGCTCTGCTCTCACCCTGGAGAAGCCGGCGGGGGGGAGCAGACAAAGAGGCGCTGAGGCTCCCTGACAAAGCAGCACGGCATCTCTGGAGGTCCGGCTGCCGCCGCTGGCACGGGCAGCCCGAGCAAGCGGTCAGAGGGAGATCCGCCGGGCACGGAGCGATGGGAGGCCCAGGGTCACCGGCCCCAGCGTCGGAGGGCACTGCAGACGGTCCTGTGCCCCTCTGCGAACGCGCTTCCCGTTGGGACTCACCTGTCTCCCGCGGGAGCCGGCGGAGAAGCTGGGGTCGCCCCCCTTCCCGCTGACGTGTGCCTGGCACGTCGGTGCTGCCGGGGCACAGAGGGAACGCGACACGAGAGCCCCGTGGAGCCTGGCCGTGGCCCCCCTCGGTGCTCGAGGATCCTAACTCTGCCCCTTATTGTGGATGCCAACGGTCTGGCGAGACCACCGAGGACATCTTCGTGACCGAGGCGCTCAGATTCCACCTGCCCCTGGGGTCCTGGTCCTGCTCCTCACGGCAGGGGCCGAGGGTCCGGCGCGGTCACTCGAGGCATCCCAAGTCGCGGGATACCGCAGGCAGAGCACCGGGGCCCCGTGTCCGGTCACTCACCTCCTGCGGCGGCTCGTCGGGCGGTTCAGGGCCAGGCGGGGGCGAGCTGGGGGGGGCCGGCACCAGCGCCGGCGGGCTGGCGGGCACCTTTTCAACCGCCTCCACCTTGATGAGCCGGTGCTTGGGCGAGACGTAGCGGGGTCCGTCGGGGGCGGCTGCGGGCGGCGGGCCGCTGTANCACGGCCCGCCGCGGCCCTGAGCGCGGCCCAGCCTCCCCGGCCTGCCTCCCCCGGGGCCCGCCCCACTCCCCGCCGCCTTCCCTTCCGCCGCGCCCGGCCTGGCCCTTCCCGGCGCTCCGGGCCGCCCCCCCGCGTTCGGGCGGCTGCGGGCTCTTGGCTCGCTCCCGGCGGCCTCGGCCCCGATCCAGACCCGGCACTGCCTCCAGCCACCCGGGAGCGTCCTTCGGCACCATGGGAAAGGCCGCCGTGGAGGCAGCCGGCGAGGCAGGGGCGGTAAAGGGTCCCTGATGGGATCACAGAATGTCCTGAGCTGGAAGGAGCCCACGAGGGTCATCCAGTCCAGCTCCTCGGTGCAAACACGCTGCCTGAGAGGTGTTTGGTGGGAGCAGCCCCGTGCGGGACCCCCGGAGCAGTTCGCTCCAGGGCGACACTGAAACACAAGGCTGGCGCTGTGGACCCACACAAGAAACACTGCGGGAAAGGGTGAGCAGGGACAAGGCAGGGAAGTGCTTGGGAAGAACGCTGAGTTCGAGCTGGATGTGCAGAGACATCAGGGCAAGTGTGCACGGCTGATCCCCAGCACACAGGCTGGAGGACATCCCCTGGGATGCAGCGGGAATGTGGCGCTGGGAGCGGTGTCTTGGAGCATGGCAGCAGATCCCGAGGCCGTTGCAGCAACGAAAAGCACGCTAACGCACATTCTGACTGTTCCCCCTGTACACACAGCCATCACCAGCTGCCACCCCCTCGGCTCACCCACCACCAAGACTGTGTTCTCATGCTCTCCAATGCCCCAGCAGCCCTGTCTCCAGACCTATGCCTCCAAATCCTTCACATCCCTTCCTAAATACACACCTTCACCCAAACCGGCTTCCAGGCTGAATTCCCTGAATGCCATGAAGAAAGAAAAGGGCCAGAGACAGGATGCTCCAAGAGCAGGACCCCCACAGAGGTGAAGCTGTGCTGAGGCATCCAGTGAGCAGGGACAGATGCCACAGTGTGTTCCTGCATGTCCTTACACCATGAGCCATGGTCCTGCACAGTGTGGGGACAGATACTGGGATGTGGCTGTCAGGGTGCCTAGCCAGGGAGAGAAGTTCCTCATGGTGACCTCCTTCCTACCAGCCCTGTGCAGGAGGAGAGTGAGGGTAGGGCTTCCTAGGAACTGAGCTTCTTGTGCCAGCCTGGCACAGTACATGCCCAACATGTGCCCAGGGAGCCCACTGAGTCCCAGATTTGCTGGTTCATTGAGCACACTCCTGCTTGAGAAACCCATCCAGATTCACCAGGTCCAACTGGACACCAAGAGAGCTTCCTCCACAGGGAGAAGACAGCCATGAAACCCAGAAAACAACACTGGAAATTTCAAAGCATAGGGATTGCAAGATGCAAAAGGCATCAGGAGAATAAGCATCTGCGAGGAACAAAGTGATTACCAGGCAGTGTTTGAGGTGTAGCAGCAGACCTCGCTCCCGGCAGATGGAGATGAAGAGACTGTTACTAAAATGCAGAAAAGACAGCGATTCTCAATAAATTTGCCTGTCCAGCATTTGGAAGGGAGCAGGGCTAATGGCACTTGAGATTGAAAGCACTTCCACTCTTTGTCAGTAACTAAGGAGGATGTTCAGCAACAGCTGTCGGAGATCGCTCTTGTTAAATCCTCAGGCCTGGAAAACACACGCTCAGTGTCTCCAGAGAGGGGACCGAGGAGGGATCTAGCTTGTGGTGGCGTTTGGTTTTGTTGAATACTACCATACTAGAGGAATTGCAGAGGTTCTTCCTTCTCATCCAGTCCTGGCACATCCCTCACATCGCTCCTTCCTTGGAGAGGCAGCTGTGCTGGGGCCATGCTGGAATTTGGCAAAGGTCTGTGGTCTGTGCCCATGTAGCAGCACCTCTTCACCATTTGCTGGGCCTGTTTCTCTTCCAGATTGGACCAACTTTTGTCTAATCTGTGCCTCTGAGGCATCACCTTCTCACCTCAGGCTTCAGCAGAGCTTGAAGGGGCATCAAAATCCCTGCACTCACCTGAGCCCTCAGATTTGAGCTTCCCCTGGATATTGGCTTCCCCTTGGCCAAACCACCCAGGCAGCGACACAGGCATCAGGTGAAGAGAACACAGCTGAGGTGAGAGCCCCCTTGGGAGACCCTTTGTGCTTGGGGAGCTTTAAGGGGCCTCCAGAAGGAGACCAAATGACCTTACCACCTGCATGGCTTGGCACAGTCACGGGCTGCTCATATTTTTTTCTGCAGTCATGATGAGAGGCTGGTGACATCCCTCTGTTCGCAATGGTTCACTTCAGGTTCAGAGGAGCAGTGGCAGATTTCTACATTCCCATTGCCAAAGCCAGGCTCTGTCTGCAACTTGTGCTGCAGCTGGTGCTGCTCCAATCCCAACTGTTTACACGCTCCGTATCCGATGTACATTGGGACCCAGGTTTGATGCCTGCACTGTAGAGACTGACCCTGATACCACAATGGTGGCTGTGATGCCACCCTGCCTGCGAGTCACTGTGGCTCACCATGACAGATGGCTGTCATGGAGTGTAGGGACTGGCAGACGGGAGAGGATCAGGGAACACACACTGCACCACTTGCATGCCAGACTCCACATTTTAGCTTCTCTCTCATGCAGCCGCAGCAGGAAGCATCCCCAGGTAGGATGTGCAGCCCTGGGGACTGCCTGCTGCTGGCACTGCCCACAGCCCATGGAGCCCCCAGGAAGGAGGGAAGGATGGCAATGAAGTCATTCGCACGTGGTCCTCAGATGGGAAGACAACAACCCATGGCTGTGCAGAAGTGATTTGTGGTTCATTCTGAGGGACCACGGGAATAGGGGAGGCAGAAGGGCTTTCTGCAGTTGTGTGCAAGGATGCAGGGCTGGTCCTCTGCACTGGAATCTCTGCTCCTACCCTCTTCTCCACCTCTGAAGGGTCCAGAAACTCTTTGCTGAGATCTCCGGGCTGGTGTTCACAGCATCGCCCTTCCTCTTACCAAAGGAGCTGCTTGCCTGGGTAAATCCAGACAGGTCAGAGCACGCACCAGGAAGAAAAAGCCAGGCAGTATCTTCCGGGCTCCTGCCAACCCAGTGGAGGGCTGTGTGCATCTTCAGCCCTCATCCATCCTCCGGGGCCTGAGGAGCTGCTTCAGCTGCCCTAAGTATTCCTGGTGCTCACCCCCAGCTGGGGACAAGAGCCCTGTTTGGCAGCCGGGCCAAGGACAGGACACAGGACCTTCCCTGGGCTGAGGAGGGATCGTGCCACATCTTCTTGGTAAACCTCCCCCTCCAGTTTAACCTTGGGTGGTGTGGACACAGCCCAGCGTCCCCCAGGCAGCAGCTTCCGGTGACTCAGAGGACAAGGTCTCTGCCCCTGCACACTCCCAGGTGACTCACCCCCAGGTAATCTGGGGACTGAATCTGCCACTTGCCAACGTGTCACTTGAGTCAGGTGCTGGGTCGACTCTTTCCCCTGACACCAGCATCTCCCCTGGCTTGCAGGGAAGCCTGCAGCTCCTTGAATCTCTAGGTACTTTTTCCTACTTCTTCTAGGTACTAGCTTCAAATAAAAGCCATTCGCAGGAGCTTTGGGATGCCTGTGGTGACTCCTGCTCCTTTCCTCCCCGGGAGCAACCCACATACACCTCATTGTGCAGCACAGCAGGGACCAGAAGGATGTCACATCTGCTGGGTGACACCTGAACCACCCCCAGGGTCTGGGTACAGAAGGGGACATGAGGACTGGAAGGTGGCAACTGTGGCACCAAAAATGCTTCCTGAGGGGCAGCCAGGGAGTCCCAGACTGATAAATGACACATCTGTTCTCTGCAAATGAACAGAAATTGGCATACGAAGGAGGAAACTGGCATCGTTAGGGGACAGATGGATAAATATGACATATTGGGGAAGAGTTGACACAATTCGCTTGCAGGGAATTTCTCTTTTCCATAGCTAGTGGCTTTCTTGGAAAAAGCCAGCAGGCCCCTGAGGGTGATACAGCAGAGGTCCCTGCATTTCCACACGCAGATCTTTTGGCAAGATGAGGTCAATGGCAAAATCTGCAATAATACTGGATTATTCTGGAAATTGCGGATGGATGCTAAGAATTGCAGGAGGACTTTGAGAGGCTGAACAAGTTGGCAATAAAACGAGACAAAAGCCAGTGTTAGGGAAGTGACACACATGGGGAAACCAAGCCCAGGCTTTTGTCTGAAGTGATTGGCTCTGAGACTGGGAGCTCTGACAGCCTGTGAAACTGCCCCCTCAGCACTCGGCAGAGGTCAAAACCTCCAAGATTCTCTGTCAAGCTGATAGCAAGGATCAGGAAAAAGGAGAGAGGAAATCAGAGGTGTCACTGTTCCCTAGCCAGTCCTAGTCTACATGCATTCCTGGTCTCCCCATCCCAAGGATACAGCAGAGCTGGAAAATATGCAGAGAAGGGCAACAGAAGGATTCAAGGTCTCTGCACATGGGGTCCGTGAAAGGAGCAGGGCTGTTTGGCACAGGAAAGAGAAAGCTGGGGTCACAGAGCAGAGATCTGCACAGCTGGGGGAGGTGGGAGAGGCTGAAATAACAGCGATAACACAAGGAGGAGACTCAGCATACAGTAGCCCTCCTTGCCAGGGGCTGCTGCAGATGCTACGTGGTCTAGGAACAAGACCAGACAAATCCACAAAAAAAAAATTGTTAAATACATATTAAATACAACGACTGGCACAAAGGAGACTTACGAGTTTTTAGAGGCAGGGATGGTGCCATGGGGAAGTGTTGCTACACATTTGCACCAGGAGACCATCAAAGCCTGGGCAGGATATGCACAAAGCATGTGTCTACCAAATGGAGCAAATTTCTGCAGGCACTTTTTGCAGCTCCCCAACCTTTCTGTAGAAAAAAAAATCATTATGCAGTTGATAGTATAATTGAGACAATGCTAATTGACTACAAGAAGAGATGACAACTTGCTGAAAGACATTTGCCAGCTTGGAGCCAGATCCATCAGTCATCACCTCAGCCATGCTGAGCCTGGTCCCTGCCTCTGATCTCGGCACTGACAGCCCTCTGCACATCACGACGCCGAGCATCACAACTGCTCTGTGGTGTGATCTGTTATTTCATTAACACTTTGACGAGGTGTGCAGAGCCCTCGGGAGCTTCATTTCCACAGGTTCAGGTGCAGCATCCTGGAAACAGGCCAGTGAGAGAGCTGGGTGATAAGAGACAAGAGAAAAATGACTGCAGGACTGACACCCAGAGGGTGAGAAACACTTCTTTCACTGACAAATGCCAGGTTTGAGGGAAATTTCCAAACAGCCGTTATGTAAACTCTTTGATGTTATTTTTTTCTGCAAAATCATTTTTTGTGGGCTCAAGTCTCAGAGAGCTGAATTCTCCCCGCTCAGCTCCCGTGGGGACAGGGGAACCAAGACACAGGAGCTTTCCTGCAGCAAAACCAGGATCATGGCAGGAAAACCTCATGACAGATGTTGGCTTGCTGGCAACAGCTTCATTATATCATGCAAATTGCATGGCCTCATCCAGCCACCCACTTCCACACTCTGCCAGCCAGGTGGATGCTCTTGCGGCTTCAACCATAATACAAATTCAGTCCCTTCATTGCTGGCCCTCCATGGGGTTTTATTTGCTCCTACCAAAGGGTTTGACCCTGCAAGGGCAAAACAGTGGCCAGCTGGGATAAAATGCCTGAATCCCTCTTCTGAATGAACAAAGGAAGCGGGACCAGCTGGGAGAGCATGGATCTGAACTCAATAGCAAGTGGCAAAGTGGAATTGATTGGAGCCGCCTGCACTCATCGATCTGAGGCTGAGCAAACTAAGGAGCTGGAGCATTTGCAGCTCAATCAGAACAATGTGCCAGTGGGAGCCTGTGCTGTTGGGCTGGCAGGGGACCTGAGTGCCCTAGGAAGGGGTTAATGGTGGGTTTGATTAATCCAGCTGCAACAGCCATGCTCACACAGCTGGGTCCTTCTCCAGACAGACCCACTACCTTTACGTTTCCTGTGGGGTGTGAACCACCTCTGGTACCCCCTTATATCTCTTAATAGGGCTGTCATCAGCCATCAGGAAGATGGGCTCTGTGCATGAAAGGAAAACAGTGGCCATTCCTCCCACAGAGAGGGGGTCAATTGCAATTGCCACCTGCCTAGCTCTGAAAGGGCTGAGACGCAGAAAATGAAGGTGAATTCAGAGATGAGTGCAAGAAGTGGAGAGGTGAGGGCTGGCAGGCTGCCTGGCAGCTCCTGGTGGCCTGTTTTCTGCCCATTCAGCAGCACAGAGCTGGGTTAAGAGGTGGCGGTGTGCAGGCCATAAATCCCTGCAGTGGGAGGAGGCTCCTGCTGTGCACAGACAAAGGCAGAGTGAGAGCTAGGGCTGGCAGCTGGAATCAGGCAGGGCACACAGACATGTGGCAGCATTTATTTAGGGCTGCAGAATGGCTGGTTCTCCCCTGGGACACTTTCCTCACATTCCATCTTCAGCTGGATGCTGAACACACCAGGAAAGAGCTCAAGAGGCTGCTCTGGGCTGTGCTCCCTGGGTTTTGGACAGGACAGCTTTGATAAATCCCTGCTCCAAACGTTTTGGGTGCCATTTTCTTTGATTTCTGAGCGTTGGAGCCAGGCAAGGTGATCCCAAAATATAACTGAGCAGAAAATCAGTCTGTTATATCCTGTTTGTCTTCCCTTCCAGTTTTCTTACTGGCAGACTGGAAAATGTCCTTTGAAGTTCAGGCTTTGGAAGAACCAGGAGCCACCTCATGTGCTGTTGTGGGCTCATAAAGCCTCTGGAGAGCATAACAGCTGAACACTCATGCCAAGGAATGCTGAAGTTCTTCTCCTTCAGTCCTTGGTGCATGTCTCATGAGCTACAATCATAGAATGGTCTGAGTTGGAAGGGACCTTAAAGCACATCTCAGTCCACCTTCTGCCTTGGGCAGGGACAACTTCCACTAAACCAGGTTGCTCCAAGACCTGTCCAGCCTGGCCTGGAACACTTCCAGGGATGGGGCAACCACAGCTTCTCTGGGCAACCTGTGCCAGGGCCTCAACACCCTCTCAGCCAAGAATTTCTTCCCAATATCCTATCTATCCCTGCCCTCTGGCAGTGGGAAGCCATGCCTCCTTGTCCTGTTACTCCAGGCCCTTGTCCAAAGTCCCTCTCCAGCTCTCTTGGAGCCCCTTTAGGCATTGGAAGGGGCTCTAAGGTCTCACTGGAGCCTTTTCTTCTCCAGGTTAAGTCCCCGACTTCTCCCAGTGTGTCTTCAGAAGGAGAGGTGCTCCAGCCCTCGGACCATCTTTGTGGCCCTAGAAGAGGATGGTGGGGACAGTATAAGGTCAGGTTGATTGCAATTGTCTCCCAGTTCAGGTGTTTTGTCCTTCATTCCTAAAACCCACACAGACCTTTACCTTCAAATTATCCCAGCCCCAGAACCTTTCCCTGCTCTTGCTCCAGCATCCAGCTCTGCCCCAGCAGTGCCTATGGGTATGGGAATATGGGATGCTGGGCTAGATGGTAGAGTTGTTCTGATTTCCTTAGGAAGGCAGGTGAGATTTCTGCAGCAGAGCAATTTCAAAGTTGGATTTATGGCCTTTGAATAGCCAGAGAGGACAGCATTGGCCTGCACTACTGCTTTTCCATCACCAGTAAAACACAGAGCACCTCACAGCACTGGCATCCATCCTGCCTCCCCAGCACCAGCGCTGCTCCTGGGGCTGCTTTAGCAATCCGTGAGAAAAAGAGGAGGTGGTGGGGATCCCTCTGCCTCCCATCTGCCTTCCTGAGACTGGGAAAGGAGGCCAGGGGCTGCCCCAGTGAGGCAACAGCTGGAGAGGCTACTAGAGGGGCAAAGCAGCCAAGACAGCTGTGCAGTGATGAATTGCTCTTGTCCCTGTGCCAGCTGCAAGATTTATAGTTGTGCCACAGAGTGGCAATGTCTTGGTGCAGCAGCACTCTTTGCCTGCCTGTACTGGCGTTTTGGCATTCCAAGCATCTATAAAATCCCACTGAATGCAACCCACAGGCATCAGAGGGCTCAGAGAAAAGACACTGAGGGACAGAGCAGGGTGGGAAGAGCAGAGGAGCCTGCCTGGAGCAGCCATCCTGCCTGGGTGCTGAGCATCCTGAAGGGATCAGGTTACTCAGTAGACAGATGGGTCTCTCAATGCTCCCACAACCTCATCTCTTTTCCTTCATGCTGTGCAAACACATCCTGGCAGGTCCAAACTATCTGGACTAAAATGCACATGGCAAAGTGTGGTTAGGGCCCTGACAACCTGGCAAGGTTTCCTTAGGAGTGCTCGCATCCCAGTTCTGCTGGGGAGGGCAGCCTATGGCAGAAAGTTGGGCTGGGACAGGCCACCACTGCCAGCAATGGGTGGCAGCAGTTTCTTGCCTCCTCCTTCTCATTCACACCTGGTACCTAATCTCTGTGTTCTTTTGCACCTCCCTGCTTACTTCCATGTTTGGCTGACTCCCCTGTATCACTGCATTGTTATCTCAGCCATGCCTGTTCAAGCAGTTGAGGTCATTGTAATTCTGTCAACTTCCACATTCTAGAAACATCTGCCAAGCAGCCAAAGCACGAGCCCTGCTGCCTCCTCCATGCCACCAAGGAGCCCGCACTGTGTGCCCTGTGTGAGCAGTGCCCAGCATCCATGCACCAACCCGAACATGGGCTCTGCATCCTGCCAGGCCAGGAGTTGAGATAAAGGCCATGGTGACACCAGCCTCAGGGCTCACTTTGCCTGCCCATGCAAATCCCCAAGGAGGAATCCCCTGGTCGTCATGTGTGTCACTGTAAGTTCTTTGTCCCCACCAGCCATGGACAGCGTGTCCTGCCAGAGCATGCCCCACTATCTCCCACAGGTCCCACCACACTGTCCTGACCCAACACAGCAGTTGTCCAGGCCAACATGGAGCTGGCCTTATCCCTCCACCAGTGACACGGCCCAGCTCATGGCATTGTGCCAGTGTGGAGGAAGGCACAAGAGACCAGGCATAGGGCAACACAAGGACCTTTTCCCTTCACAAGTTCATGACCTGGGATTCAGAGGTTGCAGTGATCCCACCTCTACGGCTTGGCTGCACCTGTCCTGCAGGTGTCTGGTGGTTGGATTTGTCTCCTTGGTGCAGTCAAGGGGATAATGATGGTGTCAAACTCCTTGGGCATGGGAGGAGAACCGTGTATCTCCCTCCGGTGTCGCTGCACCTACTTTGTTCCAGCATAAGGACACAGATGGTGACAGGGTTGGACACAGATGAACAAAAGCAGTATCCCTGCAGCCCCATAAGAGGCACGGACTGGGATCTTGGCACATGAACAAGAGAGGGAGAAAGGTGGGACTAGGGCAGGACAGTAGCACGTGGACACCCAAGTCATTCTGATACCACCAAAGAGACCCCCTTCACCATCTCCTGGTCAGCCAGTTTGACGTGGGAGAGCATCTCCCACTGCAAAGGCTCCCACCATTGCTGAGGGACCACCGGTGCACACCAGCAAACTGCTGAGGACAGGATGAGGTGGGCAGACAAAGGGAGGACACATAAAGCCATTCTGTCTTTCTCCACCACTCTGAGCTCTTTTGGGCTGGTTATGAGCAAGATGAGCTCAGAGTGGCAGGAGCAATTACTTCACGGAGCAATCAAGGTGCACAGGGCATTTCTGCAGTTTGCACCAAGCCTCAGGAAGACTGTTTTAGATTTAGGATTTGCCAGCTGCAGCAGATACACCAGGACGGATGGGGTGCAGGGACATGGCCAGTATGGTTGTAGGAGTCCCCTGCCACTCCTTGTACCTCCTCCCATGGGAGGTGTGTATGGATGACAAGCGATGAGCTTATCCCATACGAAGGAGCCGATGTTTCTGTGACCAGCTCTTCAGAGAGAATGAGTAACACTCGATCACTCTGAAATATTTTATGTCAAGAAATCTTTTTGACCCCAGGTGTTTGGAATTCTTTGCGTATCTATGAAAATGAAAGAACCTTCAATACTGGGAGCAGGAAAGCAGCAACAGTGGTGAGAGCAGAGCTGTTAGGTATTGATATGTGCTTGAGCAGGAGAAACAAGGAGTTCGGCCCAGACTGATACCTGGTGCTGTTTCGGGGGCATAAAATCCTTAGTCCCTCTCTTCCTCTCCCATCCTTCTGTGCGCAGGCGTTCATTAATCCTGTGGTTGGGAGAAACTTTACTCCCTGAGAAACACGCAGGGGAGCAAGAGGTGAAGTTACAGCTCGGGCAGCGGAGTTTCCTTAGGATACACAGGGCTAGGATGAGGGGAAGGGTCAGGATCAGGGTCAGAGCAGGGAGCGGGCCAAAGGCACAGGATGAAGGTGAGCGGGTGAACGCTGCAGCTGGGGTCAGACACGGGGCGAGACTTGGGGCTGGGGCCAGGGAACGGGTGAGGGCCGTAAGAGCAGCCGGGGCCACGGCCCGGGCTGGGATCACGGGGCGGGCGAAGAGCAGGGGTCCCGGCTCGGAGCCGAGCAGCACCGGCCCAGCCGCGCGCAGGGAACACCGGACGCGGCTCCGGCGCTGCCTGACGGGAACGCGCGTGGGGGGCGGAGCGAGAGCGCGCAGAGCGGGGCCGGCTGCAGCGCACGTCAGCGCCCGCAGCACCAAGAGCCGCCGCGCCGCGCCGCCAGCCCAGAGCCCCGGTAGCGCGCCGTGATCGTATAGTGGTTAGTACTCTGCGTTGTGGCCGCAGCAACCTCGGTTCGAATCCGAGTCACGGCATCGCCCGGCGGTACCACGGCACACGGGCTCCGCTTTTTGCTGCAGCTCTTTCTGCACTGGTTTATGTCATAATTTGATTTCGTTGTTCTTATTATTTTGAACTTATTTNTAATTTTTAAAATCTATTTTTATTTCAATTTTACTCTTACTCTGTACCTCATTCTCGCCTCGCCTCGCCTCCCCTCCCGTCTTATGTTGGTCTATTTTTAAATTTAATTTTATGATTTTATTCATGTTTTCTAATTTTATGTTATTTCTTTCATCTTATGTTATTTTATTATCTTCTGTCCCTCGGCTCCTTCTCTCCTCGGCGCCCGCGGACCCGCCGCGCTGGGCGAGCCCAGCTCGGCCCGGCCTCCCAGACCCACCGTCAATCGGCCAAAAAAAAAAAGAAAGAAAAATGAAATACCGGCGCGACGCGACAAAAAAACCGCAGGGTGCGGTGGTGGAGGGGAAATGGCCGCGGCAAAAAGCGGAGCCCGTGTGCCGTGGTACCGCCGGGCGATGCCGTGACTCGGATTCGAACCGAGGTTGCTGCGGCCACAACGCAGAGTACTAACCACTATACGATCACGGCGCGCTACTGGGGCTCTGGGTTGGCGGCGCGGCGCGGCGGCTCTTGGTGCTGCGGGCGCTGACGTGCGCTGGAGTCAGCCCGGCTCTGGGTGTGCTGTGAATGTCTCACGGGCGGCCCACGCGTGTCGCGGGGCTGGGGGTCCTCGCCTAGGTGGGGCGAGAGAGGTTAGACCAGCGTCGCACCCGCAGCTTTCAGGGTTTCCCTGCTTGTCACCCACATGCTGACCTGCGCCATCGCGCCCTCGCCCTACCCCAACCCTGGGCAGCTTCAGCGGCGGGAACGGCCGAAATCCACAGGGAGAAGGCGCGGAACTGGCACGGAGAGCGTCACTTTACGGGCAGCGTGTGGCACGTGCGTGCCCTGAGTGCCTCGTGGTGTCATTAATCAGAAATGTCTGAACTGATTCTTCCCAACCCCGGTGTGCCACCCTCGGAGCCATATCACGTCACCGCACCCTGTGCAAAGAGCAGGAGGTACCAGTAGGGTGCACGAACCTGGGCATACGATTCCTATCAATCCCGCGTGAAAAGGTGGCTTCGAACATACAATGCAAGGAGAAGTTTATACTGGCTTCCACCCCGTCCTTCTCAGGGACCAGGTGACGTGACTTCACGCCGCTGAAGCTTTGGAGGCTACGTGTGCCCCACTGTGGTTTTCTTTGGGAAGCATTTCCTGGAGTGGGGTAAAAGTTTGATTTCTACTCTCAATATCTCTCCTCAAGGCTCGTTTTGCCTGGCAGGAAAATCTCCCGGCTGACGTTTCTTTGTGTTATAAATACATATATTATAGTGTTGGCTTTTCACGAATAATGAATGCTATGTGTATAATGTCAATCCTTATGGAAGCAGCTTTTGTTATGGAAATATAATCACTTTTAAATGCTTTAATCAATTCTAAATGCTTCTTTTTGTTCTAGCTTAAATGTAGTGGCTAATGTAGCTGTGTTAAAATGTACCTAGCTTAAAACAATTAAACCACCTGCTTAAGCATGGATAAGCATGGGTGTAACAGGCCCCTGCCCCAGGACATCTCTATCAGTAACAACCATCTGCTGGACACCGATGGACAAGGGAAGACACTGGACTCTCCAAAGAAAACTACGCATGCTTTAAAAAGGCGGACCCAAGGAGGAGCCATGCTAACGAGTACTTGGAAAATGGAAAATAGTTTTTTAATATGTATACTTGTCTGTGAATATGCAATAGAATGATGCAATAAGAAAAGTATATAAAGAGAGTCTCTCACCATGGCAGGTGTGCTCTTGGCTCCGTGCCAAGGGTTCCCGGTGTCACCTGGACGCTGTAACCTTTTGCCCTATACCCTGTCCCTTATTGTCCTTTTATTAAACCTTTGAATGTTAACAGGAGACTGGACCTCGTTTTTAACAAGCGGCACGGTACCCTGCACGGCCACGCAGCCGGGCGGCCCGGGTGTGGGCCCGGGAGGAGCCGGGGCGGCCCCGGCGGCGCAGTGCCCAGCGCAGCTCTTTGGACCGAGCTGTTAATGGGTAACCGGGGCACGGGACCGGAGCTGCGGGGCTGGCGACGCTGGCGGGTGAGTGCGGGGGGACGGCGGGTGCCAGAGCGGGGGAGCCATGGGGACAGAGAGGGCACGAGGCCACCGGGGGTGTGAGAGCGTGGGGTGCAGGGACACAGGGCAGAGGGTCCCGTGGCCACGCTGCTCCAGAGGCTGCGGGGGACACAAGGGACAGGAGTGCGCGGGGGCGCCGGTACACCGGGGACACTGGGAGCACCCCTCCGGTCCCTCCCTCATTATCTGCCTGTCCATGTGGTAACGGCAGCCCCTGAGGTAACGGCAGCCAACGAGACTGCACCAAAACAAGAGATTTTGGGGCTGGTGGGGGGGACGAGGAAATGGCATTAGCCCGGGGGTCCTGGGAACCTTAGACGGGGGCACAGCCAGGAACCCGGGGTGGTCCTGGAACTCTGTGAGATCCTGGAGTAGTCACTGAGACCAGATGGGTACTAGAGAGTGTCTTTGAAGTGGTGGTGGACTTGGGGAGGGGGAGTCGTCTTGATCTCTGCCAGGATCCTGGAGAGACACCCCTGAGCACCGGGAGCACCAGCGATGTTGGAGGCCCTGCAGGGGGGTATGAGGTCCTGGGCTTCCACCATGGCCCTGGGTCCTGCCCTGCTGCTGAGGAGCCACGAACCCAGGGACACATGGGGGCCAGCATGCCCCAGTGGTTCCCCATGGTGGCTCTGACGGCCTGTGGAGCCCTGGCCACATCACCTTCAGCTGCCATGAGGTCCCACGACGAGGGGGATGTTCTCCAAAACTCTCCACCTTCATCTGTTGCATTTGGGACTGAGTCTGTCCCTTCAGGACACTACAAGAAATTGGTGATGACCCTGTAATCTCCTCCTTCTCCACAAAGACCTCTACAATCCTCCTCAAAGCAAAGACAACATCTTACTGCCTCTGTCCTCACACAGAAGTGCTTCAACAGTTGATCACTGCCTTGCCTGCAACTCTGCTCTTCCCTCATCCTTCTCCAGGTAGAGGAACCGGGAGGGTGTCCAAATGGGATGATGCTCCAAGGGTTCCTGCTCTGGCATAATACTGGTTCTTCTGGGTTTGCTGGACCAGTTCTCCCAGTATGATTCTCCTTTGGTACCAGTCCCTATGCAAACTACCACTCATTCCTACCCCTCATTCCTTCACTGTGTTAATTATCAGCATGAAAGGACCTTCTTCCTCATCTTACTTGGTTGTACCAAGACCTTTCAATGAGGAAGGATACTTTTTGAAAAATCCCTCTTGCAAAGGGGCTCACAGAGGCTGGTGGACACTGTCAACTTGGAGGAGGAGTACCAGCACTCCCTGCTGCATATAGTCCTCTCCTATAATTCCTTGGAACCACGGAAGAGTAAAGAACTATCCAAAGTTACAGGAGAACAAGAATTTAGCACACCAGCACCATGGCCTGAGGACCCCATAGGATGGTCCCTTGATGTGCTGGAGCAGGGCCTGCTCTGAATACTGACTGCAAGGGGCATTCTCCTCTCAGAGACCCAAAACTGAAAAGCAGAGTGTGACATTTGAGCTTCCCAGAGGTGACCCCATCTTTCTCTCCCCAGCCAGCATCGGGCCCTCCCAGTGCTGTTTCCCATATGCACTGAAGCAAAGGAACTTCTGGAGATGGAGGGAAACCAGATAACCCTGGACAACCTTGAGATGGGCACAGATAACCCAGCTTTCAGCTTCGAGGTAAGTTCCCCTCCCCTCCCCTCCCCACCCACCTCCCCACCTTCCCCTTCCC
>VZTG01009764.1:610443-659043 GCA_013397845.1 Melanocharis versteri | reverse complement strand
TTCCCCTTCCCCTTCCCCTTCCCCTTCCCATTGGAGTACAGGGTGCTCCAGTTAATGATGTTTTCCAGGGAGAGAAGAGACACTATGAGGAATGTGGTGGTCCATGCAGTGAGAGCCAAGAGGAGAGAAGAGAAGGGAAAGGGAGATTCTCCTCATACTGCAGGTGGGATAATCTGCACAGATGCATGAGCTCTGCCAGAGACAAACCTGATTTGGGAGCAGAGTAGGGTAGTATTGAGCGCACATGGGGGACAGTGTCTGATGGCTCCCTGTGGCCTTGTAGGGTGCCACTGGCAGGTCTCTGGCCCCATAGCAGGTGATGGTGGGTGTGCTGGGTTTTCTCACCATGGCCCGCCTGTACCACCTCCTGCTGCTGGAATTGGCCAGTGGGAGCTGTGGTCATGGCTCTGGTGGGTTGGCTGCAGTTGGGGTGGTTTGGCTTGGCTTGGGCTGATCTTCCATGCCCATCTTCTGCATCTCTCATATCTCTGGCATGTGACTCTCCCTAGGAAGGCCCTGCAGCCGGCGTCCAAGGCAAAGCATTTCTGCAAGGCTCATGCCAAGGTGTTGAGAAGAGGTGTCCTGGGGCTCCTTGGAGTAGGTGAGGACTTCCTGGCACTGAGACTCCACGTCCCCACCCCTTCAGCTGGCTGTGCCTCCAGACTCCACATATTGAACACTGTCAAGTGTGTGGAGGTTGTATCTACTCCCAGCAGCCTCACTGCCCCCTCCTCACCCCACCACTCCTGTCCAGTTCTATCTTCACCTCACTGTCCCCCTGCCTTTTCTCTACCTGCCGAAAGGGTTAACTGTGCTCCTTCTGCTCCCTGCTGGGGTTGTGCTCTTAAGGTCTCACACAAAGATGGGATCCTCAAGGGTGGCCAGGGAAGGACATTTGGAGGAAATGAACCTCGTGGCTGGGCCCAGTTAGTTATGAACCCGTGATCCTACAGCCTTGATGTTTCTGACTCCCAATGTGCCTTCTCCAGCCTACCTGTGCTATTTCATTGCGGCCTGTTACCTCAACTTCCAGCGAGCCCTTGCCTTGGTGATCATGACTGCCGTGGTTGCCTTCTTCATCTGCTGGGACATCTTCAAGAAGCAATGTGGGGAAAAGGTTCTGCTGCTCCTCCACCCCGTTGGGAAGTGCTTCCAAAAGTCCTGGCTGTGGCTGAAATGGTGAGTCAGGAGAAGGCAGGACCAGATCCCCCCCAGCACCTGGGCCCCTTCCCATGGCCCTGCCAGCATGACCACAGCTGATGGCATCAGGCATGTGCTCTAGTGCCATGCTGGCACCTCACAAATGGTGAGCATGGCCCAGCCTGGGAACCACTTAAAAGCCATTGCAGAAATGTCTTGCTCCTCTGCCTCAGTAGCGTGATGGCTGTTCACACCCCTTGTTTGTGCCTGAGCCCCAGGTTTCTTCAGATACATGGACCTTACAGTGGCAATTCCATCACAATCAGCTCCTGCCCTTTGTGAGCTGCTCTCCCTATGGGGACATCATCTTGCTGACAGTCTGCGGTTTCCTCTGCAGGCTCCTGTGGGTGGCCCTCCTGGCAGGCCTGATTGTGTGGCTGGCTTTGGATACTGGCAGAAACCCAGAGCAGCTCATCTCATTAGGTGGCTTCTGCTTTTTGGTGCTGTTCCTGTTTGCCTGCTCCAAGCACCATGGTGCGGTACGTGTTTCAGGTGTGACTTGGCCATCAGTCCCCTCGCAGGAGGTGGCCACCCAGCACTGGAGAACAAGCACTTTGTTCCCCCTGGCATCCCCTTCTCTGGAGGAAGCAGAAGCCCAGCAGAGCTGGGCAGAGCTAAGTGCAGCCTGGGGAGCTGAACTGGTTGGATGGATAGACCCCAAAGCTACCGCACTGCTCTTCTTCCCATTGCTCTCCTTCCCACTTCCCAACCCAGGGCTCCCCTGCATTGCCTCTGTCCTGTTTTCTGCCATGTCCTTCATAGTGGGTCAGACACAGAAACCCAGCACCAGATCCACACCTGGGCTTCAGGTGCCTTGGGAGCCTTGGTCAGAAGTGACTGAAGTCCCGGTGGCTTCCAGCCCAAACTGCTGCAATGCTTTGGGCAGTCCCTCCATCCTGCTCCTCCAAAGGGTTATTGAACAGCCAATTCCAGTCTAGCAGGTCTGTGCTACCAATCATCATAAGGTCTTTGTGCTTGTCTCCTGGGTCAGCCTGGCAGGTTATGTTCCAGCCAGTTCCAGAGTCCCACCAACTCATTTCTGGCTCTGTGACCAACCCATGTTTGTTGGTTTCTGTGACACTTTGTCGGTCTCCCCATGACATTCACCGTGGGGCAGTGTGTGGTGCTTGCCAAGTGCTGCTGTTGCAGCAGCTGGAAACCAGTGGGGAAAGCCTATAGGCCTTGACAACATTTCAGCTCCTGTTCTGCTTTTTGTCCCTAGGTGTCCTGGAGAGCTGTTTTCTGGGGTCTTGGTTTGGAGTTCTTACTCGGACTCTTTGTCCTCCGAACGACTCCCGGCACCCAAGCTTTCCAGTGGCTGGGAGACCAGATCCAGGTACTGCATCTACTCATCCCCTCCTGTGCTTGCACCCTGGGATTAACAGGAAAAGCAGAGTGTGTCATGGGGAGTGGACATGGCAAGGATTGCATGCTCACAAACACTTTTGTTTGGGACTGGAGGGAAGCCAACTCTTCCTTGGTTTTCTGCAGCAGCCCAGAGCCCTCGGTGTACTCTCCCTTCTAGGCTGTAGCAGAGCCCTGTGGCTTTGGGACAGCCCACCAGTACCCCCGTCTTAGGTCTCAGAGGGTCATTCTCTGGTGTGCAGTGAAGTGAGCTGTGGGACTGGGGGCACAGCCCCTGATTAGGCAGAATGAGATATCAGGGAAGGACTTGATGGAGATCTCTGTCCTACTGTGTAACTTCTTCCCTTGCAGTACTTCCTGGGCTACACCACAGCTGGTTCCAGCTTTGTCTTTGGGAACACACTCATTGAAGACGTCTTTGCCTTCCAGGTCAGCCAGGGAATGGGGCATGGGGAGGTTTTCTTCTGGTCTGCCTCTTTGCTGGGTCCTGGAGAGCACAGAGCTAAATGCAGCCAGATCTGCTGCAGTAGAGCTTAACCATCTCAGAGATGGATCTCCCTCAGCTGTGTATCCAACTGTGGACTTCCTCAGTGCCATGGAGGATTTGCACTGGTCCCTGTACCTCCTGCCAGCCTGGCCAAGTGTTGTGGCACCCCAGTAGTGTGGGCTGGCTGTGCAGTACCACACCATGCCCAGCCTGGTGCCCACAGGCACCGGGATGTGTGGTTCAGCTCTCCTTTAACCCTGTGCCTTGCCTGCAGGCCCTGCCCATCATTGTTTTCTTCAGCTGTATGATGTCCATCCTCTACTACCTCGGTGTCATGCAGTGGCTTATTCTCAAGGTAGGGCCTCACTCCTAGATCTGGGATGGCAGTGGAAAGGAGAAGAACCTGTTGGGTTCTCTGTCTACTATGGTCAGCTGAGAGATGTCCCAGGAAAATTGTCATGGTACTAATTTGGGGTGATTTGTCCTGCTTAAAAGAACCTCTTTCTAGCATGTCCTTCTCAGCCGAAAAAACTGAACCCTAGAGCTGATGTTTCCATCCAGTCCGGGGGTGCTTCCCAGGATCACCTCCATGCAGGGGCCAAACAGTGCCTGGCTTCATAGGTATAGTGGCAGGGTGCCAGGAGCCTCTGTCAACACAGTGGCCTTGTCTTTCCCCAGATCTCCTGGCTGCTTCAAGTCTCAATGGGCACTACTCCCACTGAGACTCTCAGTGTGGCAGGGAACATTTTTGTGGGACAGGTAAGGTCCTGTGCAGCAGATCCAGCTGCTCAGTGCTTGCAGCTGAGCCTGCCCTGAAGAAAGGGTCTTCTCCCCTCCCTATGAGACCTGTGGCCCCATCCCAAGGACAGCAGGGTTTTCTCTTCCACAGACCGAAGCCCCACTGCTCATCCGCCCATACCTCGCAGACATGACCCTGTCAGAAATCCATGCTGTGATCACTGGTGGCTTTTCCACCATTGCAGGCAGCGTGATGGGTGCCTACATATCCTTTGGGGTGAGTGCACGAGCAGCTGAATCCACATGCTCCCGGCTACAGGGTTCTGACACGCAAGAAGTGCCCTGGACTTGAGGATGAGAGAAAACCTCCAGCAGGTGCCCCATGGTTCCTTTCCAGAAGCAGGATGAGAGCAGGGTGTCCAGACTCACCTTGTCCCAAAGACACCCCATCCAGCCCCACCTTTGCTGGCCTGGCCAGAACCTGAGAGCCCTTCCAGGTAGAAGGCAGTGCTATTGGGACCCTTACCATGTGTCCCTGCACAGCGAGCAGGGCAAATCCCACAGAATTATGGGATAATATAACCTGGAAAGTCCCCCTGGGGCGGTCTCTGATCCACCCTCCTGACAGTGAGGTTATGGCAACTGAGAGGATGCCCAGGGCCTTGTCCAGGTTGGTGGTGAACATCCCATGGATGGAGATCTCCCCCAACCTCTCTGGTTTCCCCCACAGGTGCCTCAGTCACAAGAAACAATTTTTCCTTATATCCAACTGAAACTGTGCCTGTGATTCCCATCTTTTCACTGACTATCACTGAGCAGTTTCTCCCCTCCAACCCCATTTTAAATAGAAACAGCAATACCCTCCCCCCTCCCTCTTTTCTCCCAATGGAACAATCCCTGCTCCTCTAGCATTGCCTAGGCACTCCTGGCCCCAGGCCCTCAGGGGTGCCCTCTCCAGTTCATCAGTGCTCTGAATAAACCTTCCCCTTAACCTGCTGCCTGAGCTCCTGCTATTTAAACATTAATTAGTTTCCTTAAATGGGGAACCAAGGGTGCAAGGTCAGAGAAATGAGACGTTGCCAGCGGAGGGGTGAGGCTGGGAGCTTGGCCCTTTGTCAGCAGGTAGAAGTCCGCAGTCTTACACAACCTATTGCTCTGATATCGGTAAAAAGGGACAAGGAAGGGACAAGAACCATTATGATTAAGTCAAACAGCAGGAGAGATTAATATCACCAAGGCTACAATTGCTGCAGCTCCAGCAATGGCCTCCATCCAGGTGAGCTGCCCCATGGGCACGGCTGCTTAGATGGGAAACCCAGCCAATTTTCCCACCCTGAGCAAGTGGAGAGCCCTGAACTGCTCTGAGTGTCACTGGCTGATGCCAGCCACATGCTGGGATGCCCTCAGCCACATACTGGGATGCCCTGGGGTGGCAGGTCACGGGGCGCAGCCTTGCACAGAGGTGCCTGTGCCCCTGGTCTGCGTGTTGCAGATTGATGCAGCATCACTGATCGCAGCTTCTGTGATGGCTGCGCCCTGCGCCCTTGCCATGGCCAAACTTGTCTACCCTGAAATCGAAGAGTCCAAGTTCAAGGGCAAAGCAAGCATCCGCCTCTCCAGTGGGTGAGTGTGAGAAGGGCAGTGGAGTGGGGCTGCATGTGTCCGTCCTTCCACTGCAGGGGAGCCATGGGGGCACTTTGGGGCACAAGTGGACACTGTGGGTGGCCCAAGGCTGGGAGAGCCTGTGGTGTGCACACATCCATGGAGTGAGCGCTGACCTGGCATGGGAGATGCCTAGCCAGATGAGTACATTGGGGTCTTTTTCCGTGCAGAGAAGAGCAGAACATCCTGGAAGCTGCTAGCAATGGGGCTGCCGCCTCCGTGGGGCTCGTGGCCAACATTGCCGCCAACCTCATTGCCTTCTTGGCCGTGCTGGAGTTCATCAATGCTGCCCTCCGCTGGTTCGGGGAGATGGTAGACATCGAGGGTCTTACCTTCCAGGTATCCCCACGAGCAGATCCATAGTCTGGGCTGCCAAATACTGCATCCTCCACCTATCCCTACCTTTGCCCACTGCCTCAGTGGGCTGCTGAGACCCTTACTGGGTTTTTGGCAAGTGCTGGCAGCGGATGTCTAATCCAGGGACTGTGCAGGTCAGCTCTGAGTTGTTCCCTTCTGGGATGCTTTTCCCAGGTGATCTGCTCCTATGTCCTCATGCCTGTGGCCTTTCTCATGGGGGCAGACTGGGCAGACTCACCACTGGTGGCTGAGCTCCTGGGGATCAAGATCTTCCTGAACGAGTTTGTGGCATACCAGCAGCTGGCCACGTACAAGAAGAACCGTCTGATGGGCCTGGAGGAGTGGGATGGGAACCGGAAGCAGTGGATATCTGTGAGGGGCACCTGCCACCCTGCCAGGCACAGGGCAGGGATGGAGCCAGCTGAAATGGGGCATGGGACCTGGGTAGGCAGACGGGTGGTGGGCAGGCAGAGGATCATAGAACCATTTAGTTTGGAGAAGTTCTCCAAGATCATTGAATCAGGATGATGGTGCTGGGAGTGGGAGGGCACCTATGGCTAGGTAGACTTGGATGTTTACTAATGGTTGGGTATGGGAGGATGGAGTCAGTGAAGCCCTTTCCCTTTTATCCTGCTCCTTGATGGGACAGATCATGCTATAGGGCCCCTTGTCCCCCCAGCCCAGCCTCTTCCAGTGAGAGGCTTCCTCCTTGTTCCCAAAAATAGCTGAAGGAGAAGGGGTTTGGGTGGGAGATTTCTCTCTGTATCTAGGAGCTCCAATGTGGTGCTCAGCTCTGTGTGCTCTGGGGCTGCTCCTGGGCAGAGGTGACAATCCCCTGCTGCTGTGCCCTCCAGGAGCGAGCCGAGAGCATCGCCACCTTTGCCCTCTGTGGATTCGCCAACTTCAGCTCCATTGGCATCGCTCTGGGAAGCCTGGGTGAGTGTGACCCATGTACTGAGTGCCTGGGCACAAAGTAGGGGGATCCTGGGCTAGGGAGCAAGAGCTCAGCTGAGGCAGGAGGAATTTGCTGCTCTCAAGTCTCCATGTTTGGTCTCTGCCAGATAACAGGATTTGCATGAGGTGATCAGGATGATTTTGTACTGCACCCACGGGCAAGAGCACATGCATGTCCCCTCAAGCCTGGGTGTCAGCCAGTCACAGGGGAAAGAGCAGAGAGGCTACAGTGCTGGGAGTGCTCAGGGCTCTGGTGGGTCATCCATGGAAGCAAGGTGGGCACGGCGCTCTGCCAGGACAAGCAGACAGCACGCTGGGTGCTGGCTGGGATCACCACGTCCTCCAGACAGCAAGAGTTGGGGTGGGCAGCGCACTACGTGGCAGAGCCAGCTCAGGACTGAGAACACATCTCTATCTGTCCCCAGCCCAGTGTAGAGCCGGAGCAAGGATCTGACTCACCCCACTGTCTGTTTTGCTCCCACAGCTTCCATTGCGCCCCAGCGCAAGGGTGACTTTGCCTCCGTGGTGCTTCGGGCCCTGCTCACTGGCATCTGCGTCTCCATGCTCAACGCGTGCCTGGCAGGTAGGTCCCTGCCCACCTCCAGCAGGGCCTGAGAGATCCAGGGAGAGACAGGCACAGGGCTGAAGACCCCATAAATGCAGGGTTCAGTGATGGAGGTGGCTGGCCTGTCCACCCATGGCTCTGCCAGAGCCTCCAAACCCTGCTCTCCCCCCACGGCTCTGCCAAGGGCTGCCCAAGCCCAACAGCTCTCCTGGGGCCCCTCATCCTCCTCTGGGCTGGAACACTTCAAAGGCATCTCTTGGAGTATTGCAAGGAGCTCCCTGAAGTCTTGGGGGGTGAGGTGGGATGGCTCATGGGACCCGCACAGTCTGAGGTACATGATTTGCAAGCAAGCAAGTATAGTCAAGGTGTGGGACTTGCAAGCAGGCATGGGGTACAGGACTCACAGCTTGCTTGGGGTATGGCATTTGGATCCACAGTCCCTCTTAAGTCCCAGTAAGAGACCTTGTTCCCCAGGTCTCCTCCATGTGCCAACAAAGGTGGGTGACTGCGCAGTGTTCTTCAGCACCACCAACTTCAGCTCGACCAGCTACACTATGTACACCTGCTGTAAGCAGCTCTTCGCCAGGTGGGTGTGAAGGGCTCTGGAGCCATCTGCTCCTGCCCAAGGACCCAGACGGTGGGGCAGCAGCTTGTCCTGACCCTGTGTCTCTCCTTCCAGCTCGGTGCTCCAGAACGGGACACTCTCCTTCACGGGATCCTGGGCTGAGCAGGCAGAGAGCGTGCTGTGGCTCACAGAGTGCTGCGGGCACTACAACCACACGTCCTGTGTAGGGACAATCTAGAACTGGGGGAACACAGAGCCTCTAAGGCCTATCCCCAAAGGTAGGAAAAACCCCAACAGAAACCTGAGCATTTGGTCTTCTCCACTCCAGTGTTGTGGTGGGTCACAGCCTGCCTGCACTCCCTGGCTAGGCTGTGGCAGAGTCCACAGGGAGGGCTCATTGATCGGACCCTGCCGCATCTCCCTGCCCTTCTGCTTAGGGCAGGAAACCCCTGAAGCTCCCAGAACACCTTTCCCTGTCCTCCCCAGTTTGCCCAACTTTGGTCAGGTTCCAGAGAATCCGTGGTTATTGGTTATCTGTACCTTTCCCCCACCTATGTACTGCCCCCTGTCCCTGCCTGGACTGGGCTATTTGAATGTATCCCTCTGCCCCATTCGAGGGGTATAAAACCCCTTGTAACGCCCAGTTCGGCGCTCCTCACTCCTGACCCCTCGCTCCTCTCTCCCTCATCCCCTGCTCCCCCGCTCCTCACCCCTCATCCCTCGCTCCTCACTCCCCGTCCCCAGCTCCTCACTCCCTACTCCTCTCTCCCTCATCCCCCGCTCCCCCGCTCCTCACCCCTCGCTCCCCGCTCCTCACCCCTCGGTTCTCCAACCCCGCTTCTGGACCCTGGAAAAAACCCCGTCCTTCCACCCTGAGGAGCCCCTCTCGTCTCTTTTGCTTCCTCCGGCGCTCTCGTCACCGGTGGGTGCAGCGGGCCCTGTGTGAGCCCCCGCTCGCCCTCCTGCAACTGAAGCAGCACCCAGCCACCCACGGCAGCGGCCAGGGAAGAACGCGCGCTCCCGGCCACCGAGCTAGCCACACGCGGCCGGTGAGCCGCGATACTCCAGTGCTGATGGACAGCTGCATGAGCCTTGCAACCTGCACCCTTAGGTGCTGGCCCTGTGGACACAAGGGAGCAGCTCCCAAATAAATTATGGCAACCCTTGTGTGCTTGCCCTCAGACCCCTTCTGGCCCCTGACTGTGGCTGTCCCACACAGCACAAGGTCCTTTGCTGGGGCTGCACCCCATGCCCATGGCAGACCTTGCAAGCTGAGCCCTTGTCTGTTGCCAGCCTTAGGCTCTGGCCCCAGCCCCCCTCTTCTCCCCCATGGGGCATGGATGGGGTAAAGCCAGGGCTTGAAGATATTTCCTTCCCACAAAACAAAGCCAACCCATCCCATTGTACCTGGGTGCACCTCTCCCAGAGGGACCACAGTGCCAGGGAACAGGCCAGTCCTTCTCGCTTTATTGCACTCAAGAGCACCCAGTCGCCAATGCAGCCATGTTACGTACATCGTATTTTACAGTCACCCAACAACAAAGGACCAGGAGCCCAGAGTATGCCACACTCCCAGCCCAGCCCCTTCCCTCCATCAGGCTGCACTGAGCCACCGCTTGGGACCCCACCCTGCAGGGTGGTGTCACTAAGCACCCAGCACCCTCCTGCAACACCTCGAGGAAGGGGATACTCTGCAGGGTGATGGAGCAGACAGCTCCTGTGCCTGTCCATCACTGCCTCGAGCCAGAGGTAGCAGGATTTGGAGTGGGTACTGCCAGCTGTCACTGGAGTCCAGCATGTGCCAAGCAGGAGTGATGCTAAGCACCGGACTGTACTGTGGGGCTGGGGTGTACAGAGTCTATGTTTGGCAGGGGGGCAGGGAGGAGCAAGTCCTATGGGCTAAACACCCCCACGTGCCAAAGCAGAGCCTGGTATGGAGGGGAAGTCGCCCCTTTGCCCTGCTCCCAGGTATCCCACGTGAGGTAGAGCATCCTTACTGCAGCACTGGCCACCATCCAGAGCAGCAGGGCCACACTCAGCAGCCACCCAGCAATGGGGTGGGAGACTTCCCCAGGATGCAGGGGAGTGCAGGGGTGCAAAATCCCATCCCTATGCAGCTGCTGGTACCAGTGCAAGCACCCCACCCTGGGACCAGCCAACACCCCAGAGGCTCACACCATAGCAGAGGAGCCCTGCAGCAACTTCTGGAACCCTCTGCAGGAAAAAGGGTGTGCCAGGGCACAGGGGACTGCCTGGGCACTGGTGGGGTTCTCATCCTTAACAGTGCTGGCAAGGCTTGGCCCGGTTGCTTTATGGAGACACAGAGAGGGACATGAGGTGCTGGGAGCTAGGAGGGTGTCCAGGACTCCCAGTTTGCTGAGAAGCCAGGCAAGGACATGGTGTCTGCAAAGCCCGAGGGAGAAGCTCTGCCCCTGCCTTAAGGGAGGACTGTGGAAAGTTGAGAGAGGAAAGCAAATCCGAGCATGGAGAGGCACACGGCCCCACAGGCTCCAGCAGCAGCTCCTGTAGAGAGGTACTGGGGAGGTGGCCCATGGCTCACAGCACCCGCGGCCCTGGCCCAGCCGCTCACAATTAGCACACACCACACAACGCAAGCGCTGCGGGCTGGGCAGGAGCCCCACGGAGAAGGCCACTGCCAGAGTCTCCCCTTCCCACACTGCTCATGTGCTGGGCCCAGGTTGGGGGCCAGAGCAGGGTCTCATCTGCAGCAGCTCTGACTACTGTGGGCAGCCAGCTCTGTTGCTCTCTCCTGACCTGGGTTTGCAGGCTGTTGGGGCCTCCCCTGTTTCTGCAGCTCTCCGGGAGCTCTTGGGGCTCACAGCAGACTTTCGGGTGCCCTGAGGACTTGTCAGCACCTTCTTCTGGAGCTGAGGGCTGGACTGGGCAGACTTCCTGCCCAGGCAGGGACTCTTGGAGCCCTTGGGCTTGGCGGGCTCCAGCGTCTTCAGGCCCAGGATGCTGCAGTAATGATTGCACCTGTGAGCGGCTGGGAATTGCTCCAGCAGGGAGGGAAAGCAGCTCTCCTTCAGCCCCTGGTACCTGCCAACACAGCCATCCTCAGCTCCTGCTTTGCATTAGGAGATGTCCCCACCAGAGCAAGGAGGCGAGGACGGAGCCTGACCACGGTCACTACCATGGCCCTTGCCTGGTGAGTGGCAGAGCTGAGGACAGCCAGGGCCACCCTGCTCCAGCAGCTGGAGGTCACTCACCCTTTCAGGTTGGTAGCAATCCGCACGTTGGTCAACTTCCAGCCCACTCCTGTAATTTAAGAGGACAACTAGTCTCTGTCCAGAGAAGGACAGGCACCAGCACTGAGGACAGGTCATTGCCCTGGGTAGAGGGCTCCATGGTATGGGGGGAGAGAGAAGCAGGAGGACAAGCCTGGGGCTTTTCTTCCTTTCCCAGGCTGGAGAGTGGTGATGGGCCATGGGAACCACACAGGAGATCCCTTTACCTTCCATGTCAGTCACGAGGATGTTTCCGTTTGTCCACTGGTAGACCCAATGCTGGAAGGTGCAGCATTTGAGTACAATCTCCGAGGTGCCTCGTGCTACCAAGCTGCCATCTCTCTCAGTGACACAGTACTGCTCGCAGGGCCTGCCGAGGTCCTCCTCCATTGTGGCATAAGGTATGTTGTTGGCCGGTCGATAAATCAGGTACAGAGGAATGATCCTGCATGGGAGTCCACATACAATGTCAGCATGGTGAACTCTCCCTTCTCTGCAAGTGGAGATTCACACCACAGTCTGCAACCCTGGCTTTTGCCTTCCTCCCTGTATCCCTTCCATTTGTGGGAGTAGAGCGCACTGCCTTTGGGATGCCCCATCACCCACAGGGAATCTTCCCACCATCCCCTGCAATGCTCTGCCAGGGCATCAAGCCAGTGGAGCTGCAGCACATCACTTACTCAGGCACCACTCCAAAATCAGGGACGGCTCGTGCCTCAGCAGCAAAGATCTTGCAGTACTCACGGCTGGAGTTTTGGACTTTACATTCCTGGGGGTGCAAACAGAAGAATCAAGAACCTGTCCCATCTTGCCTCCCTGGGACCACTGCCAGCTGTTTCCCTGTCCTGGTGGTCAAAGGGTGATGGGAAAGTCCTGAGCAGCTCCTCGTTGCTCAGAGGGAAGAGCTGAAGCCAAGAATCGCAAGGCCATGTCCAGCTCCCTGGAACATGACACTCCAGAGCATTGCAAAAGTGGAAGGAAATAGCAAAAGTGGGCACAGAGCTGAGGACTGTCTGGAGACCAACTCACACACAGGTGGGGAAAGTGGGAGGGAGAAAGGTAGATGGTGGCCCACAAAGATGCCCACCTGGATGGTGATATCATAGTTCTTCTCGATAAGGCTGTTCTCGTTCTTGGTCCCAAAGACGATGAAATTGTGCACTTTGATGACGCAGGTGTGGCCGGACTCAAAGACAGGCTCCAGGCCGTAGATGGCTCTGGCACGGCAGGCTTTGCGCAGGAAACCAGCACCCACTTCCATGTCCTCGCTCACCACACGCCCGAAGAGCTTATCCCCCCAATAGCCTGCATCAGCCAAACCCTTGGCAAACACCATAGGTGTCATCTCGATCTCCTCTCCAACTGGTGGGGGGAAGAACTGGTGAGGGGGGGACAACATGGGGCACATCCTGCTTCTGCCCCAGAGCTGCCTGCCCCACTCAGCAAAGGGCAGAGTCACAGCTCATCACATGGCCCTTACCTTCAATCTCTTCCCGCAGGACAAATCCTGACAACACTAGAGGAGACAGAAAGCAAAGACGTGTCAAGGTCCTGCCAGGATCCCACCCTGCCAGGATCCCATCCTGCCCCATGTACTCGCATGTAACTAGGGATGGCAGGTAGGATGGTGGGAATCGCTCATAAACTGGCACATGGAGGCAGAAGCACCTCACAGAGGTGGTGTTAACACAATGTGCCAAGGCTCCCCCACTGCAGCCTGGCACCAAGCCTTCTCCGCAGTTGGCCACACCACCCCATGGCACACCCAGGCAGCTGTGAGAGGCTGCTGAGGGCTCCTCACCTTCTGGGCTGAGCAGGAAATCTGTGGAGTTGGTGCCATACTCGTTGCTGATCACACACCGATAGACCCCACAATCCTTCTGGGATGCCTGCACAATAGCCAAAGCTGCCTGGCCCTCATCGCCAGCACTGGAAAAAAAAAGGAGCATGGCCACATCCCCGTGTGGTGTGGGGGAGGCACATGGGAGCCTTGTGACAGGCACTGTGGGTGGGCACCGTGCTGCCCTTGAGGGGATGGAAGAAGACTACAAAGGAAGCCATCCCAAGGGCAGCCCAGCTGCTTCCCCAGCATGTCACGGCACCAGGAGTCCTGCCATGTGGTTTGTACTAACAGAGATGCTCATCCTTCAGGCAAGCCCTGCAAAATCTGGCCGGGATTGGGCTACAGACTGATAAAGGTACCTGCCCCTGAGTAAGGCTGGGTCAGGGCTTCACCGAGGGAAGAGGTGGGACCCTCATCCTGAGACCCACTGGCTCAGCAGGCTCTGGTCTGGTCTGCTGGAAGGCAATGGCCACACCTGCCCATTTGCCCCAGATGAAATATCTGCCCCAGGAGACAACTTCTGCCCCAGAATCACCTCTTACCATCTACTCATTATAAAGGGAGCTCAGGGGACACCAGTGGCATCGGGCAAATCCTAACTGATGTGGATGATGGTCCTATACAAATCCTCTGGGCTTGAGAACCAGTTGCTCTTCATAGTAGAGCCAAAGGATACAACCAGCCACCCAGCTGTGTGAATATGCTCTCCCTGTGCAAGGGCAGTGCCAAGGGATAGAGAGGGCACAGCCAGAGCTGCTTTTTCCCAGCAGTGGTTGCATGGAAGACCCTCCCAGCATGGCTGCCACCCTCACATGGATCGTTTGGGGTCCCAGTTTTGCAGTTCACATCCAGCTCTTGATTTCTGTGATGGGCATAACACCTTCTCTGCCCTCCCCAAGGTTTGGGTACTCAAAGCAGACACTCCAAATGGAGCATCAATAGGATAAATTTGGCAGCAATTCCCCATCTGGGCAATCTTTCCCCCTGTGGGCACTGAGATGACGAAGTTCACAATGTACTGTGCCATGCACTGAGCTTCCCATGCTGCCTTAGCAAGAGGGTCACCTTAACCCTAGTCAAGGCAAGGAGTGGGATGTGACAGGTGACAAAAGGGACTGTGCTGCCACAGAGCCGACAGGTTACCTCCTTTGGGCTTCAGCTACAGGGATCTCGTCCTTGTACCACGTCAGCTTAGAATCGCTCAGTATATTGAAGAACTGGCACCAAAGTTTCAGGTTTCCTGATGCATCAGAAAATTGTTCTGCCCTGATCTTGCGGACCACCTGTGGAGCTAAGGACAGGGTGCAAAGAGATGGGTAGTAAGACACAGAGTGCTGGCCGCATTTCTGGGGACAGGCCAGTCTACGCCCACGCTGCTGCTCAGGGCTTTGGGTATCACGCGTATGTCAGCACAGCCTGGTGTAACACTGCCTTCCCAGGGAAGCTCTCAGAGCAGCACTGGGATAAATAGATGGGATACAAGTGGTAGAAATTCGTTCAACAGTGCAGCACTGCAATACCCAGTGAGGCTTGGCCAACAGAAAGGCAGAAGAACACTATGGAATATTGGACGAAACATTCATATACTGAAGCAGGGATTTATCAAGGTTACCCTTACTTTGCAAGAGTGTTGATTCCTGTGAGAGTATCACCTGGTTCCTTCAACCCTGGGATTACGCCTTTTTTAATTCAATGCCAAATTAGCATTGCCCGCAGACGTGCAAGAGGACTGTGCACCCTGTGACGCCCACTGAACCATGGAATCACAGTTTGGGTTCGAAGGGACTTTAAAGACCATCTCGTTCCAACCCTCTTGCCATGAGGAGGGACACTTTCCACTCGACCAGGTAGCTCAGGATCCCCAACCAGCATCAGGCTTGATGAGGACCAGAACACAGAGACCAAAACCAAGAGGATTCTGTGATCCCTTGGGCCAGGGAAGCCCAGGCTGTGGAGGCAGCCAGTGTCAGAGCTGCTGCCTCTTGCATTCCTCATCCCTTCCTGCACTGGGGTAGAAATCCTGGGGGAGACTTTTGGCTTTCACACAGCCAAAGGCTGATGCTGAAAACCCTGCAAATGCACAAAACTCATGTGGCCCCAGCTGACTATCACTGGCTCTCTTTGTAGGCAAGAAAGGAATGTGCTTCACAGGGATTCTCTCTTCCCTCACCTTTAAATGGGTTATTTGTTTTCTGGGACTCTGCTGGCTGTGCTTCTGGCTTAGCATCTCCAGGCACCTCTTGGTCACCACTGGTGTCACCTGCAGGCTCCTCATACAGCTTAGGAACCTCCAATGTGGCCATCTTCCTCATGAGGGTTGGAGAGCACTGCTCTGAGGGAGAGGATGGAGACGGGACAGGAGGATGCAACAGGGATGCATTCTTCCTGGATTGCTGTGATGAAACAGTCAGACTTCTTGCGTGCCCCAGGCTCTCTGGGGTTGCCTCCTCTTCCACCCCCACCTGTTTGGGTTTTGGCAGGTATATTTTGCGCCGGGCCCCCAAAGCGAGCTCTTCTGGTGTGGCACAAGGTAGCACTGCCAGAGGGTCAGCAGGGCTCTCTTCAGAGCTCACTGGAGGCAAATCAGAAAGATGAGGAGCCACTCCTACTGTAGGCATGCTACCCACCACGATGGAGGGCACTGAGAGTGGGAGTGGCCCCTCGGCCTCAGGAGCCCCCCAGGTGCGTCTCTTTGGTGGCACAGGCCTGCAAGCCAGCATTTCCTTGCTGGTAACAAATTCCTCGTTAATCATGCCTGTGATCCGTCTGGATGTCCTGGGGGTCAGAGGCAAGTTCTCTGCTGTCTGGAAGAGCTGATTGTTTTGTACTTTTTCCAAAACTTTTCTTGAGGTGCGAGGGCTAAGGCCAGCAATGCCTATCTCTGGGATCATGCCTTCCCCTGCATTTGGCTGCTCCTTGTCCCCAGAGTCAGTGTCTCCTTTTGTGGCATCCTTACTGCTATCTGACATTTTTAGAAGTAGCAGCAGGTAGTTCTTTAAGGAGGAAATCAGGTTTTTGTGCTGCATTTTCTCCTCCAAAGACATCTCCTGAGATCTCTCGGAACTGGGTAGGACCAGCGGTACCTGTGGCTGAACCTCAGAGACTGCTTCCCAAGTCTCTGAAGATGCTGCTGGTTCCTGGCATGGAGCTGTGGCTGTCAGGAGTCCTCCCTCCTCCCCTTGAGGTCCCATGGGCACTGGCTTGGCATTCTCCTCCTCTAACGTGATGGCTGAAAACATCTCTTGCGGGGCAGATCCGTCTGTCGTTGTGATTTCCGTTTCTCCACTCGCAGGAGGCAGCAGCTGGGCTCCAGACAGAACCTCTCCTGCAGTGGCCTCCATCCCTGGGCTGCCATTAGCTGCCAGCAGTGCCTCCCGAGCCACTGATGGCCTCACTGCAGGAGCAGGAAGCAGCTCTTCCTTGGCAAGAGGAAATGAAGCAGGAGCTGCCATTTCAGTGTTCTGATGGCCCAAAGGTGTCCCTCCTGCCTCCCTGTGCACAGCCCCGAAACATGACTCTGCTGCATCATTCCCTCCTGTCCTCACACCAGGATGACTCCCAGACAACTCTGCTCCTGCCTCTTTGCTCTTCCCATCCTTGACTGTCTGACATGGGATTTGTTCAAGAGGAGTGCTTCCTCCAGGTTCTGGAGGAGTCAAATTTTTTAGCAATGACTCTTCCCCACCTTGGCTTTTGTTCTCTTGATTTAACAGCTCTTGCTGAGTCTCTCTGTCCTCAAGAGCATGGGAATGTCTTTCTGCCTGTTTCCTGGGGGGTGGGTGCTCCTTGCCAGACTGTACATGGTCTGGAGAAGGTGCTGGTGGCTTTGGTGGCTCCTGAGGCCTAAATCGAGGATTTGTCCTTTTCACAGCCCCCCATGTCTCCTGGCAAACAGGCACCTCTTTCCTGACCTCCTCTAGCTTACTGGCTTGCTGACTGGTCTCTTTGGTTGGACCGGACACTGGATGCTTTAGGTCACCAGGAGACTGTCCCGCTCTTGCTGCAACCTAATTAAAAAAAAAAGGAAGAATATTAGCATCACGTTACTGCCTGGGTCTGCGCAGTCGTACTTGTGGTCCACCTGTACTATATGGGACTGCCCAACTTCTTGAATCATGAGAATTACCCTGATACCAGTGTTACTCTGTCATTCAGGGTCTTCTGGCTTCACCACCATCCCACAGGAGTGGGTCCTACCTGTCAGGCTGCAAAAAATGTTTCTTCTTTTTATCCTCTCCAGCCCTTCTGCCTTTCAACACCCTTGCTGTGCACAGAGGCAGGAGATCTGCTTTTTTAGATCATTCAGTGGCTTTTAATCCAATCTCCTCTGACTCAGTGCCAAAGAGCAAAACTTTCCAATTTTCACCAGCCATTGCTAATACCGTGTATAATTCCCTTGATTTTTTTAAAGTCTCAGTGCTCCCCTATCTCCACTGTGAGATGGGGCAATTGGCATGTCATATACTATCAGGATGAGGCTGCCTAAATGATTTATAGCGAAACTGTACAACCTGACATTATCAGCACTACTCAACCATTCTGTTTCTCTGATGTCCGGGAAGCTCAAATGTTTCCGACTGCAGCTGCACCCAGCAGACATGTCAGCAAGCTGCCTGCTCTGACAGCCAAGCTTTATCCCGAGGAGAGCTGCTGAAATCCTCCAGCCAAGGAGCATGGTCTATTTTTGTAGGGGAGGCAGCGATACCGTGGTACACACTCTGCCCAGCTGATGCTCTGTGAGCATCACCAGGACAATGGCACAGGGACAGGGCATGCACACAATGGGTCCCCCTTCCACCCTGGAGGATCTGCTGCTAAGGGTTTTCTCCTGAGGTCCCTGACTCAAGCATTAAGCCCCCCAAAATTAATGTCACAGGAAAGGAGGGCTGTAGCACTTAGACCTCTATTTTGTGCTGCTTTTGCTTCATTTGGTAGCTTGGGGAAAAGAGGAAAGCTAACACCATTCTCTCAGCAAGCCCTTCCCCAAGCAAATAAGGGAATCATAGAATGGTTTGTGTTGGATGGGACCTTAAAGCCCAACTTCCTCTAGACTAGTTGCTCCAAGACCTGTCCAACGTGGCCTGGAACACTTCCTGGAATGGGGCAGCCACAGCTTCTCTGGACAACCTGTGCCAGGGCCTCACCACCCTCTTAGCCAAGAATTTCTTCTCAATATCCCATCTGACCCTGCCCACTGAAAGTGGAAAGCCATTCTCCCTTGTCCTGTTACTCCAGGCCCTTGTCCAAACTCCATCTCTAATTGTTAGGGCAACATGAGTATTGAAGGGCTAGGGTGAGGGAAGCACCATTAGACGCTGTTCCTACCCACAAAATTCAAGAAATAGAATAAAATCGTCAGTTTAAAATTTAGGCAAGAGCGATCACCATGCAAATCTAGTTTCCTCTCTGCTCTTGTAGTGGAGGATGTTCAGAGCCTGGCTACAGTCTGGCATTTTGCTACAGATAAATCCATCTCAGAAGAGAAGTCCTGAGCATAAGGCCCAGCAATGTCCCAAGGCTAGGAAAACACTCATGCTATGACCTTTCTAGTTTAAGAGAAAGAATAAAAAAGGAAAAGACAAGTAACCCCTGTCCTGGGAGGTGAAAATATCCTGAAACATGCCTGGAATCGGCTTTAAACCAGCTTATTTGCTCTCACAAGACCTTGAGGACTTTCCCCAGCAGCACCAACAAGCTGAAGCATTCAAATTCAAATCAGAAGCACTCCCTTTTGTCTCCTCAAAGGCACACCAGCTGACAAGTCACAGGTTTCCCCCTGTGAGTGGTGTTTTTAAAGAGAAAAAAACCTTGACGCATGTCAAAGACTCAGGGATGACAGCCCAAGCCTGGCTGCTGCACACCAGCATTTTTCCATCGTTTTTGAGAGTGAGGGGTGTTAAAATGAGCAGAGAGGGGAGAAACAAATGGCTTTGCCATGGGCTGGCCTGAACACCAATAATTTCAGCAACAGTATGTGATGCTGGTGGGTCAGGTTGAAGATGAGTTTACAGCACTGTGCAGCAGCAGGGCCAGAACCCAGGTGCGCACTGTGTAACACGGTAGGTTCTTACCAGCAAAGCTGCACCCACCTATGGCTAAAGAAATTTAAAAGAGAAATAAAGGATTTTTTTTTCCACTGGAGCACCCATCAGTCCCTCATGTGCTGTGGATTTTTCCACATTCTGAAATATATGTGTTACCTACCAAGTGAGAGGTGCTGCACCTGGAGCCTTGTCTGTACCAAAAGTGTGCACCTACCACCGCCCAAACTCCAAATCCTGACAGCACCTGTGAACTGGACTCAAGAGAATCTTTTATGACAGAAGGAGTCATTAAAGAAAAATGCAGAAAAAACAGTCTGGTAGCTTCCGGTCTAATATTTTCATGGCAAATACTTCAGGTTAGGCGACAAAAATAGCAGTTGACTAAAATATGCTCTGAGGGTCAGGAGCAGGTGCTGTGCCCTGGCGCTTCATTACCACCACAATGAGTCTCCCAACAGAGTTTTTCCAACAGGGATGAGCCAAAAAATAGTCGAGATCTACTGTATACACGTTGCACTGTAAACAAAACTCGAGGCCCGGAGGGTGCAGCTTACATGGTACCTCATCTGCATGGGAGGCTTGTTAACTGAAGCTCCCTTGTTAAACTGAACAGATGCCATCACAAGGCATCCACTCCCAACTATAAATACCCATTCAGTACTCCCTACCGACCTGATCTGAAAACATTTCGTATGATGTCAGCCTGCCGATTAAACTGCAGAGCCCCAGGCCACTGAGACCAGCTGCTCGAATGATCCCGACTCACATCTCTCACCACTTTGGCTGACATTTGTTTGGAGATGGGGTGGAAGGTCTGCTGTCTGGGCTCACAAAATCCAAAAAGCCCTTCTGGGTGCTTCCACCAGCGGAGACCTGCAGAACCTCGGCAGCAGATCCCATGGTGTACACACAGCCTCTCAGGCCCAGTGCCACAATATAAATGCACAGCACAGATATTTTCTTGTTGCCACCCCTGCATTGGCTGTTGTCTCTCCTAGTTACCTCTTTGTTTCCCTCCAACTTCTGTTCTTGCTGCTGGCCTCTCTGGCCCTCAGACCGCACAGCTCCTGCCTCCAACACCTCAGAGGACAATGGAGCATCCTCTGTCTGTCTGCTGACTGCCACAGGCCTCAGGGCAGCCTCACTCACGGCCTCCTCCTTGGCTCCCACCTCCTCTTTCCCTGCTGCTGGCTTCACTTGCTTATCAAAATACATGTCCTTTAAAGAGAAGTACACGTCATCATTGGTTTTAGTGTCCTGTTTCACAGCTTTCCCAGGCTCTTTGAGTTGTGGACTGGTTTCCACTTCTTGATCACTTGCTGCCCTCAAACGTGCATTCCTGCGTAAGGGGACAGGAGGAGCAAACCTGGGATTTGAAGATGGATTGGCCCTGTCTCTCCCATTTTCTTCTCGCTTAGAAACTTCCTGCATTGCTGCTGAAGGAGCCTCCACCTTCTTCTTCTTTTTAGCTGCAGAGTCCTTTGCCCCTGGCTTAGTTGCCAAGTCCTCCACTGTCTCGTAGATGTACGTGAGAAAGTTGTTCCCGTTCTCCTCCCTGCTTTCCAAAGTGGCATCTCCATTGGTGGTCACCTCTGCTTTCAGAGGTGCCACCAATTTGTTTGGGAAGCCTGGCACCACACTGAGTGGCTGCTCCTTTGTCTCAGCAATATCCTTGTGTAACCTGGACTGTGAATCCGCGACGTGCACTTTTGCTGCATCTTCCTTCTCCCATGAAGAGTTTCCTGACTGGAGATTCTGATCTCTAGCCAGCCTCCGCTTCCTCTGGAGCCGTTCAGGACTCATTCCTTGCAACTTCTCCACTTCCACATTTTCTTTTCCTCGTTTCTTTCCCTGTTCTATCTCTTGCAGCTTTTCTTCAGCTTTTCTCTTGATTTTGTCAAACCACTTCTGATGGATTTTGAACTCTGTCATGGTTCCCACTTCCAGCACACCAGAGCAGGACACAATGCCTTTGTTATTTCTTGCTGAGGCCTGGTAAATGCCTGCATCCTCTTCTCGGCACCTGGAAATCAAAAGCTGTGTGTGAGACCTACTCATCCTTCTCAGGATGCCCGCTGGACACATAGGCATGCATGCTCTCCTACTTCTTGCTCCAGAGAGCCCAGAAGATGTGGCCAATGAGGTGCCCACAAGACTTTTGGAGGCCTTGGGCTGGCCTCTCTCCCTGGCTCTTCCTGCTCTCCGCATTAACAGACAAGCAAGTTTGATGATAAATTTGTTCTAGCTCCACCCTGGGCTGTAACTCTGGTATGAGGGCTGTGATGGAGGAAGAACAGGCAGCACCAGGCTTTCCAATTATTCTTGGTCAGAGTCCTCTGCAGGATCTTTTCCTCTCAGCTCTACACAGCCCACAAAACATTCCTGTTCTTCCTCTACCCTACTATGTTACCAAAGTCTTCCCACCCCATGTCACAGATACCAGCACAAGCAGCTGCCTGCGTCCCTGCTGTCACTCCTTGAGGATACCTGACCCATGGAGATCCCTGCATCTACAAGAGGTGAGCCAGCCTCTGATGGACACCTGGAGCACAGCTGGGGGAGCAGAAAAGCTCAGGCTAGAAGCACAAGGATGGCAAGACTATCAGCAACACTGATATTCTGCATTTTCAGTCAGTGCCACACCTGTCTGACATCCCAAATCCAGGACTCAAGGTGCAACAGGTGCCTGCTGGGGACAAGGTGTGCCTGGCTCTCCTGAAACACAATCCTCGCTCAAAGTTAAAAGAAGCCAGTAGTCACGCCTGGATAAAGGAGGCCCTTAGATTCATTAGTCAGGGCCAAAGCAGCCCTTTCCATGGTGACAGCTAGGAAAGGCCCACCTGGGCCACAGCTGCAGCCCTTTCCTTGCTTAGGACACTCCCACTGTTCCTACCTGATTCCCTCGACCATCATCTTGGAGGCAGATAGTGCTTTCCCCTTGCTCACCTTTGTCAGCCCTAACACTCAGCACTGGAAGGCTCCAGAGAGAGAGACTTCTCCTTCCCTTCCTCTTGCTTCCAGCACGGCAGTTCCCCCTGGATGCAGCAATGGATCTCATACTGGTGTCATTGGGGAGCCACAGCTGGAGGGGAAGGGCCAGCTGTGAACTTGCAGTGGGGAGCAGAAGGGGCCAGCCAAGTGCAGGGGGGACATCACTGCTGACAGCTTATCCAGCCACTGAGAACACACTCAGAGCTCCCATCACCAAACTCAGCCACTCCCCAGCTCCTTCACTCACTTGTAGAGCTGCAGGGTGTGGCGGTTTCCATGACGGAATATCTCGTACTTGGGTAAGCCACAATAGCGATCCATCTCCTCATCATCCTTGTACCACGTCACCTCCGGCTGTGGATACCCTAGGGAGGACATGGAAGGTACATCAGAGAGTGAAACATTCCACACAGGAGCACAGCCAACATGGTATCAGCAGCAAAACAATCCAGCACACGAGGACAGATGCTATTCTGGGCTCACCACGTTCCTAAATTGCACAACAGAAACAGTGGAAACTTAATGGGCTTATCTCAGACTCTTATCACTCCTAGGAATAGGGCTATTTTTAAGAAAAAAATCCCAGCACTTCATTCCTGAACAGAGGGGAGTGGATCACATGCTCGTCTCCTGTAACACTGGCTAGGAGAAGGTAAGCATGCCGTCACTTTTATGTGAAGAGGGATGTTTTGATGAGGCCAAGGCTATGGTTGGAGAACAGGCGCTCACCCCTCCATGGAGCTCTCAGCATTTTGCACAGTGTCACAGCCTGTAAGCTGATCCGAAACTTTCCACTGAACAGAAGCAACCTTGATTGCATCACAGTCAGCTCAGTGTCCTACAAATGTCACTTGACAACAGATGTCACCTGCCTTTTCAGTAGAATGACATCATGATGTGTGTGACTGGCTGGCTGGCAGACTGGGCACGCAGCCATGTTCCCCACCACCGGCAGAGGTGTTGGATCAGTATGTGAGTCCCATATGGACCAGTGCTAGCCACAGCCTTCACTGCTCACTGACAGCAGCTCTAGCTCAGATTAAGTGCAGTTTTCATGCAAAGACTGCTCAAGCCAGCAGCCAGCAGGGGTTCCTGCACTTCACTCAGGGCTCACCACACAGCCAAGCCGACCCCTAGGGCATGGGATGAAAGTTTCAATGATCACATCATGCCTCGGCTATAGTCGATATGCTCAGCAGCTGTCTGAAAACCCAATGAAGACACCCAAAGCTTATCTACTGCAAATGTCCCTGCAGGCTTTCTGTGGGGCCAAAGGAAGGAGTCCAGCATGCTCCTCAACTCCACCAGACACCAAGGATCACCCACAGCACCCCAGAATGTGGCAAGAGTCAGCTCCCATGGACATCCCAGGCATGGGGCCAATGAGGGCTTTCCAGGAATATCCAAAGTGTCCCACCCAAAGGCTCTGGAGTAATGAGAAAGCAGGGACAAAGTGCTCTCTGGATACTTCCCAGCTACCAAGCCACAGGTTTCAAGGCTAACCAGGACCTCATATGTCCTCCTTGCACAAGCCAAAGATGTTGTCAGCCCATAGCAATGCCTGAGCACAGCCTACTCCTGCTCTCATGAAGGTCCTAGAGCAGGACTGAGAGTCCAGAAGCAGACACTCATCAGCGGGAATCCACCCAGGTTTTGGCCAATCCAATATGCCTTTGCGCAGAAAAGCAGCATATGCCAAATCTCCTCCTGTACTGCTTTGGCTCCCTTGCCCCCTCCCCTTGCTTGTGGTGGCTCCTCAGTATCCTCTGGCTCCTTGAGGGATTTAGTCCACTGGGACCAGGCAAGGCTAGGAAGGTAAAGTCTCAGAAACTTTTCTTTCCTGTTCTCCTCTATGAGCTGCATCCATCCCCATAGCCCAGACACCTCACAGACTCGATGTTACTCTATTCTTCCTCCCTCTCTAAGGTCTCTTACTCTGCACTGCCCCAGCATCCCCCCTCTCCATCCTCGTTGTCCATACATCTCCCACATGCTTTGCTGCATCAATCCCCTCTCACTGCTGCCATCAGCAGCTTTGGCTTTCTGTTGGGTAGTGCCTTGTTTCTCTTCTTCTGCAGGAAGCCAAGCTATGACTTTCTCCCAATACTCTTCCTGAAAGGCTCTTTGTCCTCCCCTCTGCCCCACTCTTGTCACAGCCTGTTCCTTGCTGCTGCTCTGATCCCCCAAACCAGTTTCTAGAGACATGCAAAGCCCTCAGGTACTTGTGACTGAAGAAAATGAGCCCTAAACTGGGAACTAGAGAAAGCCATGAGAGCATTCTGGTGATGGGATCATCAGGGATTGATGCTGCCGCTTATATTTTTCATAAAATATTAACTACTGGCTGTACTTGGCAGCAGGAGCCTGGGCTGAAGGAGTCTGTGGTGAATTCTTTCTGCTCCAGGGATGATGAACGAAACAATTTCCACACACAGCGCACACTGTGCCCAGAGCAATCCAACCCTTCCCAAGGGCTGTTCTGCAAGCAAGGCCTTCAGGAAGCCCCCACGGTCTGTCTTGCAGAGAGCTGGCAGGTAGATTTTCCTGACACCCTAAGAATCAGCAATCACAGCCCTTCATTCTGGGAACTGCCAGCAGATAGTTTCCAAGAAGCCCTATGGTGTCCCCCTGTGGCCTCCACAGCTGATTTCCATTCCCAGCTGGCATCTGCCGGAAAGAGCTGCAATTTCCATAGCTGTGCAGTGTCTTGAGGAAAAGCTTTTCCTCCTGCTAAGCTTAAACTCCCTTTGACCTGTAGCACTTGTGTACTCGAGGCTGCCTGCTCCCTCTGAGGAGCTACAGCCATGCTAGTCCAGTGCCACGACCAGCTCACACTGCATGCTCCAGCCTGCAGCCAAAGGGAGCTGCAGGCAAGTGCTGGCTGGAAGTCTGCAGGCAGGCAGATCCTGAAAGACTTCCTACCTCCCACGCAGGTATAGTGGCCCCAGCTGCCTGTCCAAACACCATCCATCCCTCCCCAGGGGCTGGTAATCAGAGCCAAGCAGGAGATGGAAAGATGCCTGTGTAGGGAAGAGTCTCCCTGGCACGGGGAGGGGAGCTGCTGCTGATGCTGCTGACATCCATCTTTGGGCTGCTGAGTGAATAAATTCCCCCGGTCCAGGAGGGAAAGAGGGGTTAGGCATCATTCCCAGAACATTCTCTGCAGGCACAGCATCCGCAGCTTGTCCAGTGGGACGAGGTGGAACTGAGGGCTCCATCCGGGGGCATTGCCATGCTGCAGACACCAGATGCCCACTCTTAGCACAAAGACACCATGAGCAGCCACTCATAGATCTGCACTCGTCCTTCCGAAACCCCCCACTGCCGCAGCCCCCAGTGCAGCTGGTGCCAAGAGGGATTTGCTGGAAGCAGGGCTCCTGCCGGAGCCCCGTAGCTGCAGACAGAGTGGTGCCGGGCACTCCTGCAACAAGGGCAGGCATCTGCTCCACATCTTCAGGATGTGTGTCTTCCAGCAGCATTGCTCCAGTGTGATGGCCAGCCACCACACGATCCTGGAGACTTTTCAGAGCAAGGATATTTTTTTTCATGGAGATTGCCAGGTTTAGATCAAACATTCTTTTTCTGAAAGCTGTCAAAATCTCAAAAGTTTTCAAAGCTTGGTGACTGTATCCAAATCAGTTCTTAAAATACCTATCCAAAACAGTTCTGAATATATCTATCCAAAATCACCCAGAGAAACTCTGTTTCAAGTCACTTTCTTCTTTTTTTTAGTTTTTGGGGGCAGGGAAGGAGGGGGAGTTAGTTTTCTGAAACTTGGGAAGGTGGTAAGAGTTTAGAACCATTAAACAATCTCCACAGTTCCTGCCCTACACAAGCTACATAGAGTAGGGACTTCAACAGTCTTGGGAACACAATTCATGGTAAGATGTCACCCTTCCTGGCTTCATAGATTTAAACCCCTCCAGCACGTAAGGACAAGGAAGCTTCTAGCAATGCTGACAGGAGAGACAGATACTAAGAGCAGTAGCTCCCCATGCCAGTGTGAGTAGAGCTCATTCACCATCCTTCCCTTGTTCTTGGCCCCAAAGCCAAACCTCCTAACCTCCCAGCAGCCTACTCTCTGCTCTTGTAGCCACTACCCCATCCCCAAGCCCCTCTCATGGCCCCTGCATGTCTCCAGACATTCTTCATCCAAGCACTTCAGTCTCATCCTTCAAACACTTCCCTCAGAGGGTCACCACAAATGCAGCAAGTGGAACTCCTTTAACCTGATTAAAAACTGCATCCACTAAGCGTGTGACTGTCTACTCACCCTACCCCAACTATTTTCCCCAAGCCATGGGCAGAGCCCTTTCCCCTCTGTACTCTGCAATAAAGCCATGGAGGCAGCGATGGGACCAAGCTCCTGAGCTGATGATTTGGGAAGCCAGATCAGAGGGGTTGAACCTGGCTAAGGAGGGCTGAAACAACACTGAAGAGGCAGCCGTACAGTAGTGGGCTGGTGCTGACATACAGTGGTCTTGGCTAGATCCAGCCATCACCTGTCCTGGCTGGACTCATTCCCTAACAAGCAGCCAGAGACCTGGGCCCCCTTCATCCAACTCCCCTCATTTCATCAGCTGATATCTCTCCTTCCCAGCCAATGCTATACAGAGGCCACTAAAAAGCTGGAAAATCCTTGTGGCAGCACCTCCGGGAAGGGCCACTCTGAAGAGAGTAGCCCAATATCCACTCACCGGGAATGAGCTGTGATGACCCTTGAGACCCCGAAGTCCAGAAAGACCCACCAAGAAAAGCACTTGGTGCAGAGATGTGGGATGAAGCTGCACAGTAAATGGAAATGTTCTTGTTTCCTTTTTCACATCTCTTAGAGAACAAAGGATGAAACTAATTTTGTATGTAAAAAGAAAACATCTCATAACTGATGCAGGATTTGACCTAAAAAAATCAAATCAGACATAGCAGAGACACCAGTAGCAGGCTGAACTAGGCATCAGGAGGAAAGGAAGGTTTGTGCCTCCACACACACGAATCTGCCTCTGCCTGACCTGCTTTTTCCCTGCCTGCACCACTCAGCACGTTCTGGAGATTGATTCTTCAAACACTTGCATCTTTCTGTGTTCCTAAGACAGGCCCAGCAAGTCCTAGTCCAAGCATTCCCAGATGTGGGACTAGCCTGTAACTCTCATCATTCGTCAAGAAGCAGCAAAAAAAAAAAAAATTAGTAAGATGCTATTGTAGGTCATGTATCCATATTTGTGGCTTGACTGTCAAAACAACAGGAGCAGGTGACTGTCTGCCCTTGGTCTCTACTGAAGTGTCCCTGGACTCCAGCCACAGTGCTGGGACTGAACTGGTTCCACTCTGGTCACTGGCCAGGGATGTCACTGCCATTTCCTTGCTCCCAGCAATGCCTCCCAGCTGAACACAAACATCACGGCAGGGCAAGATACCTGAACTACCAACCAGACTCTGTGGTCAGAGTACACTTTCCACCTCCTGCCCCTCTCTCCCGAGCTCCTAAAGCAGCCCATAAAACCACATACAAGAGATGCTCATCTGGCAAAGGTGGTCCAAGGATGATTTAAAAAATATTCCTATGAAGATTTCTAAGTGCATAGAGACATCCCCCAACCTAGTTTACCAAGCACAAAAATATCATGACACACGCTGAAAGAGACTCATTGACAATTTCCTTGAGTAGAAAATGATGCCAGTATCAGGTCAAGTTTTCTGCCTGCAACACACCAGGAAGAGATGGAATTTGTCAGAAGGAACCATCAACCTCAAGGTACAGCTGGTGAAGGTTTAACCTGGTGAGAGAAGCCAGGACTGTTACTCTGGATTTCCCAATATAACTAAGCATTTTCTCACCTCTGACACTTGCAGAATGGTACGTTCCATGGTACTGCACAATATGTCGAGCTGTTGCTTTCAGAAAACTTAAATTGGGAAGAGCCCTTCTAATGACACCCCAAATAGAGTGGTTCAGAGGCATCTCCCAGCAGCCACCTTTGGCTCTAGAAGCAGCAAGAAGGCGTCTGCTGAAGTTAAGCCTCAATAAAATCAATACATCAGTTGTACCCCTGCAAGTTCAGAAGGTCAGCCTTCAGAACAAGGGAATCCATAAGAGGAAAGCCAAAAATTCGTAGCTGACAGTTCTCAGAAGGACTGAGGCTGTGCTTCCTTATTTCCAGCCTGTTTTTAATAGCAAACCAGATTTCCTTAGGAAAGCTTTGGTTCCTGTGCCTAAGAGGCTCACTGGATATACTCTTTTCCTTCCAAAACTTAAAAACTTGCTTCATGTCTCTCACTGAGTAACCTCTTGGAGTAATTAATACAAGTGAGGTCAGGAAGGATCATGGAGTTGTTAACAAGTACATCAAGAGAAGAGGTTTTAGAGTCTCCATACTTAAAGAACAAAATCTCATCAGCAAAGGAGCTACTTGCCTCTACACCAATATGCTACCATGCCACAATGCCTTAGCACCAGCCCTCTTTTTTGGCCTCTCCCTCCCCATCATCTTCTTGACTTAACCCCTTCCTGCCCAAGGGGAGATTTTAGCTCACTGGGCAGTGACCAGCTTTTATTTCAGATGTTGACAGACACAGAAGTTCATCACTGATACAAATGTAGCTGTGCTCTAACATCTACAGCCAGCAGAGTTGGTTCCAGCACGACAGCCTTAGTCTTCAAAACTGCACATTCCTGAGTTACAGAGTCCAGGATTAGAGAAGCAGAGATTAGGACAATAAAATGTAGCTGGTCCAAGCAGTGACCAGCATATCCCCTTTTCTGGTCTTTCATTTGCCTTATTTGAGATGTTAGCTTATGCCTTTGCCTCTTTACACTGTCAGGTGTTTCCCCCCTCCCTTAAATTGAAGCTAAAATTAACATGCCATTGCTGAACCTCTACTTGGCATTCTGACAACAGTGGGCATGTTATCCTTGTTATCACTTGCTGCAGAGTTTAACTGGCACAAGTCCAGCAGGTGAGGCAGGACCAGGTTATTCACTGAAGACACTGTTACCTGTCACTATGCACGTGAATTTAGCATCAGAGTCCTCGGACACAGCACGGGATTTGATAGTGGTTTCAAATAGTGGCTGTGTTTCCTCCGTCAGCTGAGAAATGATTGCGCAGAAGGTGCTCCTGGAAGATTCAAGAAGCATTTCTTAGATAAAAGCACCAGAAAAATCAAAGGGTCCACCTTGCATCTTACCTCAGCAGCTTGTGTTCTCATTGTCTGCGCCCTCTTCCCTCCCATCATCCCTACACTTGCTCACAGGTCCAGTCCAGTGTCAGGGCATTTGACTGATTTCTCCCTCCTAAGATGGCTGTCAATTTAAAGTGTCATTCGGGAGCCATTCCCTTCGTCTTACCCCTTATGGCTATCAGGGCAATAAATGCTGACCCACTGGATGAATGAAGACCCATTTTAGCTCTTGATTATACCAAAACATCTTTTTGGCCAGCCAGCAAGCTTAGAGCTCTGCCCAACAAAGTCAATTCCCAGTTCTGAACCATAAATGTTTCAAGAGCTGTTCTGTTCACTGGATTTTTTTTATTTATGAAGAATTCATGTCATTTCAGGCCAAGCGTGAATTGAACATGTCTCCCGAACACAGCAGCCCTCTTAGAATGAAGAAAAGCTGCCAGCTGTGGGACAGCTCACTGAGGAAGACTTGAGTCTGGCTAGCAGCTTTATGAACTCAGGAATTAGCTGGGAATTCCCTGTTTAATCCCTCACTGCTGCAGGTAGGTACTCACACTCCCTACTCCAGGAGTTCAGGCTCTGACCTCGAAGTTCGTGCTGGGACACCCAAATAGCCAGAACTATCCTAACAGTGCAACCTAAAATGCTCAAAAGCGGACCATGGATTCTCCAGGTATTTCAGCACTGTTCAATGAGTGCAATAAATCACCATATTCATCCAGCACTGCCAACCTTGCTGCAGCATCACTGAGAGAGGTCCCAGAAAATCTGGGCTTTCTTAAATAAAGGGAAATTATTTAATTCCAAATTGGGTTTTCGTTCAGATAATGCTGAGGTTCTTGGAAGGGAAGAGCTTCTTATTTAATTTTTCCTTCCACAATTAAAACATTACACATTTACAATAGGAGAGGAGACCCCAAGGTCTCAGGTGCAAGGACACTGGGAGAAACAGCAAATACTGCAAGAGAACTGGTAGCTGGCAGCTCTATTTATATCATTTTCTGCAGTGAAAGACATTCCTTAAACAAGTGATCAGCTTCCAGAAACATGCAAGGGGTGGAACAAATGCCCAAACCACTCCTGACACAGCTCCACCATGAGCAGAAGGGCTCAGAGTGTGTGGTGAGGGTTCCATGAGGAGGACTCCAGCCTCACAAGCATCCCCAGCTTGCAGGCAGGATGCTGGTGCTGCTGCCACTAATACTCTACCTGCTAAGGAAGAAAACTGGTTCAGGGCAAACCAAAAAACTCCACATTTAGCATGACCCAGGAACGGCAGGTGCACTGACAGGGACTAAGCACGCATGGCTGAAGGTGTCAGGAGAGCTCCAGCCACAGCAACCGCCTGTTCCATCCACCCTGAAAACTTACCTGGAGGCTGCAATGTCATTATTTTCCCTCCGCCTTCCTGATAGAATGGGTTTGTAGGAGATGCAGGGAGATGAATCCCTGAGTAACAACCCGCTGGGATGCAGCAGGAACCTCACCCAGCTACCAGGCGCCTTGTGTTGGATGAGGGTCAGGACAGGGGAAGCTCGGGATGTTGCAAACCTCTTTCATCTACTGAATGAGGGGTATAAGCATGGTCTGTATCCAAACACATGTGTGGGATGGGGTAAAAAAAACAGATTCCACAGCTCAGATTTTTTCTGTGGAAATCAATGGTTACCAGGACATTGGCCCTTGCAAGCAACTCTTCACTCAACTGTGGGGCCAGGAAAGGGCTGTGAGAGTCAAAAGCTGTTTCAAACCAGAGCAACCTTTCCAAATTCCAATCCCAGGGAAAAAATGCCTATTTCCACAGAGCAAGGCAGACAATCCAGTACAAGGCAGTTACTGGTAGGGTTTTGATGCTCTCTTCAATACAGATCCCCCGCTCCATACCAGTAAATGCTTTTCAAATCCACATAAAGAAATTTCCCAAGCATCAACCAACATTTTATACCCCAGCAGGAGGGCAACTGGATCAGCATCTTATAATGAAATGATGCACACACACATAGTGACACTCGGGACCCAGTTTAATCCCAGCATCATGCCACCAGCACCAGGAATAAGTCTGGTCCACTCAGTGCAAATCCCACAACCAGGTGAAATACATATAGCAAAGGCTACTGAATGGCTTCGGAAAGCAGCTGTGGTCGGAAGCTGGGGGCTCCACAGGCTTGGCAGATGAATCAGAGAGTTGCCCAATGACACTTGGCAGGAAGCCTGGAAGGTCTATTGAGTCTTTCAAAGAAACCATTGTGTTGGTCACAGCAAGATTTGAAGGCCCTGGCACTGTGGGGCTCTCAGCTGACTCACTCCAGCTGCAAGGAGGCTTGTCCAATTCAAATTGCTTTCTAAACCAGTAATACAGAGTATTCGAGGAACTGGACACAAAGCACTAGCCACTTTTTCTTTGGGCCTTCCTGGAGCTGCATCTTCGGGGCAGAAAAAGCCCTGGAGCCTAGAAGAGACCCCTGGCAATTCAGTAGCCTTTTCAATTAAAGAGGGATTTCCATACAAAAGCCTATTGGAAAAGGAGATTTGAGAAGGGTATTCCTCTTGTCATGATTTTCTTTTTCTGATTTTTTGGTTAGAAATCCCAGAGCTAGAGAGGTGTTCTGGAGAGGCATTTCCCTCCATGCTCATTCTTCTACCTGCCACTCCAGCAAACCAGAAATGCCAAGTGATTTCCAAACGTGCTCTTCTGGCAAAGGCAAAGTACAGCTGTACAAGTGCATTTTGGGGCAGAGTCCAAGTGAATGAAGATCCTCACAACAATGGCAGGGGGGAAGAAAATTTTTTTCTCTGCATGTCTTGGGGCAGTCACATCCAATTTTTAATGTCTCTGTATGGAAGTCTCACTTTAATATAAAGAAGTAGCTGAACACCCATCCTGGCTAAGAAAGAGGAATATTTCTTGCACCTTAATACAGGAATTATGATAAACATTCACTTTTCTTTCTGCAGTTCAAGCAAATATTAGGGATCAAATCATGCAGAATGAGGCTGTAAGATCACTTCAGGGCTCTCGACTGATTAATTAATTAGTACCAAAGCATTACAGGTTAATCGCATGCAGACAGATTCAGAAAAGTGTTTGGTCAGAGCAGTTTAATGCAATGTAGTTTTACCTTCCTAAACTGGAGGGAGAGAATCTGCTGCTTGATAAGCTAAGCAAAAAACAGCATAAAAACCATTAGAGAGAGAAGCATGGAAAGGAGCTGAAATAAACAAACCATTACAGAGACATATTAATGATGAGTCATTTTGCAGAGGTCAGAGTTCCTATTAAAAGAAGGTACAGCTGCCTTAGGCTGCCTGCCAGGACGAGCAAGCCACATTGTCAATTGAAATCAAAGGCTGTAAAAATGAAATGGTCATTAACCGCAGAGAATCAATGTCAGGATGTTTATACAAGTAGGTTTCCAAGAAGCAGCACCTTGAGCCTTCCATGCACCATCCGCAGCATTGTGCTCAAAGCAGACAACTCCACAACAGGAGACGTCCGGTTAAACACAGGCGGGAGTACAGACGAGACCAGCCCTCTCTGCTGGCAAGCAGGTGGCCTGAGCTGGGTGCCCTCTGTGCTTCCAAGGACAGCTCCTGGGAGAGGCTGAAAACTCCCTGATCACTACACATTGCTTTCCAGCTTGCCAACCAAATCACTAAGGTCTGGCAAAACATTAAAATAAAATTAATAGTAGACTTTACAAGAATCTAAAGGTTTTGCTTTCTTCGCAAGAATAGCATTAACTAATTCAGGGAATGAAACAAACACGCAAGTCCTGCACAAGACATCTGGATGAGCTACTTACCAGTGGTCACCAGCTCTCCCAAAGGAGTGTCTTCAGGGACTCATGTCCTAGTGAAAGGGCCACATTGCTGGACTGTGGCAGCAGCCCCTTCCAGGCTGTAGGAAACAACTCTGTGCATTGACCTGCAGCAGTCAGGAACAGTTCCTCAAGCCTTGAGCTCACCCACATGGCAATCAAAAGTCTAAAACTAACAGGGACAAGCTGGTCAGTAGCATGTAAGCTCACTGATTTAACGGCACTGAGGTACATCTTATGCCTATGTGACAACCTCACCATATACCCTCAGAAATGACTGCAGCGTGGGCATCCCCTCTGGGATGTACCAAGCCAGACTGCCACATCTGTACACGCAGAGAGATCAAACCTTCTCAGCCTCTGTTCTGAAGACCAGTGAACCACCAAACTTCAGTGTTCTAGGATGGTGCTACAGAAAACAGCAGAAAGAACTACATGGAGGGCCACCTGAAGGTGTACCTCTTCAGGTCTCCTACCCAAATGTGTGAGTCCCAGCCACGTGGAAGCCAGGAGGACTCCGAGTCTTGCCCTAAAAATGGCCACAGAGAGACTCTGGAAACTGCTCCTGCCAACTGTACATTCCATCTGTAGAGGCAGAACCTCCATGTGAACACTAAGAAAAAAAGTAGTTCAGCTTGAAGTCCTGACACTTTACACAAATAATTGCGTATTTCCATTGAGAAGAAAAACCTGAAGGGCTTACTGACTCTTCTTCAGGAGAGCGAAGACAGCGTAAGTTTTGGACTGTTGCTCAGGAGCAGCTTTAACCCAACAAACATGGGTGGCACTTGGCCTTTTGGCAGCAGCTTCACCCTCTCCACCCCCAGCCACACGATCCTGGTCCATTCCCAGTGCCAACTGCTGGTCATGCAGCCAAAGGATGTGCAGGTTGGGTGTGATCCAGCTGGGAAAATCAAACGCTCACAGTAACAGACTGAGGATCACTCAGTTGATCAATCTTCCATGTGCTGTGCTGATCCATGGGAGAAGCCAGACAGAGGAGCTGTGTCCTTCGAGCTGTGTCCTTCCACCTCTTGCAAAATTCCTGTGAGCTCCATGCCCTTTCTGGCACTGCCAGGCACAGCTTTGCATTACCTGCCTTACTGACCAGCACCTCACCTTGTCCTCAACACTCACAGACACCCTCAGAGCTTCTAGAGATCAAATGGCACCTCGTGCTGCTCTCACCCTGTCCTGACCTCCTGGGGATCCAGGTTCCTCCTCTCAAGCACAACCACCCCAAGTGATCCCAGGGGCAGCTGTATCCCTGTGCTCTGGGCTGCCCCCAGGCACCTCTGTCTGTCTGGAAACACAATTCATGGATTTAACTTGTCTCAAAACATTTTGCTTACCACTGCAAGGGAAAAACATCTTTTTACTCTCCAGAAATACTAAAGACCTTCTTGAGGGAAGTTCCCAAAATCCGTGCTAGCTAGAACGCTAGTGTAGGCAGTAGTGTGGTTTTAATCATGATTTCTTGCATAAGACAAATAGGGATGTGTCTTGGCTTGGACGTAAAGAAAATAACAAGAGTCAGAACAAAGGTTGCCTGTGCCATGAACCCCTTGTGCTCATGGAAGTGATCAAACAGCAAGCATTGACAGTGTTGCTTTTTTTTTTTAATCCCCAGTATAAAGACAACATGGGCTTTATCCACTGCACATCCTGAGACAGTGCTGAACACTGAACTGAGGGTCTCTTGAGGAGCCTTGATATTATCAGAAGAAAAAGGCCATCATGTATTAACTGAAGTTTAACCTCAGTATGCTAAATTTGCTTGACAGACTAAAGATTTAAGCCCCAGAGCACAATCAAATTGTGGATGCTGCAGCCAGCACAGCCCTGCCTGCAGGCAGCTGGCGCTTCACTTCAATTATGTTCCAGCATATCCATGTAGAGCTGCGACAGCACAGCTACATCAGAACCCAATCTACCTTGCTGGAAATATGGGGCTCCTGAGCAGGGCACCAGATGCTCCACCGTGCCTGGTCTGATCCTCTCTGGGACAGGGCTGTCTGTGCCCCAGGCTCCCCAGGGACTTACTAGGACACACAACACAGGGCTCTGCTAATGAAATGCAGCATCAACAGCGAATGTGTCTCCCTCGAGCAAGCTCAGGGCCGTTACAGTTACTGGATAAAGGCAAATGCTTATGTTATCCTGAGGAACACATCTAAAATAGTGATTCAAGGCCTCAAGTATAATTTTTCCTTCTATTGGAGAAGTGGACTCCAAAAAGGTCTGCTCCAGGCATGTCCAGCACCGGTGGGATGAAGCCTCCTCAGGCACCTCCCATTGATGAAGAGAAGCTCAGCTTTTTACAAGCTAGTTCTGAAAATACAAAACTGTTCTTAAGTGCTGGACCATAGCATTATCCCTCTCTCTACCAGATCCCTTCTACCAGTCTCAGTTCTTCATTAAATTTCATTTTATCATATGCTTTCAAACTCTTTTGGCCATTTATCATCTTATTAAAGGTTTAAGCCCTTCAACTACTCATAATTTTCTTTGGAAGTTAAGACAGCCTTCCCCATTTTCCACGCACTTGCCAAATTTCAGTCTTGCAAAGCCAGGAAGCAGAACTGTCAACACCACTCACTTTTTTTAACCACTCAAGTTGATGGTCTGGGCTGGCACCCACTGGCACCAAAAAGTTAACTGCTTGAAAAACATAGATTTTCAGTCTGGCACCTTTTCTAACCCTCTCATGCAATCACTCCATGAAATTACTCTATTTCGGTATTTCTTATCCCTGAGATAAAGAAATCTTTCTCCTTCCAGTTCATTCCTCACGTGGAAGTGAACAAGAGCTCAGGAGATCCTGAAATAGGCTTAACAGTGGCTCCATTCTCAAATGGACAAGCACCTGGACTCAAGCTGCTTGAGCTGCAGCAGTGATCAATATTTTTCAGTGCTCTTCCACAGCATGAAAACTGACCCACACAAGCTGTTCAGTGAAGGAAGAAAACAGCAAAACATGTCCATGACAGCAAAGCTGACACTTCTGAGTTATGTTTGGAGGGAATCAGTATTGCACAAAAGCTCCTCGGGAAGCCAGGAAGCCTGTCCATCCACATAGCTGGACAGAGGGACCAGCAATTCCCTACAGACATGCCCCCTCACTGGCTCTCCATGACACTATTGGGCATGTTTTGCACACGCAGACTTCGAAGTATAAGGTTTCCTATGAACTTGTCTGCCTTCAAGGTTAATACTACTTGAGACAAATCCAAGCCACTCGGAATCCCACCTCAGCTGTCAGCAGTGAACCCTTTTCAACATTTAAAAGCCAATACTGAGGGTTTTATGTACACATGGTTGTGCTCACAGCTGCTTTCCTGCCATGTGTCCCGCTCCTTGTCAAGCACCCCCTGCACACACAGAATGAGTGTGCTGGTTGCTCATATACCATGGCAGGAGCTATCAGCAGGCCTGTGATAAAGCAGTTCTGAGTGCTGTGTTGCTGTAGAAGACACATTGTTATTTCACAGACTGGAAAACAGATGTATTGAGTCTTTTCCTGTCAAGGTCACAGACCAAATTGATGTCAGAGATGCAGAAATACGGCGGTTTTTCTGCAGGTAATTTCCTTTTTGCTGAGATGAACACGGACTTGTGTGTAACAATTCAGGGCTAGATTTCATTAACAGAGAAGGTGGAAAACAATAAATTAAGTTACCCATTCCTATATCAGCCTCTGTAATGCTCTGAAGATGGCTCAGATTTGTGTATTTTAACTCTGAATTATTGCTGCCTCTATGGCCCAAATTAAACTTAGAAAGACACCAAGGAAGGAGAAATGGCAAAAAAAAGCAAAGTAAATATTGGACAATGAGATGCCCAGGAAAGGTGACATCCTCCTGGCAGCTCACTATGCATAGAAAAGAAAAAAATGAAAATACAATTGCCTGTAATAGCCATTCCATCTTCCTCTTCTTGGACCAGGCAATGCTGTGAAGTGTGAGACTGAGTCAGTGTGAGACAGCAACCTCATTCACTCAAGATTTTCCTCCCCTCATCAAAAGAGAGTGAGAGTAGTGCAGGTTTTAATTCCATCTTCTGGGAACTGCCTCTGCTGTGGCATGAGAGGTGCCTTGTTTTGAGACAATCACACTCTCCCCTCCATACAATGGTATCCCTTGCCTGGGAATCATCACCTTTTATGAGGTTTCCAGAGAAGAGCACAGTTCTCACATGTGATATACTCTGTATTTTAACAGTGGCCCTGAAGGGCATCGGCTCATCAGCCTACACACTTGGCACCACTTGGCTTTCTAGGGGATATGGACATATGGACAGGAGGCTATAGAAAGGGAGCCGAAAAATCTCCCTTTGGAATTGTTGAGGATTGTTATTCAGAGTGCACAACTGCCAAGGAGCCCCACTCAAACCAGACACCACTGTGCAGGTAGTTACAGCAATGGGAAACAGACGCCTCTGTCCTACAAGTGACAGGGTGTGGAGATGAGTCATTGACACCTTTAGCTTTGCCTTTCCATTGGGTACTGGCAGTCCCTCCTTCCACAGTTTGGGACACTTCCATCCCACAAATCAAACTGACTGAGCGCTCTCAGGTGCCTCAGCTGGCATCTCACCAGGGGGTTACACCACTCCTCACCCAAAGAATAGTCCCATTGGACATTACAGGTGCCCAGCTGCTAAAGAGGGAACTCGTCTGAACTAAACCTGCTTTTCAGGAACCAAGTGCTCCTGAGTTTCCAGCACACTTTATTATAGCAACAGATCTTTCTCCTTCATTTGATATTATGTGCAAAGCAAGAGGGACAAGATTGGGAATGGTTTCCAGCCAGAAGAGCCAGGTGGCAAGGTCCTCTCCTGAGCTCAACTGCCACCACGAGCAGAGTCATACAAGAAATGATCAAAGGCAACATCACTACACGCTATAAATATCTGCATATGATGCAGCTATGACAGTAGAAAGATATTCAAGCAATGAAGCAATGCTCTAACGAGACTGAAGAGCAGACACTTGCATGACGTAAGAGGTGCACATCACTTCCAGCAGAGAGGTTTGCCCAGCACTCAGATGAAGATTCTATATAAAATTGCATCTCTCTGCACAATACAGTCTCCAGACTCACTAGTTCTTACAAAAAGGACACCTGAAAAGATGTCTCGAGAGTTGGGGCCCATGAATGCACCTAAGGAAGACCCTGGACAGGACTGACAGCTCCTCCTCTCACTTTGTGAAATAATTATAGTCAAGTGCTTTGAGACACAAGAGGTTTGTTTAAAAAAAAAAAAACACCCAAAAAACCCCCCAAAAATCAAACAAACAAAAAACCCCCCAAAAAACCAAAACAAAAAAATCCCAAACAAAAAACCCACCACCACCACCAAAACAGAACAAACAAACAAACAAACAAAAATACCAAAAAAATCCTGTCAGCAGCCAGAGCAGAAGGCAAGTCACTGTAGCCAGAAGCTGCTCCTCACACTGTCCAATATCAGGTATGTTAAAAGACCAGCAAAGGAAAGACACTGAGCTGTTTGCTCACAGGGAAAATCCTTCCAAAAGAGTAGTTCCCGAGGGCAGAATGAGTAAATACCCTGAATACTCTGTTTAATAAAAGGACGATGTTCTCTCTATGGCCATTTTCCACACCTCTATTCTTTTGGCTCCCTTAGCACCACCTCTGGAAAATTCTACAAGTTAAAACCCAGAAAAATCATGGTCTGGTTACTAAATTCATATCCTTCAATTTACATGACATCCCTTTCCTCCAACAGGATTAGGGAGACCAAGTAAGACTATCCAAACTGCCCTCAACATACAGAATGATTTGGGTCGGATGGGACCTCAAAGCCCATCTCGATCCCCCCCCCGCCATGGGCAGGGATGCCTTCCACTAGACCAGGTTGCTCCAAACCCCATCCAACCTGGCCTGGAACCCTTCCAGGAATGGGGCAACCACAGCTTCTCTGGACAACCTGTGCCAGGGCCTCACGACCCTCACAGGGAAGAATTTCATCCTAATAGCCCAACTAACCCTGCCCTCTGGCAGTTTGAAGCCATTCCCCCTTGTCCTGTCATTCCAGGCCCTCGCAAAGAGTCTCTCTCCATCCCGCTTTTAGGCTGCCTTCAGGTACTAGAAGGCCACAATTAGGTTACCCAAAAGCTTCTCCAGGATGAACAGTTCTAGCCTTTCCTCATAGCAGAGGTGCTCCATCCCTCTGACAATCCTGGCGCCTCCTCTGGACTCATTCCAACAGCTCCATTCCTGCGCTGGGAACCCCAGAGCAGAATGTGTTCATAAGCCACCCCAGAAGCAGGGATTCCCAACCTCAGTTTCTTTTCTTAAAGATCTTTCTACATCTTTGTGTACCTCTATCATGTTATTACACTTTCTACTGCTTTAAGAAGCAGGGAAGAGAACAGGCAAATATTTTGGTTAAACACACTCTATATATACATATATAGACAGAAACAGATCAACCTGAAAAACCCACATTTTCTTTGGATCAGACTATCCATTTTTGTTTTCTAACCACTACAGTAGCCTCCCACAGCAATCCTGTGTCTGCATCACTTGTCCCATTGCTTTTGCAAGCTTCAAACCCAGCAAATCCAAACTGTAAGAGACAGTCCGTGGATCCCTCATCCGTCTCACGATCACCGACGAGGACAAAGACTGAAAGATCCTAAAAACCCCAAAGGGGGAAAGGGCACAGGAGTCCTAGCCGGACTGAGGGGGGAATGCTTGCCAAGTGTCTGCAGGTGTGCAAGCTGAACAGGTTGCTCTGGCGCTGTTCCTTGCTGCCCAGGCGGGAAGGGCTGCACTGGAGCGAGAAGGAATGTTCCGTGCCCAAACCCTGCACCATTACCCCAAAACAATGGGTCTTATTCCCCTACCTCTTCGGCTAGCTGCCCTCCGCTTTCGAAAGTTACCTCAAAACAATGGGTCCACTTTTGAAAGTCACCCCAAAATAATGGGTCTGCTTTTGACAGTTACCCCAAAACAATGGGTCTTGTTCCCCTACCTTTTTGGCTAGTTGCCCTCTGCTTTTGAAAGGACTATAAAAGGACTTTCTAAAGAAACCCCCTTTGAGATCTCCCCACAGAAAGAAGATGGACCACGAGGATCCTGGCTCGCCGTTGGTAGCTATTAACCCCTTCCTCCCCCCCTTTCCTCTCTATCCTTTATTTCCTTATATCTCTCCCTCTCTTCTATCGCATAATCGTGTTGTCAGCACTCCATAAAGGTGCATTGTTTTGACTGAAGCTAAAAAACTTTCCCCGTTTGTGTTTCTTTTGCACTCTGAGATTAGTTAACGAACCATCACGACTCCCACTTGTGTTAGCGGATCGTGACACAAATCCATTCCGTGTTAAAGAGAGCCACTCAGTGTTATCTGCTGTTCTGCATGTTGCTCACCGTGCTTTCCAAGCTCTCCCAGGCAAGCTCTCCAGATGTTCCTGGATTTAATTAAAGTCACAATTGCTTTCTGAAAGCCTCCTTGCTACACCAATCCACTCACTTGCTTTCCAGAATTGTTATGATACATTATTTAATCACAAAACAAAAAGCCCCACTTCATTCAAGGCCTTGCCCTGCGTCTTGGACAACAGGTTCCAAAAATCCTGGCTCAAGACTTCAGCACTTGTAGGGTTCTGCAGGGAACCAGACTTTTATATGTCTCCTTCCTAACTCATTAGGGAACCTGGAAGTTGTCATGAATTCACGGAAAGGTCAATTTTGCCATTTAGTGATTATTCAGTCACTGCTTCTTACAATAGAAGGGGCAGACAGTGGAGCTAAGAGACAAAATGAAATTGCCTTGCCACAGGCTTTGATGATCCTGTACATAAGTGGTTGGGAAAATGATTAAAGAATTCATGGAAATTGAATGTGCTGCTGATTAAAGTGGGGCAGCAGAGTCCCTTTGCCAGCACTGGGGTCCCACGGGCGGAAATTGAGGTGCAGCCACGGCAGCATTAGATTGACAAGTTCAAGAGGTTCAGGGCTCAGAGCTCTGCAGCCATGGGCCAGATTTACCATGCCTGAGCTACAGCCTCAAGTGGTGGTGCAGCCAGAAGACACCAGGTGCATTGCCTGCATGGGTGCTACATCACTCCATGCCTTCCTCAGCAGAGGAAACTTCAGGAATCCAGCTGGGAACACTGAAGGTATTACTTGCAGGATGGATGAACCCTCCTTTACAGTTAAACTGATTAAAGCTGCAATTTGCGTATAGCCAAAGGAAATAAAAGTTAAGCTGTAGGCAACCCAAACACCTCAACATCTTTATTAAAGCCTCTCTGCTTGTAATCTGCAGAATGGAGTCACTGGGCTCAGTTAAGAGATTTCCTGTCCACGGTATGATCCGAGGCCGCAGGCTGTGGACCCTGTATAGGCATTTGGTGGTGCTGAAGATGTCACAGCGTGCGGCCAGTCCTCAGCTAGCTCACACCCCAGCATGACATGATACCACCACAAAGGAACCGAATTTAGGCAACTTCACTTTGGCGTTACCCCAGTTTTAACACCTGACTTCCAAGCAGCACTTTTTTATCTCTTTTGGTCCTGCGTTTATTTTCATGAATGTCTGACTCCTTGAGGCATTAATGCTTGACATGCTGGAAATGGATTATTTATAAACCATCAGCAGGGAAGAGGCAGACTCATTTGGAGCGCTCATAGACTGAAGAGCATTCCCAGTGAATTCAAAGCAATTTCAAGGCTTTTTTGAATGCCTCACACAATCACTGACACCTTGGGCGCTGCTGGCACATCACCCTGTAATTTTGTCTTTGCTAACCTCAGTCAGGCTCAGCTGACAGAATGTTTATCATACCTTCTCCCTGCAAACAAAGCCTTATTCCTACCCCAGACCCTCTGCCGGAGGCCATTCCTGATCCAGGAATGCTGATCTCACTGCTGCTCAGCCTCTATCTACATTGTAGAAATGCCTTTTTGGCAATAAGATAAGGCACCCGTGCACAAAGCCCAGCGGGCCCCTTGCACTGTCTGGTGAGCTGCTTCACTACAATGAAGGCAGGAAGGTCAGTGCTGTTCTCTGAGTTTAACTGGAGACACTCGTGTTTGTCAGGACTTTGTAATGACGGCTTGGACTGAGACTTCACTGAGGTCTGCAGCTTTCTCATGAGGGGAAGTGGAGAGGCAGCCCCGATCAATCTCTGGTCTCTGGTGACCAGCGATAGGACCCAAGAGACCAGCATAAAGCTGTACAAGGGGGGTTAAGACAGATTAGATTATTGGATATTAAGAAAGGGTTCTTCACTCAGAAGGTGGTGGGTCACCAGAAGAGTCTCCACAGGGCAGCAGTCATGGCCCCAAGGCTGCCAGAGTTCCACAAGTGTTTGGACAACCAGCCCAGGCACAGCATGGGATTGTGGGGGTGTCTTGTGCAGGGCCAGGAGCTGGTCTCAATGATCCTTGTGGATAGGATATTCCATGATTCCATTCTATGATTCTACCACTTCACACACCCGCCCAGCCATACACAATATGCGATGCCGACAGGCCCTGCCCAGCAATAGCTGAGACACCCCCAGCTCTCTCTAGGGAGCCGAGGGACTGGTCTACAGCACACCAGCTCCTCTGGAGAGCCCGAGCCATCGCTTGGTTTTCTCCCCTGGAACAGCTCCCCGGGGATGGCGAGGCCCATCAGCTACACCACTTCCAGCCGGCCGGCCCCCCGCTCCCTCCGAGACCGGTGTAGCCACATGGCTTGGGTGAGGGCCAGCCCGCCCTCCGCGCTGCCCCCGCCGCCGGCCTCCCCGTGCCCGCGCCTCCGTCCCCCGCCTGTCCCCGGCGTGTCCCCCACAAGCCCCGCGCCCGCTGTCACCCGCACCCACGACAGCGGCCAGCTCGGGGACAGCACCCACAGCAGCGCCTTCCTCTGGGCCGGCGCTCACCTGTTCTGGGGCCGGATGCCCAGCAGATAACTCCGCCGGTCCGGCCGCGAAGCCCAGGCCGCGCTCTCGGCCTCCTCCGCTCCGTCGATGTGGCTCGTTCCCCGCCCGTAGAGGCCCGCGAGGGCCCTGCGGGTCGAGCCCATGGCCAGAGTGCGGCTGCCCTGCCCCGCGGCCGTCGCTGCCCGCCCTGTCACTCACCGCCGCTGTTTATAGGCGCCCCGCACATGCCGCTGTCAATCGTGACGCAGCGGCCGCCGCCCGGCCTCCCCGGGCCGGCTGCCCGCCCTCCTCTTCCTCCTGCCGTCCTGCTCTGGCTGCCAGCTCGAGTCCGGCTTTTGAGGAAGAAGTGTCCTTTTCCTTATAATAACCTCCCCACCGCGGGGAATTTCTCACACCTCAAAGATGTCTCTGGTGACCACTGACAGAACCCGATGGTGCAGCATGAAGTTGTGTCAGGTTTACGTTGGATATCAGGAAAAGGTTCTTTCCCCAGGAGATGGTCGGGCACTGAACAGGCTCCTCAGGGAATGGTCATGGTCCCAAGGCTGCCAGAGCTCCAGGAGCTTTTGGACAATGCTCCCAGGCACAGGGTCGGATTGTTGGGCTGTCCTGTGGAGGGCCAGAAGTTGGACTCAATGGTCCTTGTGGGTCCCTTCCAGCTCAGGATATTCCATGATTCTGTGATCTCTCAGGATCAGCTACAACATCCCCCTCACTTCCTTGCAGGCACAAGGCTCCCACCCTGGCTGGCTGCACCACTCAGTGTGGTCATGGCAGTCACATCCTCTCATCGGGGTCTCATGACTTGGCAGCCTGTTTTTTATCCCAGAATGCCCAAGAGACAGTCTGTGATGGTATTTATTCAGTCTCCATAAAAAAAGACAGCACAAAAGAGGCATGTAAAAGGTGGATACATGTCACAAACAATTACTAGCAGTGATTTAATACCAAATGAAAATATGATGAGTAATAAAATGGGATTATTTTCTTGTTCTGCCTTTCTCTTGCCTGTCAAGCTGTTGCATCATGTGCTGCAGACACATCACTGGTGGCACTGCATCCCTCCAGCACTGGAATGATGGATGGAGCAGATTCACTGTGGATTAGCTGCCTGCCCATGGCTGCACAGCAGCAATTGCAGCAGGAACAGGGAAATGATGGCAAATTGCTCCATTCCAGGAAATACAACATAATTAGAGCTGATCCTCCCTAGGCAGGAGAGGCAGCAGATGTGGCAGCAAGCAGCAGGGCAGGTGATGGATTGGTCAGTGCAGGACACTCCTCGTTCCTTTTCCCTAGCAAATACTGTGATTTGGAATGTGACTTTGGATAGGGACTGGCACCAGGGTATGCACAGACACACAGAGTGTGTGCATCACCTAATACAGGTGACACAACAGTGACAAGTGATCACATTATCAGGCATGTAAATTGCAGGATTTATGATACCAGAGAGGATACTTGATCTTGGCAAATGCAAAGGAAATGGACCTCCTAAGACATTTGGATGTGGTCCTAGGAAATATGGAGCAGGGTGGTCCCAGAGGGCTGACTGAAGACCTCACCTTCACCAGGCAGTGAAATAGCAGATGACATTGCATAAAACAAATGTAACATGATCCATGGGAGAAACCACAATAGTAATTTTCAATAGGCAGCAGTGGGCTCTGTGTGAGCTAATGTCACTTAGAAATAATCCATCTCAAACAGAAAACAGCAGACCCCCAAAAAACCCAAACGCAGAACTCAGAGAAGGGCAGCAAGGACAAGCCAAGGTCCAGACTGGCTGCTGCATGAAGGGTAACTATATGGACTGGGACTCTTCAGCCTGGAAGAAACTACTGAGGTGCCCAAGACTGAGGTACACATAGCTGAGAAGGACAAGGAGAACAAGTCAAATTAGCAGGAGGTAAAATAAGTGAAAGGGAGATGCTTCCTCCCTCCCCTTGGCTTTAGGCTACTCCCACACATGGCTGTGGCTGTTCGATGTCAACAGGGATTAATAAAATCCACAGGAAAAATTGGTGGAAAGAAAATCTCCTGAGGTTTATGCAGGATGAAGATATTACCCTCAGTTCAATAAATGTTTGAGCTGCATAAGAATATCCAGTGTGTGTGTGCCCTGATTTCACATCCTTTGCTCTGCTCTGGCTGCTGCCCAAATGTGGGAGGCAGGATGCTATGCTGGGAGGACCCAAGCTGGCATTCTCCTGCTCCCATCCCTTTCTCTGGAAGGAGAAAGAGGACTTTCAGGTACCACAGCTTCAAGAAACCAGAAGTCCCAGCATATGAATTAGACATTATTTTACCATGAGCCCAGACTCTTGGCTTATGGATCTGATAGAACAGAGCCCAGACTATCTAAGAAGGGTGTCCAGAACAGGTATGTTTCTGCTTTGGGCCTGGAACTGTGTCTGGTTTCAGATTCCCAAACACAGGAAAGACACTAATATGCTCGATCAAGTCCAGTGAAGGCCACCAAAAAGATTGAAGGAGCTCAGACACCTGACATAGGAGAAGAGGATAAGAGAAATTGGGTTTTAGGCTTCAGGGAAAGGCTAAATGGAGACCTCCTTGTTTTCTTCACTACCTCACAGGAGGGCACAGACTCAGAGGTGCAGAGTGATGGAATGAGAGGCTAAAATGCAAATAGCAAGGAGGAAAGTTCTGATTAGATATTAGGAAAATTACTTGCAATGTGAAGAGAATCAAGCAGTACCACAGAGACCCAAGAGGTGGGCAATCTCCATTCTGTGAGACAGTCAGCTGTGGATGGGACAGGGTGCTGAGCAGCTGACTGACTCCTCAGAGTGGGAGGCTGGACCAGAGACCCCCCAGAGCTCCCTTCCCACCTTGGTCATACCATGGTTCAGTGCTTCACCCCTTGAGTGGAGAAAAGCCTGGATGGTGAGCGCAGGTTTAGCTCAGATGTGAGGAGAAAGAGCATGCTGTGGTGTTTGATCTTCCCCCCAGATGCACAGGGGGTATATTCTTTTTCTGCCCTTTCAAGCTCTGAATGGTTCTTGTGCCCGTCGCCTGCTGAGACAGCTTCCTCTCACAGCATCTGCTCTCCCGTCAGTCTGCTCAGAGAGTGACAGTGCCCTCTGCTCCTGGCTCCGGGGGAAATGCGTTCAGCTGCTGGAGCCTGAGCCAGCCAGGAACGAGACTCCAGACCTCGTTAGCAAAGCTTTCTTCCTCTGCCTGCAAATCCAGCACCGACTCACACAGTCGCAGATGTTTTCTCACTCTTCTCGCACAATTTATCCTTCTCTTTCCCATCCTGCACCCTTAAGCTCCTCCCTTTCTAAAATGACAGGCTTCTTCCTGCACTCCGACAACAAACTCTCACCTCTGGTTCTTCCCCAAATATTCAAAGAAGGTGCCAGGGCAGGGCTCTGACAGACGACAAGCACAATGGGCTTTCTGAGGAGGTATTTGGAGGAGGATTCTTTATCTCAAGCCTGGAGAAACAGTCTACCGGGAACACAGCAACCTCCAACTGTTTGAAGAGATTCTGCATCAACCACAAGTGTCATCTTTAGCTATGAGAAAGTGCTGGGGTTGATTTAATGATAATTTTTATTAGCTACATGTGCTGCATAGATAATAACTCTGCAGCATATGCATGCCATGGAGCTGCTGGCACATACTCAGGCAGAACCTTCATTTACAATTATTCATAGGTTTTCAACCTGCAAGGGTGTATTTCCAAATGCCTAGCTGGACCCTTGAGAAAATAGGAAAAAAGGAGGGTCTGTGTGATCTCAGACAGCTGGGGAAATGAGGACAAAGCAAGGTCCTATGCTAAGCATCATCTTTCCTGTATCCATGAAAGGAGAGGACCAGTCCTTCTTGGAGCAGGGATTGCTCCGGGTCACATTGGATGGACAGGGTGTAGCAGGTATTCCTGCCTTTGCAGTGTAACTATCCCATTCTGCACAAAGGAAGGGACATGGAGGGAGAAAATCCTTCCTCGATCCACCAGTTACGTTGGGTTCGGCTTTTTCCAGCCACCTTCTTCTCCATCTGTTATAAAAGAAAAGCAGCAGTTAGAGGTGCATCCCTCAGCCTTGCTTAGTCCCTCCAACCCTCTGGCACAGCTCAGCCCTGCCCTGGGTTCCATAGGGCATGGATCCACGAGAACTCAGCCACAACTGCTTCTCTCTGCCATCCTGATGCCCCTGTTTGTGCCCTTCCATGCTGCCTCCTGGGAGAGATATCCCTGATGGCCTTGCTTTTCCTTGGTCAGCCCACAGCTACAGGATAGAGAAATTCCAGCAGCAGAGTGAGAGTCTGTCACAGCCTCCTCTCTAAGTGGTCCATGGTCCCCCTCATGCTGAAGTCCTGGTCCCCATCTGGCACCATGGGAACCTGCTTCCTAGGACTATTAACATGGGGAGAAGCCAGCCAGATGCGAATTTGACTGCCCTGGGAATGGGAACCTTGACAGCACATCCTGAGCCCAGACCACCCTCATTCCTCTGGGCTTTGTGTCACATTCCCTTCCCAGTAACTTCAAAGTTCTTTGGGAATGACAATCAGTCACTCCGTGGCCATCCTCTGTCCTCTCCGTTCACCATTTCCAGTTAATTTCCTTGTAGTCCTGCTGCCTCTGGAAAGGTGAATAGTTTTGGGTTAACGAGTCTGACCTTGCCCTAACCTTGTAAGTCACGGCACAGCGCCGTGGAGTACTCCATCCCTCCCTTCTTTCGCAGAGGGGCTTGTGCAACCTCCGGAGGGCTGGCCCCGCGCCACTTCCCCCGGGGGGCGCGTGATGCCCGGCCCAGCTGGCGGGGACTTCTCGGAGGAAGCGGGTTGTATGCGCCCACCCGTGGGAGTGCTGGCTCTACCATGAACCTTTCGGGCCGTGGTCCCCAGGAGAGAGGTGAGTGCGGCCATGGAGCCCGGGGATGAGGGCGGTGGGTATGGGGGTGTGGGCAGGGGGCACACTGTGGGGTTGAGAGCAGGGGTGATCATGGGGAGGGGGGAAAGGACACCTGTGGGGACACGGTGAGGACGCCAGTGGGGATGTGGGTGAAGACGGCTGTGGGGATGGGGCGGAGGACGCTGGTGGGGAGGGAGGTGAGGACACCCGTGGGAATATGGGCAAGTATACCCATAAGGGGGTGGAGGGCACTATGGGGAGGAGGAGAGGACACTCATGGTAAGTAGTTGAGGTCACCAGTCAGAATGGGGACGAGGACATCTGTGGCGAAGGGGCAAGGACTACTGTGGGGATTGGGTGAGGTCAGCAGTGGGGTTGAGGTTGAAAACACCCGTGGGGAGGGGATGAGGACATTTGTGGGATATGGACAAGTACAACCTTAACGGGGACGACGACGACGACGACACACTGCAGGGAGGAGAGAAGGACACTCATGTGGATGAGGGTGAGGTCAGCAGTGGCAGTTGGGGAGGTCACCTGTAAGGAGTGTGGGAGGGAGGCACCACGGGAAGGAGGGACGGACACCCGTTGGGAGGGGGGCGAGGTGACCAGTGGGGGTGGGCGTGAGGACACCCCCTGGGGAGGGGGAAAGGTCACTCGTGGGCATGGAGGTGCGGGCAGCCTTGGCACCCTGTCGAGGGGCGCGTCCCGCAGCGTCCCCGTCGGAGCGGGCCAGACATGCGGAGCCAGTCCGTGCGGGACCGGGCCATGCGGAACCGGTCCAGTCCGTGCCGTGCC
>VZTG01009764.1:596693-610419 GCA_013397845.1 Melanocharis versteri | reverse complement strand
GCGGCCGCCCAGGCCGGGGAGGAGCCGCCGGAGAAGCGATGCAAGAAGGTGAGTGGCCGCGGGGCACGGGGCAGAGTGACCGTGCCACCCCCTGGGCACTTGCGAGAGTACCCAGAGGAGCCCCATGTCATCCATCCACCCACCCATCCTTCCATCCACCCATCCTCTTGTCCATCCACCTGCACCATCCGTCCATCTATCCATCCATCCATCCGTCCATCCTACTCTCCATTTTCTGGGCACAGAAGCATCCCTGTTTTTCCAGTCTTCTCTGCCTGCTGGGATGGGTGTCCCTCCTGAAGTCCACCATGCCTGGCCACTGGGTGAGAGTGAGATGCTGGGCTGTGACTGCAGTGTTGTTCCCACCTCCACATGCTGTTTCTCCACAGCCATTGCCATAACCGAGCAGCCGGTCTCGGTCTCTGTCCCGGTGGGATACTCCTTCATGCTGCGATGCCGAGCCCAGGGACACACCTCACTGCAGTACCAGTGGTTTTGTCAGTACCGGGTAAGGATGGGGTGGCCTTGGGTATGGCACCAGGCTGGGTCCCTGCAGACAGTGGGGGAGCTGAAGGAGGGGAGGAAACCAGGGGTTTCCACTTTTGCTGCTCTTACAAGGGGCTTCCTAGTGTCTTCTACTGCCAGCAGTGAGGAGGGCCGTTGCTGCCCACTGCCTATGTTTTCCCTTTAGTCTGACTGCCACCTGATTCCTGGAGCGACCAACCAAGACTTGCCCATCATTGCAGAGCAGACCCAGCTCTACACCTGCAGAGTCAATGACCTCCACAGAAATGCCGTCTTCTCCAACTGGGTGAAGGTGGAGGTCCATCAGTGTGTTGCCAGAGGTACAAGCCTGTCTTTTACCTTCTTGATGTATTAGGGAATCACAGAGTGGTTTGGGTTGGAAGGGAGCTTCAAGCTCATCTTGTTCCACCCCTTGCCATGGGCAGGGACACCTTTCACTAGGCCAGGTTGCTCCAAGCCCTGTCCACATGCACCTGCACCTCATGCTTGCCATGGGTTTCCCAGAGTTATTCTGGGTATTGGGACTGGAAGAACCCATCTGGCTACTTCAAAGCTGACCAAAAATAGCTTGGAGTGTGGTTGACCTTAGAATGTTGACTGCACCCTTGGCAGGAAAGGGTGAGGATCAGGTTTGGGAAGCCAGAGGCAGGGCTTTTGTGTGGCATTTACTATCACAGGCATTGATCCTAAGAGTTCCCTGCTCCCCAAGGAGAAAGATGCAGTGGTGATGGTCAAAAATGGCTTTGTTTGCTGTCCCTGTGGAGGACCAATTCTGTGTTGCTGCCTTGCAGGTCTGCCCCCTCGGCTGTGGCGAGGAGAACCAGTCATTGTCCTCAACCCCAGCGAGCAGTGGGTGGAGGTGGGGCAGCCACTGCAGCTGCAGTGTGCTGCCATGGGGGTCCCAGCCCCCAGCTACCAGTGGTACTGCAATGGGAACCTGCTGGAGCAGCAGAAGAGAAAAAAACTCTGGGTAAGGTTTTCTGGGGATAGTTCAGGAGCTTTGGGTGCTGAGGTGGGTAATGGGAGAAGCTGATTGCAGGGTTGTGAGAAAGCCCTCAACATACCACCCCACTGCTTTGATAGCTGGCTGGATGACTCTGCGTGAAGGGGGAATATGTTTTATGGACTTCTTTCAAAGTTGTGGATATTCCTCTAAGAGGTAACCGATCCATAGAGGCGTCAAGGGCTCTCAGCACATCTCTTGTGCCCTTTTACAGCAGAGACATGAGAACAGTTACTATCTGTGCATGCAGGGGACTGTGGATTGATGGAGCTGCGGGAATGCTGTCTGCCTGCTGGAGACCTAGAAGGAAATGTGGTTGATCCTGACAGAAAAGAGTCAGGGAGGCAGTAGAAGGGCTGGTTTTATTTTGTGTCGCTGGCTGAGTGTAAATCAGTGCTGTCTTCTTGAATCAAGAAAGGAGATTTCCTTCCAGGGCATCATGTGAAGGGCACAAGGACAAGACATCCAATCTCTTCTCAGTAGTGGTCGATGGTATTACAGATGGCCTTAGATGGTATTATGTGGTGGCCTTAGCACTTCTCGTGGGAAAGTTCAGTCTGGGCACTAAGAAGAAGTTGTTTTTGGAGGTGGATGGTGCTGTGCTGGAGCCAGAAAGGCAGCAAAGTCTCTGTCCTTGGAGGTGTTTCGGGCTTGAGTAGACAGAGTTATGGCCACCCTGACTCAGTGGGGGCTTTAGTCCTTTTCTGAGCAGGATCCTGGGCTGGAGAACCAGAGTCCTTGCCAGCTAGTACTGCTCTGGTTCTTGTCCCTGTCCTGATTCTTTGTGAGGCCAAGTCTCTGCGAACAGTAGGAAAAATACTTCTTTTTCCATGACCACGAGTGCTTTCAAGCAGATCCAGGGAGCTTCAGGCTTTCACCATAAATAATATGATTTAACTTTTGATCTGCCTAGATCACCCGTACCAAGGTCAGTGACTCCGGCACGTACCTCTGCTGTGCCTCCAACAGTCATGGAGAGCATTGGACCAACGCTGTGGACGTTCACATTGGTGAGCAGAGCCAGCCCACATCACTTTGCTGCACATCACGTGGTGTGAGATGTAATTAGAGGAGACAAAGGAATTTGGTGCTCTCTGGAGGTGCTGAGCTGGTGAACAAGGACTGTGATAAATAGGATTCCTTGATACTGGGGCTCTGAGGGAGCAAAGGGAGCAGTGGCTGGAAAACCCCCTAAATGCAGTGATGCGCTGTCCGGCAGGTGGGATGCTGCTGGGCCCTGTAGTATGTCAGACACCCGCCATGTAAGGGCAGGCTTAGTGCTCTCAACTGCTCCCTGCTGTTTTCTTGCCATGCCAAGGTGCTGCTTTCACAGTTCCAGGCCAAATTGCAGCAGGCTCCTGTGGCCAGACTCATTTCCAGTCTCGCTGACATGAAGGGATGTGCTCAGATACAGAGCTGGAGAGGATGGTGTTTATTTTGGGAAGGTTCAGGCCCCTTGGGCTGGCAGCTGAGGGCTGATGCTGTGTGAGTGATGGATCCCAGGGGGAGGAGGATGTGTCCCCAGAGCCTCGGGCACGCTCCACCTCTGGCTGCTTTGGCCCTTTGCCTTTACCCTGTGTGAGGCAGGAATAGCATGGGCTGGCTTTGCTGGCTCTTAACTCCACCTAGAGATTTTTTTATGCCATAAGCTTCTTATCCTGTCTTTTAGGCTGGCTTTAAAATTTCTCCAAAATGCAAATTGATCTTGTGTAGCCAGAGAGCACTCTGCCTGCCTCTTTCACAGCTGGCAAAACATCCTGGGGTGACAGACAGTGAGAAGAGGACACCAGAATGGGTTGGGTTCAATGTGTTGCTGCTGGGGAGCTTTAACATGCCACAGGTGCCTCTGTCAGAGATGGAAAAGGATGAGTGGTTTTGTTCTGCAGCTTTTCAGGTGTCTCTGGTACATCAGCAACACTGGTTCAGAGGCCAAAGGCCTTCTAGACCCATGAGATTTATGCAATTTATCCTTAATTTCTTCTTTTAGAGCATGTAGGGTTCTAGAATTTTCTCCTGGGCTGGATTTTAAAATTTATTTCTGATTTAAATAGGAAAAGCTGGAGCTGTTAGGGTAATAATGATTTTAAGAGGCTGGAAGTGCTCAGGCAGGAAAGCTTGTGGACCAAAGTGAGTGATTTTTCTGAGCCAGAACTGCTAAAACAACAGGGAAAGGCAGAGCAGGGAGATGAAAAACTCTGGGAATATTATTGCAATCAAAAGCAAGCAGGGCAACTCCCCCTGCTCTGGACACTTCTGGGGAGAAACTCTCCATTTTGGAGCTTTTATTGACCTTGAGTCATTGTGTTTCCTTTGCTTTTGCTGCAGCAGGGTAGCAGGTGAGTCACATCAGATACGAGCTTTTCCATGTTGACCTTCCTTCCCTGGTCTGCCACTTCTCCAGGCTTTGCTTCCCAGCTGTTCAAGATGTCATAAATCAAGCTGGATTTCATAAATCCTCCTAACATCAGACCAGCATCTTTAAGGTTAGCAGTCAGGCTATGAAGGAGTCGCCTGAAGAGTGTTGCTTCTGCATATCCTCTGTGTGTTTGATCCAGCTGTGCATTGTTGGGGATATTGGAGCAAGATTCAGACCTGGCACTGAGTGCTGGGCCTGGGCTTACTGGACCTAGGCTTATAATTTCCCTCTTTCTTTCCCAGGTACACGTGGCTCTGGAAAGTTTTTTGGTGAGTACTGTCATCTTTTCTTCCTGAGCAATTATTCCCATAATTAAAAGCCGAGCTCCAGGGTGGGAGGACGAGGAATGGGAGTGCTTTTTCTGCAGAGACCACTTCAAGCCTTTATGACCACATTGCCACAGGCTCTGCACCTTTGGATTAGAGCTGCACAGCATAAAATAAGTCCCATCCCCTGCTAAGCTCTGATTTTCTCAGCAAGTGGAATAAGATTATTCCTAATGAGTAACTGAGTCTTAAGCTCTGTGCCTGCCAAATGATTTAAAAAGTGTTGTTCACATGGCAGCTTATCACTACTTGAAATACCTCCTCACAGCAGGGCAAAGTTCCTCACTCCCACCACCATTGAGCGACATAAATCCTGTTTTTTTACAGTGGGAAGTGGGGATAAAATCAAAGCAGGAGCCATGGGTTTCTCTCCTTCAGCCCTGTGAAGGAAAGGACCCCTCAGCCTGGCTCAGTGAATCCCCTCCCACGCACCACTGACACGCCAGAGCTGTGGTCATAGTAGGGCAGGTAGAGCAGAACCTCTGCATTCCTGGGATTTTTGTTGTCAAGTGAAAACTTTTCAAGCCTTTCTGTCAAAATGATTGCGTATTTTGTCGAAGTGTTCAGAAAGCCAAGGGCTTTCTGGGGGGTGCTTCAGGCTTACAGCAGCCTAGGGTCTATCCTTGCTGCCTAACTCTTTCCTTAGATTGCCCGTATCCTCACTCCAACAGGAGCATCTTGCCTCTCGCTGAGCATTTACAGCTTTTTCACTTGGTGTTTGTTTTAGCTACAGGCAAAATAGCACTTTTAGTGGGCAACAACCGCTACCAGCATCACCCCAACCTCATGGCTCCTGTGAGAGATGTGTTTGAGCTGAGTCACCTTCTGGAGCATCTGGACTTCCAGGTTGTCTCCCTGCTGGATCTGAACAAGGCTGAGATGGCGACAGCAGTCAGTCGGTTCCTGCAGCTTCTGAGGAAGGGAGTCTATGGTAAGGCCAAGCCAGGTCAGCCACCTGCCCATGCTGAGTAGGGATTAGGCAATTTTCTGAACAGCTATTGAATTAAAAGAGAAGAAATTGAACTTTGCTATCTCAAGGGAGACCTGCATCAGTACCAGGCTTAGCAGGACCCCCTGGATAAGTGTAGTTCAGTTTTGGCCAGATTATAGTCAGGCAAAGTGGATGTTTCTCCAGCACGTGGCTCACCTCCAATCCCAACAGCATGGTCTCACACTGAGTTTTTGGGGAGCCAGTGCTTCCAATAGTGAATGGGAAAGGGGGTTTTGATTTTTCCTTGGATGAAAGAATTGACGAGACTGACTGATTGCCCCCCCCCACTCATATGTGAGATGGGGAGCTCCTTTTGAGCCCTGACTGCTGCATCTGGTCATGATTTCCTTGTTTCTCTTTTCTGAAGGTCTAATTTGGGCACCTGACAACCCTTTTGCAGAAGAGCATTCCCAGCTGCAGATGGCTTTGAGGTTGGGCTTCGTGCTTATTGCTCACTGTGCTCAGTGGGAAGCATTCCTCAACCACAAACCCAACCAGCAGATCTTGTGGGTCTTAAAGCAGGTGCTCAGATTTGGTGGTGAAAGTAGCATCTTTGGGGTCCCTGAGAGTCTCCCAGCATGACAGATGGGAGAATCAGAGTCCAGATACCCAGAGTTTCAGATACCCTGAAAACACCTTGCAGGTGTTTTTTTTTTCTTCCAAACATCAGCGTGAGGCTTACCTGCCAGCTGTGTGGCACCCAGACAGTAAAAGTCAGTGTAGGCTGATTCCAGTCTGGCATTCAGCATGAGGTTTGGAGGTTATGCAATGGATGGGGACCTGGCCACGAGGGAAACGCTGCATAACCACCTTGTTCTGGGAAGCACTGACTCACCGGGGGAGGCTGAACTGCTGGGAAGGGCTGTGTGCAGTCCTGGCGCTCCGGCTGAGCACGTCATCTATGACAGCATATTCCCATGACTTCACTTGCAGCTTCCTTTTGTTGTTGCTCTCTGAAATCCCCTTGTATCCCAGGCTTTACCTCCTCTCCCAGGCCAGAGTCCTCCCACCTGCCATTCTTACCCTCTGTCCATGGCACATGAGGACCAAATGGCATTTTATCCATGGCCCTTCGTAAGCACTGGAGAGAAAAAAATGCTTGGAAACAGCAAACCTTTCATATTGTCGTGCCTTATTTAAACTTGTAGAGCTTTACTGCATTCGTGGCCTCTGATCCTTCCTGGCAAAATTGATTTTGTGCGCTGTCAGGAAGAACGTTAACAGTTGGGTTAAGTGTTGAGTGTTTGTGAGGCAGCACCTGCTTAGGTTGAGGTTTTCGTAACAGCTCTTCAGGCTGAGTGGTGTGCTATTCTTTGAAGGCAGTGAGCCCCGGTGTGGGCTGGATCCAGCAGTGACTGAATTCAGGATTCTTGCCACATTCGCTGGAATCCTAGTTTAATGGTGAGACATTGGGTCAGGCGGCCTACTGAGTGCCCCAGTTGTGGTGAGACAAGAGCTCCAGGAACAACTGAGGTAGCCTGTTAAAGACCCCAGAGGTGCCTGTGACAGCTAGTCCTGTACATCCTTGTGCATGTTGGACACGCTCCTGCGGCATCGCAGTGTTCTTGCTTGAGGAACCTGGAGGTGCTGCCTCCTGTGTAGCAACCACCAGAGCTGAAGTCAGGAGAGCGTACAGAGGGAGGGGAGGGCTGACTGGTGAACATGAACCTCCATGGGTTGGTGCTCATTGCCCCTTGTTGTATGGTCTATGCTGATGAGGGCAGTTGGTCTTTGTGGTCTCTGTAACTGTCCCTCCAGGAACTGTAGGCATTTGTGAGACTTTCTTCCGCTTCTGCATCTCCAGACCATCCGAGCACAGCTCCTTCTCCCTCTCCTCCCAGGCCTGGACCCTGAAGTGTTCAAAAAACAAGTGGATGTGGCACTGCATGATATGGTTTAGTGGGCATGGTGAGGTTCAGTCCAAGGTTGGACTTGATGATCTTGGAGGTCTTTTCCAACCCTAATGACTCTATGATCCAAAGGTTTCTCCAATTCACTGTATGGAGGTGGTGGGTTATCGGGCTGCTTTTCCTCCAGGTCTCATCTTAGAAAAGCTGCATATAATTTTTGAAGGCCCCAAACATCCCCTAAGTGATCTAATTATTCCACCCTCAGGCAAATGAGGAATCCCCGTGGATGTTATTTTGAGCATCCTAAAAAGTCCCAAATCAAAAAAATTACATTGGAAATGCAATGAGAGCAGAAAATTGTGAGTGGAATACTAGGAATAGGGAGTCATGCCTTTATTAAGCCTCATGCTCACATTTCCTGTGTTATAAGCAGTGCCTGGAGCTTCCCCTTTTTAATTTGGTACTCAGAAGTTTGTCTGTGATGAGCAGTTCTGACTCATACAATGTGGGAAGAACTCAGAATAAAACATCCCTTTCCTTCTCTGGGCAAATTGTTGGCTTTCCTGTTCAGGAGGAGAGATTCAGTCTGGGAGAGGTTGGAGAAGTTGCTCAGGTGATGTGAAGCTCACCTTTTTTGATTTGAACATGAGTCTTTGTGGTTTATATAGAATGGGGAGCACTTGGTGGTACATTCAGGTACTCAACAAGACCTCAAAAGTTAGAAGATTTAAGGATTGAATCATTCTTTGAGGGCTTTCCTGTTATATTTCATTTTTTTCCAAGCCTCAGCGATGCTGCCTGGTAACAGATGTCATCACTTCCCTTGCATGTACAGGCAGAGGGACGAAAGCCACCAGTGCTCAATGGCTCAAGGGGCCCAACCTGCATCTAATTTTTCTAGAAGGCTTCCTGTTTTATACTCTTTTCTAGTCTTGGGAGAGGGTTTTGTGGCTTTGATTTGCAAATTACGGAAGTTTAAAGCTTCTGCAGATCAGAGCCTGCCGTCTCTGGCTGGTGATCCGCAAAAACAGGAACCCAAATCTCATGGGCACCTGTGAAAAGGGCCATTTGAGAAACTTTCCATTGTCCCCTGAGTATAGAAACCAAAGGTGACTCAAAACCTTTTTGACTATGAGATCATGTTTTCCATCCTCCACATGATGAGATCATGCTTTCAGCCCTTCAGCTTCTGCCTCTGTTACGGCATCCTTGCAGAATCAGACCAAAGTGAGTGTCCTGCCAAGTCCAGGGGTGGGAACAGTGGGGGGAAAATAGAGGGGAGGTTACTCACTGAAGTGTGAGCTTTGGCAGTGAATCTGAGTGAAAATTTATCCTGCCATTGCCTCTTAGCTGCTTTTTCCCATTTCTGACCTCTCCACTGTCCGTCAGTTGCAGTAACACAACTCTCTGTGTCACCTCGCAGAGCTATTTTTAACCTATTTCAATTCCCCAGGTTGGCTTTCACCAACCAGCATCCCCCAAGCAGTGTCATTGGTCCTGGAGTGGGGTAGCCAGCCACTGCGCAGCTTCCTTTTGGGAAGCTCCAGCCTGCTTGGGGATCCCTGTGCTAGCCCTGCACTGAACACAGGGATTGAAGAGGAGCCGCAGCTTAGGCCATGCCAAGCTCCCCAGTGCTGGCTTCCCGCCTGGATGGCCCTGTGTTGCCATCTCTTGGAAAGGCAGAAACCGTTACTAAGTTTCATGTGCTTAAGTGTAAAACCCAAAATTCTTGCTGGGTCTTGGGCTTCCCACCAGCATCTGTATGAGTCTGACTCCTCCCCTGCCCAACAGGGCTGGTGCCTGGTTTGAGGTTGTTGAAGCACACGATTCTCGTGTTCTGGACATCTGAAGAACTCATCTCTCTCTGTGTCTAATTTTTCACCAGCTTATAAGTGTGTGAATACAGGCAGACCTTTGAAATTAAGAATGTTTCCCATCACCTAATCAGTTGTTAATCTCTTCTCCGAAACTAGGAAACTGAGGAGCTTCTCATGTAGATGGCTGTTAATGTATTTTCCAATCCTGGTAAAATCCTTTTCTGTTTCCTTATTCCTTCAAAGAGCTGAGGACTAACCAAAACATTGTACAGAGATGAAATTCAGCTTGGCAGGTACTGAGCCTGGGTGTTGTAGCACAGAGGGTTTGGAAGTGTGTAAACCCAGAGCCTTCAGGAGACAAATAGTGCAGGAATCCACAAGTACAGGAGAGCCTCTTGGGGCTGCTTCCAGCTCTAATAAAAGGAATAAATTCTGAAAAAGTTGAAAACGTGAGGTCAGCGTAGCTCCAGTTCCATAGGTGTTACTGGTCTAGGTCTGCCCTAGGACAGGAGGACAGCAGGTGGGACATGGCCATGGGGAGCTGTTTACAGACCTGCAGGTTGGCATCCTGATTCATCCTCTCCTCTCCCTGTTCCCAGCTATATTCTACTATGCTGGGCATGGGTATGAACATCTGGGGAGGAACTACATGGTCCCTATTGATGCTCCACAACCCTATGCCCCTGAGAACTGCATCAGCGTGCAGAGGATCCTCCAGAAGATGCAGCAGCAGCAGACGGCCCTGAACATCATCCTGCTGGACACCTGCAGGAAGTGGTAGGGTCCTCTTCCCCCTTCCTCACCTGGGCTGGGTGTTCCGAGGGCTGGGGGAGGGTGGCCGTCCTCAGCTGTGGGTTTTGACAGCCTCTGTGATTGCCACATCCCCCGTGGTGCTGCGGAGCCTCTGTCGGGGGTTATTGATCTGTGCCATAAAATCAACCACACTGTCAGGTCCTGCAGGGTGTCCTGGCGAATGGGTAAATCACGTATTAGTGCAGAGAGCATCAGACCTTGTCTGAGATCTGCTGGAGAGAAGGAGCTGGAGACCCTCCCTTGGTTTTTTGAGGTGAAGAAGCCTGGCAGATACAGGCAGGTTGCCTCAAGCTTGTGGAGGGATGGCTCTGCATGGCATAAATTGTTGGCTGAAACTCAGCACAGGGTTTGTCTTTTGTGTTTCAAGCCTGACCCACGTGAACTGATCTTGCTGATTGTGTGTTTTCCTGGTCCATGTTTCCCACGTGCTCAGGTGTAGAGGCCGGCAGCTGGTCTGAAGGCTTCACAGATCTTAATCTGGATATGGTTAGCTTCTATTTGTGAGAAAAGCCTGTGAGAAGAAAAATGGTCAATTTTTACCTGTGAGAATGTAGTATCAACAGAAGTAAGGAATCTAAACAATAGAAGGAGAAAAACAGCAACAAGTCTGCACCTGGTGTTTTTCAGAATGCTTGAATGCTTATGCTATAGGTAGCAAATAGTAGTATATAGTAGTTAAATAATAGCAAATGAATCTATTGTAGTAGTTTAGCAGCCAATGAATATGTAACACAAATGATAACATACAAAAGTGTATAAAAGAGGCTGCTTTCTTGAATAAATGGTTTTTTTGCCCTTGTCCGAGGCACTGTCCATGTGTGTCGTGTCCGCCCCAACAGTGACACTCAGGCTGGGAGCATTCACCTCTCTTCTCCTGGCTGTGTTCTTGTTAACATCTCAGTGAGAAGAGTGCAACATGACATTGAAAATATTTAAAGTCCTGCTGCTTGTTTTTAACCTTCTGAAGTGGTTGTGTTGTGAAGCAGCTGCTGCTGAGGTCAGAGATCAGCATTTTCCCACTTTCTATGGAAAACCCATCATCCTCCCTTGGCCTGCAGACTTCTATCCTTCTGCAGGAAATTACTACTTGTCCAATTTCAGCAGAGGTGGGTGGACTATTGCAGTAGAAGCTGTCATTAGTTCATTTATTTCAGGCTCCTGAGGCAGATTTACAGGTCAGAAAAGACCTGGAGAGCAAATGGAGGAATGTCTCTCTCTTCGTGCTGTGTTTCCTGTGCTAAGAATTAGAAAGGCAGCAGGGCTTTTGATACATCTCTCCATCAGCCCCTGGAGAGATTATAAATTTTTGATGCCTTTTAGCTGCAGTGGTGGGGCTGCTTGCTTTGAGTAGCTTAAAGCTGACTGTGCTGGGACTTGTCCCACAGCTCTGGAGCTGGAGCTTGATGTCCCTTGATGCTGCCCTGAACTCCCCAGGGTGGAGCATCCCCGTTCTCCCTTCTTGCTGGCCGCTGAGAGCAGAGTGTGTTGCTTCCCTGGCGCCAAACACCTAGCAGCACCTGGCTGCCCTCCCCAGTATGATAACAGCCAGGGGATGGCCTGCAGCCGAGCAGGAACAGCTGGCTTCCATGGGATACTCTGCTGGAGCTGGACTAGAGCAGCTCTGGGCTGCTAGTGTGCCATCTGAGGGCAGTGTGTGATTGGGAGGCAGTGTGGGGGCTACACAGGGACCACCAGTGCAAATGTTAACAACCTATAGAAACAGCTTTTGAGCTGCTGTCTCCTTCTTTGGCATTGCCAGTGGTTCATTTGCTCAATGGAGTCTCAGTGGTGCTCTGGGAAGAGGATGCAGTGTGAGATCTGCTGTTATATTTAGGCAAAGTTGTGCAGCTGGTTTTCTCCTTCCTACCCCAAAGTTCACACCTCCCCTTTTCCACAGCAAGCATAGCACTTCATGCAGTGGGTGTTATTCCTGATCTTTTGGGGGTAGGAACTCTCTCCTGAGCTAATTTTTTCTCAAGAAGTCACCATTTCAGCTCAGGAAAGCATCTGAATTTCATAGCTGTGTGTGTTTACACCGCTGTGAAAAACAAGGCTCCCAGGGCCTCCTTTCCCAACCCCTCCTGGTCAGACTGATGCTACAGGTCTGTCAGCAGCTCATGCATGAAGCTTTGTGCTAAGAGGGAGCTGACCCAGAGCTTCTCCTCGCCCTATGTGTTGGCATCAGAAATGCCAGGGTGGTGAGAAACACATCTCCCTTTGCCAAGTGGGAGCAGATGCTCAGCCTTAGCAGGCAAGGAATCAGAACACAGAGCCTGTGTGTAGCCTCATACATTTACATGCTGATTTTGGGCGAATGTGATTGCCTTTTCCAGGAATTCCCTGATTTATCCTTGGACCTGGAACCAAAGATTTCTGCATTAAATTAGGAGCAGTTGAAGAGCAGATAAATCTCAATATTCAGATTTAGAAACATGTCTCCTTTCTCGCATTTTCTCTTCTTATAATCTTTAGGACAACTTACACAAGCCGGTTGAATTCTGCCATTAGACATCACCACACTGTGCCACCAGCAGTAGGTGACGCGCTGGCTGCTGGCGATACCCCTGTCCTTTCTGCTCTCCTTAGCGTGCCAGCTCCAGCCCCTGGAAACTGCTGGAATTGAATCACATGGACTAACGCTGCTTCTGTGCCTGGTTCTGGTTGCGGTGTGACTGGGATCAGCTCCGAGTCACTGGTGTGAACTGGAGGCAGCCTGTCCCCACACTGTCAGTCTGGCTGCAGTCAGATGGGCAAGGTTTGACCGTTCAAAGCAACCAAGATATCTTTTTTGCTGGAAATCAGATCCTGTCATCATGGGTGTACCTGATTTTGGAAATAATAGGGGCTGTGCTCCTTCAGCTGCGTCTAGACCGAGACGCTGGGACCAGTTTTGGGCTTTGAGACTTTGTGTGTCCTGATCCCGTCTCTCAGGGAGATCTAGGGGTGTATCATCCATAGCCTGCTTTGGATCCCTGAGGCAAAAGGGTGTGCATGGTCTGGAAGGGCCCCGTGAGGTGTCCTAAACCCCCAGCAAAGGCAATTGAGCCGCATCCATGGTGCTGTGCACCTCTGACTTCTTGAGGGACAGTTGCCCGTTGGGCCACGGTGAGCCTGTGTATTCTCTGCATTGTGGTGCTGCCTGGAGTCGTTAAAATCCAGCCTCTGGAGGGAGGTGGCAACGTGCACCCACAGCTCCAGGTTGTACCACAGCTTCAGGCTCAGGCCAGGGAGCAGCTTACCAGTGCATATAAGTCACAGCTGGACATACTTACTCCTTTCCCTGTGGTTTGGGTTCTTGGTGGGACTCCCAGCTTTAGTCTCTCTGGTTATATCCAAGGTGAGGGTTGATCCTACTGCCATCCCTAAGAGATGGACATGAGAAGTGTGTGGGATCTGTCCCCTCCAGCTGATAGATGTCCTCAACACTGACTTGTTCCTTTGCCTCCTCTCCAGGTACAACCCAGGGTGTGCCTTGTCTCAGGTGCAGCCACTGGAGCCCTGGGGAAACACTGTCTATGGCTATTCCACGTAAGTGACTTAACCATCCCCACCCCCTCACACGGGACCAGACTGGCACAGCCCTGTCTCCTCTCATCCGTTCATGCACGGTGGCTCTGGAGGCTGGAGAAGGCTTCTTTCATGTTCCCTCTGGCTCTCAGCCTCCATCTGCTGGGTTTGCTGTTCAGGCACTTCTGTCCTTCCTGCTGCCATCAGCCTGTGCTTCAGTTACAAGTTGTGTGTGAAGGTAACATCAGCTCCTGTCGCCTGTTCTTCAGCCTGATTCGCCCAGTGCATGTCCCATGAGCAGCCCACCTAAAGCCTCCTGAGATGCTGGGTATTATTTACTGGTCCAGTGCCAGTTGCACTGGCAGTTCACCTTCACCACCTGCCTGGGCTGGCAAAGGAGACTGTGCTGTCCTATCCCATTCCCTTCCACTGCTTTTTCTCATCCTGTGGCCTGCCCACCCTCTCCGGGGCACAACCA